>JARQOD010000001.1:754708903-754749595 GCA_033576555.1 Oophaga sylvatica | reverse complement strand
ACTGGTATTTATCTTTATCCTTTTAGTTTCTTTATCTTGTCGGGCATTATAAAAACGGGTTTTGCTTTCCGTTTTTGAAGGCAATTTGCACTTTTGGGGAGGAAGGGAATTCTACAATGAATCTTCTTAGATTTGGGGGCTGGAAAACAAAATTTTTGGGGGGGGTCTGGGAAATTTGGGATTGTAGGGGATCTTTTGTTAAAGGTTTATTTTCGTAGCTCCCCTTAAGTATCCAAAACAGAATAGAGCAATACCAAAAAATGTATAAAAGACGCCAAACCAGAATAGAGCAATACCAAAAATGTATAAAAAGTACGCCAAACCAGAATAGAGCAATACCAACAATGTTAAAAGTACGCCAAACCAGAATAGAGCAATACCAACAATGTATATAAAATACGCCAAAACAGAATAGAGCCAATACCAATTGTAGAAAAGTACGCCAAACCAGAATAGAGCAATAACAACAATGTATATAAAAATACGCAAAAACAGAATAGAGCAATAACCACATTGTAGAAAAGTACGCCAAAACAGAATAGAGCAATAACAACAATGTATATAAAAATACGCCAAAACAGAATAGAGCAATACCCACATTGTATTGAGCACAACCCACAAAGTATACAACAATGCAAACACATAAAATACACGCATAGTATCATGGTGTGGGTGATATTTACAGTCTGCCGCTTGCTACCATCTCCTCCGCGCCCACATCTTCATGGTCCCCAGATTCCATTTTGCTGGTTCTGTTGGTGCCTCCAAAATCCTTAGAAAAATTGGTGATGTGTCTCTCTTGATGCTTGGATTGCATGTGGCAGAGTGTCCCACAGGCGTGGTATATATATGTTTGCTTCTGTCTGGGCTAATTAACATTCCCAGACAAAAAAAACAGATCAGGCCACCGGATCAGGTTTCTGCCGGATGCGGCGCAATGCGGCGCTCATAGACTTTCATTGTAGACAAAGGCCGGAAGCGCCAGATCCGGCCCTTCCGGCTTTTTGGCCGTAGAAAAAAAAGTTACAAAATGCGTCTTTCCTAGACGCCGGAAACAAACCAGACACCGCATCAGGCAGAAAACGGACAGAACGCAGGTACATGCGGCGCGATCCGGCGCTATATTTTGTCAATGTTAAAACCACCGGATCCGGCGTGTCCGTTCGCCGCATCCGGTGTTCAAAAAAAAGGCCGGATGGCGCCTGATTCAAAAAACCTGATGCGTGAAAGCAGCCTAACAGTTCGTCAAGACCACACATTTATTATTCATTCAAGGTTTTATACGTTTACAAAAAGGGGCTGGTTAGTCAATTAACATACAATTAAAAGCTGCTAGATTATTGGCTGTTCTAGTGTAAGTATGAAAATTATGATAATTATGATAAAAGGGCTGAAGTTGCAGATTTATTGTTTACTGTTCTTTGCCCCAGAATTCTTGCATGACTAGTAAAGTAAACAATAGATATCTACTAAGACTCTCTGTACTTGTTCCTTATGAAGGCCAGGGTCGTCTTTAACGACTGATTATAGCTGGCATCAGCTTTTTGCATAGATATGTGTGGGCACAGGATTTTTAGCAAGTGAGATCTATCTAACTGTGAATGCATATATATGAATATACTTTAAATATATGGAATACATATATATTTCCATGACACTTTGAAGAACCTAGAATATAAGACATATTTTCAGTTGTTTCACACTTTTTTGGTAAGTATATAATTCCACATATGTTAATTCATAGTTTTGATGCCTTCAGTGTGAATGTACAATTTTCATAGTCATGAAAATACAGAAAAATCATTAAATGAGAAGGTGTGCCCAAACTTTTGTCTGTACTGTAAGTATTTGATCAATCATTAACCAGTAAAAATTCTGGCTCTCACAACCTATTAGTTTTTATTTCAGAAGCCCTCCTACTCTGCTCTCATTACCTTTATTAATTGCACCTATTTGAACTTGTTGATTGAATATAATGTACCTGTCTACACAATCAATCACAATCCTACCTCTCCACCATGGCCAAGACAGAAATCTGTTTAAGGACACCAGGGACAGAATTGTAGACCTGCACAAGACTTTGATGGGCTACAGGACAATAGGCAGCCAGTTTAGTGAGAACTGTTGGCAATATTATTATAAAATGTAGGAAACACAAGTTAACTGTCAATCTTCCTTGGTCTGGGGCTCCATGCAAGATGTCGCCTTGTGGGGTGAGGTTGATTCTGATAAATGGCAGGAATGATCCCAGAACTACAAAGGAGGAGCAGATCAATGATTTGAAGAGAGCTGGGACAACAGTCTCAAAACACTACTGTTAGCAGCACACTACGCTGTAACGGATTAAAATCCTGCAAGGCATGGAGGGTTCCCCTACTCATGCCAGCACATATCCAGGTCAGTTTAAAATTTGCCAATGACCATCTGGATGATCCAGAGGAGGTATGGGAGCAGGTCATGTGTTCAGATGAGACCGAAATAAAACTTGTTGGTACCAACTCTGCTCACTGTGCTTGGAGGAAGAAGAAGGATGGGTACAACCCCAAGAACACCATCCAAACTGTGAAGCATGGTAAGGAAAACTTTATACTTTGGGGGTGCTTTTCTGAAAAGGAGACTAGACAACTGGAGAGTATTGAAGGGAGGATGGATGGGGTCATGTATCGCTAAATTTTGGCCAACAACCTTCTTCCCTCAGTAACGCTAGGTTCACATTTGCGTATATGTGCGCAGTGTATCATCAGCATACTCAAACGCATGCAAAAATGCATGCAAATGCATGTTTACGCAGTGGTTTTTTATCCCCATCATCTTATGCATGATGCCAAAAAAGCTGCGTGTGCATGTGTTTGTATGCATTTTTTCATGTGTTTGCATTATGTATGCGCATGTTTTCAACATGACAGACACCAAAAGGGCGTGTCTCATGTAGAACGCATGTGTATCGAACGCATCCGTACGCATGTCTTTGTGTACCAATGCGTTCCCTAGACAGTAATGCGTTGTTGTGACGCATTCATCCGCATGCACATGACTGCGCATATTTGACAGATTTTTGACGCTTCAAAAAATGCAACATGTTGCGTTCGCCAGACACCGCCGCACATCGCGAAATGACGCATGTGTATGCGTTTGCATGCATACACCATGTTAAAGATATGTAAGCATGACGCATGCGGATCTATGCAGATGAAACGCTGCGCACACAGACGGATATGTGAAACCAGTCTAAGAACATTGAAGATTAGTCGTGGCTGAGTCTTCCAGCATTACAATGAAACATACAACCAGGGCAACTAAGGAGTTGCTCTGTAAGAAGCATTTAAAGGTCCTGAGTGGCCTAGCCAGTCTTACGATCTAAACCCAATAGAAAATCTTTAAGGGGAGCTGAAAATCAATGTTGCCCAACCACAGCTCCAAACCTGAAAGACCTGGAGAAGATTGGTTCGAAGCTGAAGCATTGATTGGAAATTGCAGACGTGTCAGGTATAATCACACACAGTGAGATTAGAAGAGCAAAGAGTGGCCATTACATATCAAATTAGTAATACCAACTTTTATTTAAAATATCCTCTCGATGCAGATTCTCTGGGAGATCCATGTCCAGCCCATAGATCTTAATAGCTCATTTATTTATATTTATGTCTCTGGAATAAGATATCAGATTGCTGATATCAAGGCATCAATACATTCAGCTTCCTATCACCTACATGCCCATATAGATGGCTTAGGAGGGTTGATCTTACTGACAGACTCCTTTTAAAGAAGATGTCCCAGTTTTTTCCTCAATAACCCAAAATTGTGAGTTTGTAATATAGGGTAAGTTTATTAAAATAATTACCATTCACTACATTCCTCAGTTGTCAATTCCACTCCATTCTTTTTCTGGCCCACTAGACAGATTAGAAAAAAAAATGCTGAGATGCCTTTTTTATGTGATCTTGATTATCGAATCTTTTATGTTTTGTATTTAACAGATGTGGAGAATTTTTTTTATCAAAAATGTTATTTTCGGCAAATTGATTCACCTCTGATTGTCCTGAAAAGATGTGTTTAACACCATAAGGTCTCCTGTGATTGCATTGAACCCCTCTTAAGTTCTTTAACATGAGCACAACCTTAATAATTTCAAGGTGACCTCATCATAGAAATGGATGGTAAGCCAGTAATAACCAACAACTTAATTAATAAAACAGCATTGATTCACCTTTCATGCTTTTTAAAATTTTAAAACCACTCTCTACTTCCTCCATACAAGTACACTTGTTCCAGTAAAAGGAGGCCAATTGTGGCCAATTTTCATTTGTAGTGCTACTTACCAAATGGCTGGAGCCTGTTGTGGTGGTGATCCTATTGCTGTTAGCAGCTCCCGCATTCTTAGCCATTCTTTTACACTGCCATTATTTATTTTTGTTGTACACAGCCACGTACATTGCTAGTGCTACTTTTTCTTTTATAATACATTTTATGCAACATTATTTTAACTATTGCCATTTTTTTTATCACAACTATCTACCCTAAAAAGGATGTTGCAAAAAATGCAAAGAACACATACAGAAAGCAAATTATAGCAGCAGGCTATAGTATGTGTGGCTTCTCTGGATATCAAATTGGACTAGCAAAACAGGTGTGCAAACTGACAATCAATTGTATACATT
The DNA here is from genome assembly GCA_033576555.1 of Oophaga sylvatica. Classification (NCBI taxonomy): domain Eukaryota; kingdom Metazoa; phylum Chordata; class Amphibia; order Anura; family Dendrobatidae; genus Oophaga; species Oophaga sylvatica. The sequence goes on along the minus strand of JARQOD010000001.1, from coordinate 754,744,937 downwards.
TTTTTCTATTTTTTTAAACAAAATTCAACATTCTTCCCAAAAAATACATAGTAAGCAATGCCATGTATGTACATGTTTGAAAAGCCAGCACCTGCAATAGAGCTCTGTATTGATATAGCACAGTACATATGGATGTACAATTTGACTAGTAAAACAGAAATGCAAAAGAATGTCTACAGCATGCAGACATTATGTTTTAAATGCAATAGGTCAAAAGCCAGCTAGGCATCTAAACCGTACCACTAAACAATCACAATGTATGAAAGTGCTGCTAGAAACTCTTCTATTTTCTCTTGTCTTATCAATTTAATATCTGTATTAATTTCAGACTACTAAAGTTGTCTTCCTCAGTTTTGCAAATATACAGCGTATTAATATATAGAGTTTATGTCCAACATAGGTTGATTTAGGGCTTTCTATTCCTATCTCTATTGCTGAACTGTTTTCTCTAAAATCTTTTCATTATCTAAATTCACCATAAGATGGCAGCTGTATTTCCTGCCTTTGATTTTATACAGACTCTGATAGTCCCTCTGTATTGGCTGTCCTTTACAATGTGATGTGACAGCTGCGAGGCACTATATTGAAGCCCCAGCAGTTATGCCTGACGTAATGTCAATATTATGTGGCAGATGCAATCTTCTTATATTTGTAATATGCAAGTAGGAATTGTTTAGAAATTTGTGTGAATCAAATGGCAAAATTGTTTAAAAGCGTAAGGGCCTAAGAATTTCATTAAGCGTATCCCTTTGAGAAAATATTGTAGACATGCACATAGCTTATTGACAACCACCAGACTGCATTGCAGCTTCACAGGCTTCAAAAGTAAATATACAAGTCATTGTTCATTTAGATACTTTACACCCTTTTTTATATCTGTCCACTCAAATAAATGCTTAACCCCCCCCCCCCAGATTCATAAACTAAAAGGTACAGGAAATATTTGTTTAAAAAAAAAAAACTTAAAGTATCATTAATTCTGACACTTCTTGTTGACCAGTATGGAAATATAATTCCATATGTTCGAAACTTTCACTTACAAATTATGGCCTTTCCTCTCCTATAATAAATACTGAGCAATTACAGTCTATTTTTTCCAAAGTGTGATTCCAGCTCTGAACATTTTCATCCTTCTGTCACCTTCCATGCCATAAACAGATTTGTAAAAACTGCTTTTGACGCCCCAGCTGCCATTAGCCACTTAAAATCCCATAATTATCATCCTATCACAGGCCTGTTAATGAGCAGTAAAAATAAGGCCATTGAATATGGTAATTTATTCGTGAATTAGTCTAATGAGAATAGGTTTCCGTTACTGTTTACTTTCAAGCTGCTTATTCCAATGCAGTGCAAACAGCCTACACAAGGATGGAAAACCTGTTTATTAAGTTCTACAATTTTCTACTAACTTCTTCACAGTTTTCTTAATTGAGTGAATTTGTTAAATTAAGTCAGTTTAAGGACTTACATTTTAGTGCCTAGCACTTTTAGTCAATAGCATGATTTTTCCTTATTTATTGATTTCCTCCTGCTAAATTATATATAAACGTATGTAAATAAGATAATTCCTTATGTCAGTGACAATTTTTCATATGTATAGCAAATTAAAATCATAGTTATCTTGACCGCAAAAATTGGTAACTACCCTAGATGCTATTGGCTGTATCTGGTATTTTGACACAAACAGTTGCAGTTAACATTTTTGGCACCCTAGACTATTAAGAATAAAATGTAATATTTCTACTACAATAAAGTTAGTGAAATATGCTTGGATGCATAAAAACTCATAATTTTCATGAAAAAGCACTAAGATGTTTTTCCCTGTCAGAGTGACTTGTCTGAAATGCCAGTGTAAGGAGACTTATAGGCCATGCAATGTTCCTCTGAGAAATTTAATATGTAAATTAAATCTTAAGAGAGAAAAAGGACTTGAACTATAGTGCCAACTATTGGAAGTAGCAATCTCAAAGGGTCGATATTGATATATCAGGTCCAAGAAAATTTTTTGCAATGTACACAGTTTGCATTGTAATATCTGGTGACAGATCTGTTTTAAAAAGGCCAATATCATTGTCTGTTCCTTGTTCACAATGACAAAGACAATAGAGCTGTCTGAGCAGACCAAAAAAGTACTAGGCAGTAGTGATGAGCGAGTATATTCTTTGCTTGGGTTTTCCCGAGCATACTCTGGTGTCCTCCGAGTATTTGGGTGTGCTCGGAGATTTAGTTTTTGTCACTGCAGCTACATGATTTGTGGCTGCTAGACAGCCTGAATACATGTGGGGATTACCTAACAAATAGGCAATCATATGTATTCAGGCTGTCTAGCAGTTGCAAATCATGCAGCTGCGATGACAAAAACTAAATCCCGAGCACGCCCAAATACTCAGAGGCAGACATTAAAGTGCTTGAGAGAATTGGAGAATTGGAATGGCAAAGTAGAAGAAACTACCAGCACATAATCACAAGTGGCTCGCAGTAAACTTAAAATTATACATATATTTTTTGAAAGCAAAGGTGACATACTGTAACTGTTGCAGCACTAAATCTAAAATCATTAAAAAGGTATTAGCTAGAGACTCGTGGAACAATCTGCAGAGAAATTAGTAGAATTTTCTCAAAATTCACAGGTCAAATCACCTCATCAATGATAAAAAAAAATAAACATGCAAGTGTCATTTCACACACTGATGAAGACTCAAAGATCGGGCTAATAGCATCAGCTGCTACTGAACATAATACCTGGCAGATATGACTTTGCATGGCCTAGTACACTCAAACAGGTTGAACTATCACAACACCACAAAAGAAGAGAGCAGCACCATTTTAGGACTTTGCAGTATAGGGATAGCAGCTCAGAGCGCGCAGTTCATTCCACATAAGGAAAAAAAAAGGCCTAGGTTTGATTGCGGTGTACTAATGCTGCACTGAAGTACATTGAAATAGGAATGGTAATCTCAGTTTGTGAATAATAATTCTGAATAGTCAGTGTTTTTGTGAATTGATTGATCTGTGATATAGTGGAGTAAAGCACTCTAATAACACCCATTTTTCTTTTTTTACATACTGGATACAAAAAGGCAGTTAAATACAGCCAAGCAATTTATTTTAGTTATTTCATTATGTTTATGACAAAACAAAAGTTTCTATAGTCGTGAACTGTCATCTCACAAAGTGTGCATTGTAAAAAAAAAATTTTTAGCACACCTACCAGATATAATAGTCCAATATTAAACCTTTATGTGTAAATTAAATACTGCTGTTGCCACTAAATACCATCCTTTGCTCCTAGCCAGATATGTTGAGGTCACAAGGATATTAATAAAACTGTGTTTGTGATAATAGATCAAAAAGGGTTAAATATACCCCTAGGAGACATCAGAATGTTATACACATCTTTTCCAGGCATTTAGAGAATTTGCGATATAGAAATTAATAGTAAATTTAATCACCACCAAGCAAATTTTTGAGAAAAATTCAGCAAAGCTGGTGATTTTCAATTTCAGATGATTTAGTCATCCCTAGTATTAGTCATTATCGGTAATTTAGTTGTTATTTAAAGAGGTATTCTCATCTCCAAGATCCTACCCCAATATGTAGTAGGTGTAATAATAATAATATTAGCAAAAACCTTCAATTAGAAATACAGTATAGCAGTTTTTCTGATTCACTTTGTCTTTTTCCTCATGTGCAGGCATTGCAGGACTTTAGGTATCCATGGATTATTCCACTGATGAAGTGACAATTAGCTAGTTGCTACTAGTATAGAAAATAAACACTGGCGCTACACCCCAGAATTAATACTGAGCGCAAAGGATAAAAAGAAAAAAGAAAATTTGTGGACAGGTAACTTGAAAGCTGCTGGTGATTTAAAAGTAGGCTCTGTGCTAACCTACTAGAAATAATAAATATAAAATAAAATAAATAACCACCGCGCTAATCAAGGACACCTGATAGGGTTAAAAATCCAAATATAGCAATAAATTGAGAAAACGAAAAGATGAACTCACTGTCAACTGCAAAGTTCCTAGAGAGATTTGTAAGATGTTCGCTTCAGGTTTATGCTGAAATAATAAGGTAGCCAGTAAATTATCAGTTTTAACCAGATTTTGAGATATACCTCATATATCTGTACTTACTGGTGATTACAAAATGGTGTATACAGCAATATTCCAAGAATCGGAGGTGAAAGAGTTTTATGCAGATTTGACTTGAGCCAAAGTGATCTAAATAAGACAAAAAAGGAGGGGCTCACAATTGAAAGACCTATAGAATTTAGCTATAGATATGTATGAATATGATAATGAGTACTTACAAAGTACAGGTAAATATGATCATAAATGATATCTCCCCCTGGATGATGGGTCCTGAGATTCAGTGATGCCACAATAGAAGAGGTATATATGCTGGTGTAGATAGATTTTGAGCCTATAACAGGTTCAAATCTTGCTGCTGCTCAAAACTTTGCTGTGATAAGTATTTTAAATAGTTATATATTCAAACAGGGAGTCCGCATAAAGATGGCAAGTAAACGCTATACTCATTGTATGTGGTTAGGATCTGAATAGCCGCGGGGGAAGCCGCCGCATGGAGCGTTGCTAGGTGAAGGTCGACAAACATTCGGCGCGCCCCAGCCGGAAGCGGCGCCGAGGTAGCGACAGGAAGGGGCGGGACAATAAGGTGACGTCACCGATTAGTCGTGCACACGTAGAGGTGCAGGGGCTAGATTTGCTGACGCGTTTCTAGGGACTACTATCCCTCTTCATCAGAGCTATAGCTCCCTGCACTGCTTTGCTCCTATATATAGAAAAATGTTAATGAGGCTCCCTTGCATGTAGACCTTAATATAGATAAGTGGATGATGGCTTTGAGAGGAGAAGTGAACCTGCAATAATTGTGCTGGTGAATTCTCACCTATGGGGTAGTAAAATGAAGAGCGCTCAGATATATGGTAAATGTTATGACCATAAACTATCGGATGGGTACTAGAGATGGTATAAATATATTGCAGATAAAAATAAAAATTAAAAACATTCTTTATTATTACAGTTTAAAAATGATGAACACTTGCCATGGCAATTAAATATACAATAAGATGAGAGATGAAACCGTAAGATAAATTTTTTTATATATATAGAGGTTATATGTGTACATATAATAATAAAATATATAAATAATCCAAAAAGTGGATTTTGAGTTAGGGCTGGACCAATACAAAATATACATATATATGATACTAGATTATAGAATATATGTATACTAGTGACATGCACTTGGTCCAGGAAAAAATGATTGAAAAAGTATATATTAATTAAATTAATTAAAAGCATAAAGCTCAATCTCCTGGTTGAGTCCCTTTGGAACGAGTGTGTCAAGGGTAAAAATCCACCGAGACTCAGTCCTTGACATACATTTTATATAGTCATCACCTCTACAATTTTTAGGGACCAATTCGATGCCATAAAAAGAAGTGCTGGTGCATCTTTTGTTGTGCCTTTCGAGAAAATATCGAGATAGAGGGTGACCTAAAAACCCTTTTTTAATATTGGTCAGATGCTCTTTTATATGTACTTTAAGGCATCTCTTTGTTCGGCCCACATAGATTTTATTACAGGGGCATATCAGGATGAAAATTACACCTTTGGATTCACACGTTATAGACTTAATATTGAACATCATGGTTCCACTTACAGTTAGGTCCATAAATATTTGGACAGAGACAACATTTATCTAATTTTGGTTCTAGACATTACCACAATGAATTTGAAACAAAACAAATCAGATGCAGTTGAAGTTCAGACTTTCAGCTTTCATTTGAGGGTATCCACATTAAAATTGGATGAAGGGTTTAGGAGTTTCAGCTCCTTAACATGTGCCACCCTGTTTTTAAAGGGACCAAAAGTAATTGGACAATTGACTCCAAGGCTATTTCATGGATAGGAGTGGGCAATCCCTTCCTTATATCATTCTCAATTAAGCAGATAAAAGGGCTGGTGTTGATTTGAGGTGTGGTGTTTGCATTTGGAAGGTTTAGCTGTGAAGGAAACATGCGGTCAAAGGAGCTCTCCATGCAGGTGAAACAAGCTATCCTTAAGCTGCAAAAAAAACAGAAAAAACCCATCCGAGAAATTGCTACAACTTTAGGAGTGGCAAAATCTACAGTTTGGTACATTCTGAGAAAGAAAGAAAGCACTGGTGAACTCATCAATGCAAAAAGACCTGGGCGCCCACGAAAGACAACAGTGGTGGATGATCGCAGAATACTCTCCATGGTGAAGAGAAACCCCTTCACAACAGCCAACCAAGTGAACAACACTCTCCAGGAGGTAGGCGTATCAATATCCAAATCTACCATAAAGAGAAGACTGCATGAAATTAAATACAGAGGGTTCACTGCACGGTGCAAGCCACTCATAAGAATCAAGAATAAAAAGGCTAGGCTGGACTTTGCTGAAAAACATCTAAAAAAGCCAGCACAGTTCTGGAAGAACATTCTTTGGACAGATGAAACCAAGATCAACCTCTACTAGAATGATGGAAAGAGAAAAGTATGGCGAAGGCGTGGTACAGCTCATGATCCAAAGCATACCACATCATCTGTAAAACATGGCGGAAGCAGTGTGATGGCTTGGGCATGCATGGCTGCCAGTGGCACTGGGTCACTAGTGTTTATTGATGATGTGACACAGGACAGAAGCAGCCGAATGAATTCTGAGGTATTCAGAGCCATACTGTGTGCTCAGATCCAGCCAAATGCAGCCAAACTGATTGGTCGTCGTTTCATACTACAGATGGACAATGACCCAAAACATAAAGCCAAAGCAACCCAGGAGTTTATTAAAGCAAAGAAGTGGAATATTCTTGAATGGCCAAGTCAGTCACCTGATCTCAACCCAATTGAACATGCATTTCACTTGTTAAAGACTAAACTTCAGACAGAAAGGCCCACAAACAAACAACAACTGAAAACCAGTTGAAGGCCTGGCAGAGCATCAAAAAGAAGGAAACACAGTGTCTGGTGATGTCCATGAGTTCAAGACTTCAGGCAGTCATTGCTAACAAAGGGTTTTCAACCAAGTACTAGAAATGAACATTTTATTTACAATTATTAATCTGTCCAATTACTTTTGGTCCCTTTAAAAACAGGGTGGCACATGTTAAGGAGCTGAAACTCCTAAACCCTTCATCCAATTTTAATGTGGATACCATCAAAAGAAAGCTGAAAGTCTGAACTTCAACTGCATCTGATTTGTTTTGTTTCAAATTCATTGTGGTAATGTCTAGAACCAAAATTAGATAAATGTTGTCTCTGTCCAAATATTTATGGACCTAACTGTATGTCTGTAAAAGTAGATTGGATCTTAATGCTGCGCTTGGTGTGAAGGCAGCCATAACATTTTCCACAGGGTAAAAAAAGTGATTTGTGAAACTGGTAGTGACCTGGTCACGCCCGTATTTAGCGGCTTTGTTGTAGGGGCAAGAAGAAGGCCTAGATTTTGGGCCTTCGTATATATGAACCTAGGGTGATCCAGCAAAAGATTACCTATACATTTGTCACCTTGAAGAATGGACCAATGTTTTCTAATTATGTTTTTAAATTTCATATGGTCCGAATGAAATTGAGTCATAATTGATAATTCCGCTATTTGTTCCTCGATGGTTAATGGGGTTGAGTTTTCCTTATTTTTATAGATCGTGGTGTCCCTACCAATGTTGGCAACCTCATGTTTCGATACACTTAATGCAAATGCATCATATCCTTTTGCTAGAAATTCCGCCGTTAGTCGATCCGTCTCAGTATAGTAGTCTCTGAATTGGTGCAATTTCATCTGATGTGCATAATTGGCCCTCAGAATGGATGTGAGCCAAATGGGCAGGTGACAACTGGACATGTGGTTGAAGCTATTTGAATCTACATCCTTACGGAAGCATTTAGTGGATATTTTATAATCTTCCACATAGATGGTTAGGTCCAGAAAATTAACGCTATTGCTGCTTGTGGTTGGCGTAAATTCCAAGCCGTAATTATTGCTGTTGAGACTGCTCATAAATGACTGGAGGTCCGATGGAGAGCCACGCCATATGAAAAAAATATCATCAATGAAGCGACGCCATAATATCAGGCCATCGAGTAATTTATTGTGCAGGTAGATGTATTGGTGTTCCCATTTACCCACATAAATGTTAGCGAAACTAGGCGCAAAACGTGTACCCATCGCGGTACCGTGTATTTGGAGGTACAGTAGTGTTGTTGTTCATACCGAAAAAAATTGTGGTTCAAGATAAACTTGATACTCTTTAAAAGAAACTGAATCTGGGGTTCTTTATATGCATTAAGCATTTGGAGAAAAAAAATGTTGCCGCTTCGCAGCCCTTTTGGGGATCTACCACCGTATACAAGGATTTTATATCAAGAGTTCCCATGATATAATTTTCCTGCCATTCCATATAGTCTAAAATCTGTAACGTATGACTGGTATCTTTTAAATATGATGGTATAAGAGACATGCATTTCTGGAGGTGAGAATCAATGTAACGGGATAAATTTGCTGTCAAACAATTTATACCCGAAATAATTGGTCTGCCGAAGGGTTGAGTTTATCTTTATGGATTTTTGGTATATGGTAAAAGATTGCCATACTTGGGGATTTGTTGTTAATAAATTTAAACTCCTTGGTAGTGAAGATACCACTCCGCTTGCCATCTAAGGCTAATGCATTTAGTTTTTTTGTATACTCAGTTGTAGGGTATAGTTGAATTTTTTTATATGTGATGGTATCATTGAGGAGTCTTAGCGATTCATGATGGTATTTAGATTTATCGAGAACTACTATACTTCCGCCTTTATCGGCGGGTCGAATAATGATGTTATTGATTTGAAGATCTATTATGGATTGTTTCTCCTGAATACTTAAATTGCAAGAAGTGTATTTGGATTTCCTATTGTTTTGTAACTTTCTAATATCCTTAGTGACCATGCACTCGAATGCTCTAAAAGAATTTGAATATTCTTGTATAGGATTGAAGTTGGATGGTAATGACAAATTAGTATGGATGTATTCAGAAGTGGAGGGGGTAGTAGCAAGACGCTGGTCACTAGGATTCATTGTGTGTCTTCAAGAAATATTTTTTCAAAGCCAGATTACGCAAAAATTTTTTGGTACTGATATAGAGATCAAAGGGTTTTGCCATGGAAGAGGGGGCAAATTTGAGACCCTTTCGTAAGAGGGACTCTTCGTTAGGAGTCAGTCTATATTTGCTCAGGTTAAAATTTTTTGAGTATTGGAGATGTCAGTTATTTTCGTTTTGGTGAATTTCCCACCCTTTTCCCTGTTTTTGTTTTGCGTTTGATGACCGAAAAAAATCCCGGTTGATGGATAGAGTTGTTCTATCTTTGGTATTATTTTTATTATTTTTATAGATACCGATAGTCCCATTACTTTTGCATGAGGATTTTTTTGGAATAACTGTTGTTGTGTGTTGGTTCATAAAACCTGTTGATCTAGTTGGGATATGATTCATTTGTTTAGACCTGGTCATCAATGGGTGGGAAGTGGATCTATAGTTGCTATTACCAGGGGGAGTTTCACATTCTCCCGTGTTATTGGGGTCCTCAGTTAATGCAGAGAAATGATTTTTGGTTGATATTGATACATTTTCCAAGCATGGAGATTCCAGGGGGCCTTCTTCGTTGGCTATAGAGTTACACAAGGAGATATCTCCTGATGGAGAGTTTGCACCTATATGATATCATTTATGAACATATTCACCTGTACTTTGTAAGTACTCATTATCATATTCATACATATCTATAGCTAAATTCTATAGGTCTTTCAATTGTGAGCCCCTCCTTTTTTGTCTTATTTAGATCACTTTGGCTCAAGTCAAATCTGCATAAAACTCTTTCAACTCCGATTCTTGGAATATTGTTGTATACACCATTTTGTAATCACCAGTAAGTACAGATATATGAGGCATATCTCAAAATCTGGTTAAAACCGATAATTTACTGGCTACCTTATTATTTCAGCATAAACCTGAAGCAAACATCTTACAATCTCTCTAGGAACTTTGAAGTTGACAGTGAGTTCATCTTTTCGTTTTCTCATTTTATTGTTATATTTGGATTTTTAACCCTATCAGGTGTCCTTGATTAGCGTTGTGGTTATTTATTTTATTTTATAGTTGCTGCTAGTGATGAGCCACCCCCGTAGTGTTCGAGTTCGGTTCGGTTCGCCGAACAGCCGTGTGTTCGACGAACTGTTCGACGAACAGTTCGTCGAACACCGTCGAACACCGTTAAAACCAATGGCAGGCAAACCAAAACACATAGAAACACATAGAAAACACATAGAAAACACTTCAAAGGTGTCCAAAAGCTGACAAATTGCTCAGAAGACACAACTAAGGCATGGAAAAGTGACAAGTACATATAGTCATGCGAAAAGAAAAGAGGCGGAGGAGTAAAAGGAGGGGAGACACAGTCCGTTCCTGCCCGTGCGACCTGCATGTCGCCGGGTTTGTGCCAGACCTGTGGTGGACCCTGACGGCCAGCCCCCCTCTCCCAATACTGATGCCTGTCCGCTGGTGGGTCAAGCGAGCCCCCTGCGGTGGAGGCAGGTCTAATCTTTTTAATTTAAATTGTCTCTCTAATTTGAATGAGTACACTTTAAATCCTATTACAAGGAACTATTGGAGGGCAAGTCTCATGCCAGCAGCCGTGGTAATTCCAGCTCCAGTAGAGTCCAGTAAAGCTGCTGCAGTTAAAAAGATTTTATAAGGATCGAGCTTGGCGGTCCACCGCAAGGCGTCCTACCGCCAGTCATAGCCCCTGTGCCTTGGGGTGCCTCCCCGATGCTCTTCACTGATTGTCCAGGGGGCCCAAAGCATTTCCTTTGAAAAAATTAAGTGTCCAAAGTACAGGTGGTACAGTCATGGCCAAAAGTTTTGAGAATGACACAAATATTATATTTTCACATTATCTGCTGCCCTCTGGTATTTATGTGTGTTTGACAGATGTTTTTATCACAGACAGAAATATAATAATTGCAAACATATAAGTAACAAAAGCTTATATTGACAGATAGAATGAGTTAATGCAGCAAGTCAATATTTGCAGTGTTGACCCTTCTTCTTCAGGACCTCTGCAATTCTCCCTGGAATGCTCTCAATCAACTTCTTGACCAAATCCTGACTGATAGCAGTCCATTCTTGCACAATCAATGCTTTCATTTTGTCAGAATTTTTAGGTTTTTGTTTGTCCACCCGTCTCTTGATGATTGACCACAAGTTCTCAATGGGATTAAGATCTGGTGAGTTTCCAGGCCATGGACCCAAAATCTCTATGTTTTGTTCCCTGAGCCATTTAGTTATCACCTTTGCTTTATGGCAAGGTGCTCCATCATGCTGTAAAAGGCATTGTTGATCGCCAAACTGCTCTTGGAGGGTTGGGAGAAGTTGCTCTTGGAGGACATTCTGGTACCATTCTTTATTCATGGCTGTGTTTTTAGGCAAGACTGTGAGAGAGCCGATTCCCTTGGCTGAGAAGCAACCCCACACATGAATGGTTTCAGGATGCTTAACAGTTGGCATGAGACAAGACTGGTGGTAGCGCTCACCTTGTCTTCTCCGAATGAGGCGTTTTCCTGATGTCCCAAACAATCGAAAAGGGGATTCATCAGAGAAAATAACTTTACCCCAGTCCTCAGCAGTCCACTGCCTGTACTTTTTGCAGAATATCAGTCTGTCCATGATGTTTTTTCTAGAGAGAAGTGGCTTCTTTGCTGCCCTCCTTGAGACCAGGCCTTGCTCCAAGAGTCTCCACCTTACAGTGCGTGCAGATGCACTAACACCTGCCTTCTGCCATTCCTGAGCAAGCTCTGCACTGCTGGTAGCCCGATCCCGCAGCTGAAACACTTTTAAGTGACGGTCCTAGCGCTTGCTGGTCTTTCTTGGGCACCCTGAAGCCTTTTTGGCAACAATGGAAACCTCTCTCCTTGAAGTTCTTCATGATGCGATAGATTGTTGACTGAGGTGCAATCTTTCTAGCTGCGATACTCTTCCCTGTTAGGCCATTTTTGTACATTGCAATGATGACTGCACGTGTTTCTATAGAGATAACCATGGTTAACAGAAGAGAAACAATGATGCCAAGCACCAGCCTCCTTTTAAAGTGTCCAGTGGTGTCATTCTTACTTAATCATTACAGATTGATTTCCAGCCATGCCCTCATCAACACCCACACCTGTATTAATGGAGCAATCACTGAAAAGAGGTTAGCTGGTCCTATTAAGGCAGAGCTGCAATGATGTTGAAATGCTTTTTGGGGGATAAAGTTCATTTTCTAGCCAAATATTGACTTTGCAATTAATTGCTGTTAAGCTGATCACTCTTTATAACATTCTGGAGTATATGCAAATTGCCATTAGAAAAAGTGAAGCAGTAGACTTTGTAAAAATTAATATTTGTGTCATTCTCAAAACTTTTGGCCATGACTATATAGCTTGCTTAACAGCTTGGCTAATCTGCTGACTAGCAGACACTGCTACTAGGCCCAAATTTATTGTCTGGGCTAGATGTAGTTAAAAATTTGTAATTAGATCTACAGCCGGTGGCTACTCCGCTGACTATCAGACACTGCTACCAGCTCTAAAATTATTGTCTGGGCTAGATGCAGTTAAAAATTTGTAATTAGATCTACAGCCGGTGGCTACTCCACTGACTAGCAGACCCTGCTACTAGGCCCAAAATTATTCTCTGGGCTAGATGCAGTTAAAAATTTGTAATTAGATCTACAGCCGGAGGCTACTCCGCTGACTAGCAGACACTGCTACTAGGCCCAAAATTATTGTCTGGGTTAGATGCAGTTAAAAATTTGTAATTAGATCTACAGCCGGTGGCTACTCCACTGACTAGCAGACACTCAAGCTTTGGAGCAGATCTTTGATTCCCAGGCTATAGTATGAATAAACCGCTCTTCACACTCAACCATCTGTGTTACCCCAACCCATAGTGTATGTAGTTTCTTATGGTTAAAAGGGGGGTGGAGAAAGACCCAACCCACCTGTAATTGACGATGCCAATGTCACGTAAAACACAGCAAGGGGACTCCAAAAAGAGTCTCCATTTTTTCCAAAAATTTGGGTCACAGACACCACTTAAGCAGCATCAATTGCCCCAGAGTTGCTTAAAACGGTTGGTGAGGAGATTTTACCAAATCCTCAAGCTTTTACTCTCCCCAGGGGTAGAAAAGTCCTTGCGGATCCATGATTTGATCATCTTTATGAACGTGAGTCTGTCTACATTCTCAATGGACAGCCACGTGCGCTTATCTGTCAGACTCAGCATCAGCACACCACCAGCAGAGCTGAACATACATTCAGAGAGAACAAAAATTATTATTAATTTGAAAGCTGGTGGAGCTTAGTATAGATGGTCTAATAGAATGAGTACCACACACTGCTACAGGCCCAAAATTATTGTCCAGGCAAGATGCAGATAAAAATTAATATTATTTTGAAAGCTGGTGGAGCTTAGTATAGATGGCCTAATAGAATGAGTACCACATACTGCTACAGGCCCAAAGTTATTTTCCAGGCAAGATGCAGATAAAAATTCGTATTAATTTGAAAGCTGGTGGAGCTTAGTATAGATGGCCTAATAGAATGAGTACGACTCACTGCTACAGGCCCAAAATTATTGTCCAGGCAAGATGCAGATAAAAATTTGTTTTTTTAACGCTGGTGGAGCTTTGTATAGATGGCCTAATACAATGAGTACCACAGACTGCTACTATGCCCACAATTATTCTACAGGCAAGATGCAGCAAAAAATTACGAGTATTTCAACACTGGTGGAGCTGTCAAAAAGTGATAGCAACTGATGTAACCAAGCCCTCAAAAGGGCTGCAATTACAAATAGTCACTACTCCCAAGTTGACCTATCTGTCTATATAGAGCACAGACTTGCCTGCTAAAAGTGCTAGGAACTGCTGTAACCTAGCCCTTAAAAGGGCTGCAATTACAAACTAGTCCCTCCCTACTCCCTAAACCTTCCTGTCTAAATGCAAATTCGCTTCACAGTCACTGTTAGAAAGATAGCGCTAACAGCAGCAGCAGTGGCGTCTAACATTGTGCTGCAGCAGTGAGAAAATGGTGGCGAGGGGGGAAATGGCTGGGTCTTATAGGGCAAGGACATGTGACATACACAGCCAATGACACATGCCCTTGCTTGTGTGAAAAAAAAGCACTTTGCTCCGTTTGTGCGCTGCTGATAGGCTGACAGACTGCACCGCCCACTGAAAATGCGGGAAAGAGAAAAAAAAAGGGAGATCTTCATTATTTCTGCAGAGATCCATCCCATGCCCCTCCCCCCACCCCGCTGTACACTCAAACTGGGTATTAACAGTGATTCTCAGCATTACTGTGAAAAAATCCAGTGACGATTTAGGTGCACGAACAGTTTTCGAACATAACCTCGAACAGCCGGATTTTTTCAAAATCGTTCGGGTTCGTCGAACGGCTCGAACACCGCCCAAAACAGCTTGAATTTGATATTGGCAAACAGATCGCTTCGAACACCGCTCATCTCTAGTTGCTACTGGTCTTAATCTAAAGTTCTATGCCAGGACATGAGGAGAGACATAGCAATTCAGAAAAACTATAGTATATTTCTAATTGGAGGTATTTGCTAATATTATTATCAATAATATTATTATTATTACACCTACTAGATATTGGAACAGGAACTTGGAGGTGGGAATACCCCTTTAATTATACAATCTATAGAGGTATTCAGTGTAAGCCAGTTGTCAACTATCTACTTAAGTACAAAAGATAGATTGGTGAGGGTTCCACCAGTATGATTGCCACAAATCAGCAGAATCAGAGACTTGTGCCTACAATATTCCAATGGTTCTCCTCTAGCAGCAAGATCTAGACAGGAAGAGTTGAATGCAGTGGCCGGTCACTCTTGCAACCTGCCTCTTCATTCAGCTGTTTACTATGTTCAGAGCTATTGACTTTGAATAGAGGTGCAGGGCACAGCCAGGGAAGAGTTAGAGAAGATGAGGGTCAGAAAACTAAATTTTGGTAATCATTTGGGGTCCCAAGTGAACACATATCAAAACTATCCTGAATAGATGCATGTTATTTCATAGTTTTCTTAAGTTGCAATGCCAGTCCAAGATTTACTACAAGGTAATCTATCTTGAACACCTTTGCAGACAATTTTATTTTACTTAAATGCTTTGTAAATTGGCCGTATAGTCACTTTTGCATTTAGATTCATTATAATTTAGCAGTACAGATAAGCTCATTTGAAACTCAGATTTTCCATCTCCGCTGAATTTTCCAAAGTAATTTAATTTTTTGGGGGAAATTTGCAATATTATAATGCCTCTACTTGCCCAGAAAGTGCAAGAATAACACTCTGAGGGCTCCTAGGACTGTACTGATCACATTTTTCATCTTTTTACTGCAAGTGGGATCTTATTAACCCCTGTCTGCCATCTGAGGTAATATTCCGTCCATGTGCCTTGGGACTTAATTCCAATGGACGGAATAGTACGTTATATGCGAACAGCCGCGCTCACAGGGGTAGCGAAGCTTATCGCGGCCAGGTGTCTGCTGATTCTCACAGCTGACACCCGGCACTAAGTGCCAGGAGTGATCATGGACTGCTCTCGGCACTTTAACCCCTGAAACACTGCGATCAAACATGATTGCGTCGTTCCGGTGGTATAGGGAAGCATCGCACAGGGAAGGTGCACCATGCGTGCTTCCCTGAGACTCTCAAAACAACATGATGTGATTGCATTGTTCCGAGGGCCTCCTCCCTGCAGGCCCCCGGATCCAGGATGGCCATGGGGTCCTTCCGGGTCCTGCAGGGAGGTGGCTTGTAATTGCCTGCTAAGAGCAGGCGCCGGCAAGCCTCCTGCACTGCCTGTCAGATCGATGATCTGACACAGTACTGTGCAAAATGTCAGATCAGCGGTCTGACATTATATAGTAATGTCCCACCCTGGGACAATGTAAAAATGTAAAAAATAAAATAAACGTGTACATTTTTTTTTAAATATCCCTAAATAAGTTAAAAAAAAAAATTATTTCCCCAATAAACACATTACTATGTAAATAAAAAAAGTACACATATTTGGTATCGCCATGTCTATAACAACCTGCCCTTTAAAACTGTCCCACTAGTTAACCCCTTAAAAAAATGCAAAAAAAAAATGCTTTACCATCATACCACCGAACAAAAAGTGGAAAAAACACGCGATCAAAAAGATGGATATAAATAAACATGGTACCGATGAAAACGTCATCTTACCCCGCAAAAAACGAGATGCCATACAGCATCATCAGTGAAAAAATAAAAAAGTTATAGCTCGCAGATAAAGCGATGCAAAAATAATTATTTTTTATATAAAATTGTTTTTATTGTATAAAAGTGCCAAAATATAAAAAAATGATATAAATGAGGTATCACTGTAATCGAACTGACCTGAAGAATAAAACTGCTTTATCAATTTAACCACACACGGAACTGTATAAACGCCACCTCCAAAAGAAATTCATGAATTGCTGGTTTTTGTTCATTATTCCTCCCAAAAATTGTAATAAAAAGCGATCAAAAATTGTTGTGTGTCTAAGAATGGTAGCAATAAAAACTACATCTCGTCCCGCAAAAAATAAGACCTCACATAACTCTGTGGGCCAAAATATGGAAAAATTATAGCTCTCAAAATGTGGTGATGCAAAAACTATTTTTTGCAATAAAAAGCGTCTTTTAGCATGTGAACAGCTGCCAAACATAAAAACCCGCTATAAATAGTAAATCAAATCCCCCTTATCACCCCCTTAGTTAGAGAAAAATAATAAAATAAAAAAAGTATTTATTTATTTTCACGTTAGGATTAGGGTTAGGATTATGGTTAGAGTTAGTGATGTGTTAGGGTTAAGTTTGTGGCTAGGGTAATGGTTAGGGCTGGGATTAGGGTTAGGGGTTAGAATTGGGGGGTTTCCTCTGTTTAAGCACATTAGGGGCTCTCCAAACATGACATGGCGTCTGAGCTCAATTCCAGCCAATTCTGCGTAGAAAAAGTCAAACGGTGCTCCTTCCCTTCCGAGCTCTGCCATGCGCCCAAGCAGTGATTTACCCCCACACATGGGGTATCAGCGTACTCAAGACAAATTGCACAACAACTATTGGGGTCCAATTTATTCTATTATTTGGAGGTTTAAAGTTCTCTTCACACATTGAGATAAGTTCCTTGGGGGTCGAGTTTCCAAAATGGTGTCATTTGTTGGGGGTTTCCACTGTTCAGGCACATCAGGGGCTCTCCAAATGCAACATGGCGTCCGATCTCAATTCCAGCCAATTTTGCATTGAAAAAGTCAAACGGCGCTCCTTCCCTTCCGTGCTCTGCCATGTGCCCAAACAGTAGTTTACCCACACATATGGGGTATCAACATACTCAGGACAAATTGCACAATAGCTGTTGTGGTCTTATTACCCTTGGGAAAATAAAAATTAGGGGTGAAAAGATCATTTTTGTGAAAAAAATATGATTTTTGAATTTTATGGCTCTACGTTATAACGTTCTGTGAAGCCTTTGGGGGTTCAAAGTGCTCACCCCACATCTAGATAAGTTCCTTGAAGGGTCTAGTTTCCAAAATGGTGTCATTTGTGGTGGTTTCACTGTTTAGGCATATCAGGGGCTCTCAGACATGACGACCAGCCGATTCTGCGTTGAAAAAGTCGAACGGCGCTCCTTCCCTTCCGAGCTCTGCCATGCACCCAAACAGTGGTTTACCCCCACATATGGTGTATCAGCTTACTCAGGATAAATTGCACAACAAATTTTGGGCTCCAATTTCTCCTGTTACCTTTGGGAAAATAATAAATTGGGGGCAAGAAAATCATTTTTGTGGAAAAATTATGATTTTTTTTATTTTTAATGCTCTAACATTATAAACTTCTGCAAAGCATTTGGGGGTTCAAAGTGCTCACCACACATCTAAATAAGTTCCTTATTCCTTAGGGGGTCTACTTTCCAAAATGGTTTCACTTCTGTGGGGTTTCCACTGTTTAGGTGAATCAGGGTTAGTGGTGTGTTGGGGTTAGGGTTAGAGTTAGAATTGGGGGGTTTCCACTGTTTAAGCACATCAGGGGCTCTCCAATCGCAACATGGTGTCCGATCTCAATTCCAGCCTATTTTGCATTGAAAAGTCAAACGGCACTCCTTCCCTTCCGAACTATGCGGTGCGCCAAATCAGTGGTTCCCATTCACATATGGAATATCGACATACGAACAAATTGCACAACAACTTTTGAAGTCCAATTTCTCCTGCTACCCTTGGTAAAATAAAAAAATAGTATCTGAAGTAAATATTTTGAGAAAAAAAGTTATATGTTCATTTTTTTAAACATTCTAAAAATTCCTGTGAAGCACCTGAAGGGTTAATAAGCTTTCTGAATGTGGTTTTGAGCACCTTGAGGGGTGAAGTTTTTAGATTGGTGTCACTTTTGGGCACTTGCTATCATATAGACCCCTCAAAGTGACTTCAAATGTGATGTGGTCCCTAAAAAAAAATGGTGTTGAAATATGAGAAATCGCTAGTCAACTTTTAACCCTTATAACTTCCTAACAAAAAAAAGTTTGCTTCCAAAATTGTGCTGATGTAAAGTAGACATGTGGGAAATGTTGTTTAGTAACTATTGTGTGTGACATATTTCTCTGTTTAAAGGGCATAAAAATTCAGTTAGAAAATTGCTAAATTTTCACCATATTTCCATTATTTCATAAATAAACGCAAGTTATATCGAAGAAATTTTACCACTGTCATGACGTACAATATGTCTCAAGAAAACATTCTCAGAATCTCCAAGATCCGTTGAAGCGTTCCAGAGTTATTATCTCATAAAAGGACAGTGGTCAGAATTGTAAAAATTGGCCCGGTCTTTAAAAGGCAAACCACCTTTGAGGGTAAAGGGGTTAATGTCCATGCAATGTCATCCCTTCTGGTCTCTGTGGTACACTGTGGAGTTTCAGAGGTTCAGCAGTGGGGGATTTGACAAGTAATACTTTGTATTTTATAATATTCCATTGCTGTGTCAAATTTAGAAAGATTTTGAAAAACCCATTTAACAGCTTATGATATTCCGCTTATCACATAACTAAATGTGCTGGAAGTGTGCAGTAAGTGTTTCCTGGTACAATTTGCGGGTAGATGGATTTTTTTAATTTAGAGACTAAATATACCTGTGACAAAGAAACAAAAATTAGTTTGACATATTTTACAATAACTACCTTAAGTTAAGGTTTCAGACAGCAGTCTTCATTCCTAATTCATTTTCAAATACCCTAATATGGAGCTCCCATCCCCAAGAGTATCTCTTACAGTAATCTGTTCTGGATGTGAAGTCCTTTCATCTTGGACCCTGCTTTGTTCACTAGCCTGGCTTGCAAATTCTTGCCATGATGTTCTCTGTATTTATCTCTCCATGCAGCATGTGCATGGGATCTCGCCCCATCACCCTGCTGATTCTGCAGTGGTCTTCACGCTATACATAGCATGTGTGGTAGTTAGTGTTGAGCATTCCGATACTGCAAATATCGGATATCGGCCGATATTCGCTGTATCGGAATTCCGATTCTGAGATCCGATATTTTTGTCATATCGGATACCGGAATCGGAGTTTTCCTCTAAAGTCTATGGGGAGTTCCTGTGTCACAGAACGAAGTACGTGACACAGGAACTTCCCAAAAGTGTCACTGTCAGTGTCTGTCGGGTCTGTCAGGTGTCAGCAGCACTTACCTGGCAGAAGATCCCCGGCGGTCACGTCCATCCATCTATCCAGGCCGGCCATTACCCTCTCCCTGGCGGTCACGTGCAGCTTCTCGCGATAACAGCAGTGACTGCCGGGTACTGGGTAATCTCGGCCAGCTGTACTCTCGCGACAGCTGGCAGTAAACCAGTCCGATGACATCACTGCCGGGTAATCTGCACTGGTAAGCTGCTCTGCTCTATGTGGATGTCAGGCTCAGCCTCTCATCCAGATGTAGCAGAGCTGGACTCGTCGTGGGACACTCATGATTTTGGACTGCGTCTGACAGGGAGTATTTGTGTTGGTTTGTTATTTTTGTTTTTTTACAGGAGATCGATGGCGTCTCAGGATGAGCGTACAATAAAAATAATGAAAACTGTGTGGTGTTTTATTTCATTAAAATACTTTTTTCTGGCTGTGTATTTTTTAAAAAATTTACAAACTATGATTAATAATGGATCGGTGTCTTATTGACGCCTCTCTATTATTAACCGGGCTTATTGTCACCTTTCAATCAAAGGTGATATTAACCCCTTATTACCCCGCTTGCTACCGCTACAGGGCAAGTGGGAAGAGCCGGGTAAAGTGCCACAATTGGCGCATTTTGGATGCGCCAATTGTGGGGCTGCTGCAGCCTGGTATTTTTAGGCTGCTGAGGGCCAAAATCCATGGGCCTTGACAGTCTTTTAATACCAGGCCGCAGCAGTCTGCTTTTTACTTGGCTAGTTAACAAAAATAGGGGGACCCCCACGCCATTTTTTTTTTGAGGGGATCCCCTATTTTTTGTTAACCAGCCAAGCTAAGCAGACTGCTGTGGCCTGGTATTTTCAGGCTTGCAAGGTTCATGGATATTGGATCCTTACCAGCCTGAAAAACCTGGCCGCAGCAGTCTACTTCATCTGGCTGGTTAACAAAAATAGGGGGACCCCCACGCCATTTTTTTTTTGAGGGGATCCCCTATTTTTGTTAACCAGCCAAGATAAGCAGACTGCTGTGGCCTGGTATTTTCAGGCTTGCAAGGTTCATGGATATTGGATCCTTACCAGCCTGAAAAACCTGGCCGCAGCAGTCTGCTTCATCTGGCTGGTTAACAAAAATAGGGGGGACCCCACACCATTTTTTTTTTGAGGGGATCCCCTATTTTTGTTAATCAGTTCACTTCAGGTCAGCCGGGATTCCCTCTGACATCAATGATGTTGTGCAGTGTCCCTGACTGACCTGAAGTGAAAGTGGGAAGCAATCAATTATGCTAACCACTTCCTCTCCTGTCAGTCAGGAGAGGAGATGATTCAGTCAGGTGTTAACTGTGAGGCAGTCAGCATTAGCTGCGGTCTCTGCAGTAAACATTAACCCTTTCAGAAGGATTACATCGGGGACCTGACTGAACATCGGATAGGTAAGAATAATGTTGCTTTATTATTTTATTTTTATTACAGGTGAACAAGGGCTTCGCAAGGAATGGCAGTAAAATAAAATATGGTCAAAAACTATGTGTTCTTTTCATTAAAATTATTTTTAATTAAAGTGTGTGTGTTTTATTTTTATTTCATACAATAGGATTAATAATTGATAGTTGTCTAATTGACAGCTCTCAATTATTAACCTGGCTTAAAGTCACCTTTCAATATCAAGGTGGCTTTAACCCCTTATTAACCCATTCACCACCGCTACAGGGCAATGGGAATAGATGGGCAAAGTGCCATAAAGGGCGAAATAAATTATAGATTTGCCTTTTCTGGGGTGTCTGGGGGTAGATGTTAGTAGCCGGGGGGGGGGAAAAATAATGGTCCCTCTCTGGGCTATTATTATCTGCCCCCACTCGCTGGCTTTGTCTGTCTGGTTGAGAAAATAGGGCGGGAGCCCACACATTTTTTTTCAACAATTTTACACCTCATATATATATATATATATATATATATATATACATGTCATTGAATTTGTGTCACATATATATATATATATATATTTATAGTACATACATTTCTACGTAGTATAATAGCCCTAATTCAATTGCCGGCTTTTGTGCAATTACAGAACCCGACATGAAATGACACATGGTTTGCATAGAGTTAACCATGTCATTTCATGTTGTTTGATATATGGTTTTCACTAACAATTACATGAGTGTATGTGTGCAAAATTTGACACATGTAGGGGTTAATTAAAGGTGTAAATTTGTAGCAAAAAAATTCGTTTTTTTTACAACGAATTTACACCTTTAATTAACCCCTACATGTGTCAAATTTTGCACACATACACTCATGTAATTGTTAGTGAAAACCATATATCAAACTACATGAAATGACATGGTTAACTCTATGTA
This sequence comes from Oophaga sylvatica, assembly GCA_033576555.1. Lineage (NCBI taxonomy): Eukaryota > Metazoa > Chordata > Amphibia > Anura > Dendrobatidae > Oophaga > Oophaga sylvatica. The sequence continues at coordinate 754,722,784 of JARQOD010000001.1, read as the reverse complement.
AACCATGTGTCATTTCATGTCGGGTGCTTCTGTAAATTTACAAAAGCCGGCATTGCCCGGCAATTGAATCAGAGGCTATTTTACTATGTTGAAGTGTATGAACTATAAATATATGTATATATATATATATATATATATATATATATATATGTCACAATGACATGTATATATATATATATATATATATATATATATATATATGTATTCTATGTGTGTATATCTAGTGTTTACAAGGAAAGAAGGAGGTTTTTTTAATTACGATATTTCCGTCCCATTGACTTGCATTGGGTTTCCGGTATCGGATCGGCGATACACAATACTTTCTGAGTATCGGGCCGATCCAATCAGATCCGATATTTTGGGATATCGGGCAGTATCGCTCAACACTAGTGGTCGTTCCCTAAAAGTATTAAAAAATTCCAGCACGCTTAACGTTAAGATATTTTTATGGAACGTTTCATGGCTTTGTAAGTGTGAGCATTCTGTTCTGTTGCAAGAATGTCTGTCATTTTATGGATTCTTAAAAGAAGAATATTTTATTTTAATCCATAGAGTGATGGATCATTTATCATGCTTTACTAAGTTCGGCTGGAATTCTGAAGGATCCATACGTTATGGGATGATTCATGCTACTTCAAAAATCTTGATATTTGGTGAGCTTCACTGCTTCTTTTTGTATAGTTCTAATGTATTATGTGGTATGTTCGGTGGATATTTTAATTATCACATTTTCTTTAGGAGCTAGAGAGTATGGAATAATAATACAGAGAATAAAGGATGTCAACACTGCCAACAGCAGCTAGAAGCAGTGTGCTATTATACTTATAGAAGAAACAGCAGCAGCAAATCCAGCCATTCATAGGAGTTGCACAGAATTTACAACAACAAAATGATAGAAATATTTTAATAAAGACTTGCTTGATTTTATATTTTGGAAGCAACTGAGAAATAAGATGGATTTTCAGTGCAACGGTGTCTATAAGCTTTAACACTATAAATATGCAGCGGCTTTGGGGTAGCTATCAGATAAAGATAATCTTCTGCTGCTGTAAAAATACATACACACCCATTTATATTACATAAAAACAAAAGGTTGATCACAGATGAGCATTCTTGGTAAGATTTTGAATTAACGTTAAATGATATGCTGTGTATGAGTTTTGTCATTTGTTGTTGATGTTTTCTATACATTTTTAAATTCCTTACGAAGTTTTGACTGTTGCTGCTAGTTACCACTTTATCCTAATATTGAAGAGCACACAATAGCTACATCAACTAATCTTTAGCTTTACAACGTTACTGGACATAAGCTGCAGCACAACTCCACTATGAAGAAAGTGATGGTACTTTCTCACGATATGTAATTACTTTCTGTGATAGGGATAACCCTTTTAGAAACTGAATTTATCATCATGAAGTTCATGTAACAAAGTAGTATTGCATCAATGGTTGACGTCGAGTTACTGTAGAAGTTTAGAGTGCAAAGATAGGCAGGTGGCAAATGTATCTCTAATAATAGGGCTGATTATGGTTATTTTCTTGAGTGTGTCTTCGTCAGCAAATAGTAAAGATCTCAAGGGAATTCATATGAGTGCTTTTTTGGATATTAAATCCCATTTGCTGTCATTGGCTTTCAGCCAGTTGGCAGCCCAAGTCGGTTGAATAGATTTACGGTAAAAACTGATATTTTGAGGCCCTATTCCTCCAGATGGGGGCAGTTTCGTCAGTGTCTTGTATCCTCTTTTTGGTTTCTTGCCTTTCCACATCAAAATAAATGATAATCCTTTGTATGTTTTTTAATGAGTTTATAAGATAGATATGAACAAATTGGAATGGTTTTAAAAGTTTAGAATAGATAACAGTTTTAATAATCAGACAAATGTTGCAGAAACCTACCAACAGTGTACATATCTCCAATTATTTACTGAAGTTGTGGAGCAGTAGTAGGGGTCTCTTTTAAATTACATTTATTTGTGATATACACGATTTAAAAAAAATAACCAAACTTTCCAAAAACAGAATTATTCTAAAATATACAACACAATATTACCATATGCCACAAAATAGTTATGATCTATAGAGGATATTCTGTATTACTAAATAGTATTTTGTGTTGTAAAAAGTATGTTATGCTTATTAAACAATGTACAGTATTTATGGGGTATGTTCACAGGTTTCCATGTAACAGATACCCCAAACGTATTTAATGGATAGAACAGTTTTCAGTTTCAAAATTTCTTTAATAAACATGCCATTAGAGATTAGAGGAGAGATGCTAACTGTCCAGAAATTTCAGGATGGTTTGTAAAAATAGGGCACTTTTTTGCTTTGACCGTAAAAAAGTAACACTTATCTGATTTTTTGGAAGCTGAAGAAACTTATACAGATTATTTTGACCGTAATTATTATAATTTTACAGTTCACAGAGAATACAGCTTACGCTTTCATATCGAAAGTTTGGGCTGTACACATGTATCATGTATAGCCATAATGATTTATAATGGCTTTCCAATATGTCCATAAAAAATATTGTTTGCCTGTGATTTTATGATACGCTGTACAGAAAAAATAAAGAGTCAAGTTGACCACCTTGGAGTAAAGGTTCTTTTGCCAATTTCAACAATTTTTTTCCAAAATTTGTTTTACGGCAATACATTTCTGCAGATTTTAATGTTAGAATGCTTATAATTGCTCAAAAAATAAACATGGGGAGATGAGAGAGGGAGAACTTTGCTGACCATAAGTAATATAGGCAGATACTCAGCACTCCAAAATATGTCATAAATATTTTATTAGTCAATTATTAATACATATCATTAATATTGCCTAATAAAATGTTCATCATTTGTTTTGGAGTGCCGAGTATCTCACTAGATTACTTCTTGGACGCGGTGGAAGCCTTGCTGGAGCACTCACATTTCTTGTTCTTTTGAGTGTCGTATTATTCCCATTTTTGGCATATACTTTATAGATAAAAGAGCGGACCACATTGACCACAGGAGCGTATATTCTAGAAGAGAGACAGGACTCCACTGACTATAAAAGATTACGCTCTACAGAAGCGAGAGAGTGAAAGAGAAACCCGTTGATCATAAGAGCTTATACTCTACAGAAGAGACCCAGTGACTATGGGGATGGAAAATGACAGCTGTACAAACTGTGCTCCACTAAGAACTGCTGATTTTTGATGGCCAAAACACTGACCACCACTGTACAATGTGTGATAATTCGCAAGATATCATAGCTGCAGGGCATTATGGGGAGGCCAGCAAGGCAATGCAAAATGATGTTGTCTCGGGCAAATCACGATCATGGTTGTCCTGATGAAGAAGTTTTATATTTGAAACAAGTTGACGAATAAACCACTTACTACTGAATTGGTATCCTCTATTCTCTCACGGCAGCACAGAACAACCCATTTTCTCTTTGTTTTTATGCTTTCATCTCCTTGTGGGTCTGCAGCAGCCTCAAGTGCTATCAGTGGTTGTGTACACACAACCCGTCCAGACATGGGCGGACACTGACAGCTTGGGTTTCTTGTCCAGGAAATGTGTCTGGGACTCTCTCCTTTTAAGACAACAAAGCTATATGTATGTATATATATATATATATATATATATAATATATATATATATATATAGGTATATATACCTATATATATTACAAGAAGGGAATGAGCAGACTGTACTTTCTGCGGAAGCTCAGGTCGTTCAAAGTGTGCAGTAAAATGCTGGAGATGTTCTACCAGTCCGTTGTAGCAAGCGCCATCTTTTTTGCTATCATTTGCTGGGGCAGTAGTGTGCGAGTAGCTGACGCTAATAAGCTCAACAAACTTATCAAGAAGGCAAATGCAGCTGTTGGCCTCCATCTTGACTCTTTTGAGGAGGTATTGGAGGATAGAATTCAGAAGAAGTGTAGGGCTATAATGAACAATAATACACACCCCCTATACGAGCTGTTCTTGAAGCAGAAGAGCACATTCAGCAGTCGCCTAATCCTATTTAGGGGGAAGAAGGAGAAATTAAGGAAATCGTTTGTATCTACTGCTATGGGGATGTATAATAATTTCCTAAGGGTGGTAGAAAATAATGACTGATGGCTGGTGTACTAATGTCAATTAACATTGTCTTATATACACCTGAACTACACACTTTTATTTATTATGTGATGTTGGTATACCTGTGCAACATTTGTGTCCTAATATTTTATGTACTGCTGTTTGTATTGCTGCTGTAATACTGTAATTTCCCCCGGGATCAATAAAGTGTATCGTATCGCATATATATATATATATATATATATATATATATATATATATATATATACTGATCAAAAAATTAAAGGGAACACTCAAATAACACATCTAGATCTGAATGACTGAAATTTCTCATTGAATACTTTGTTCTGTACAAAGTTTAATGTGCTGACAATAGAGTTGAGCATTCCGATACCGCAAGTATCGGGTATCGGCCGATATTCGCTGTATCGGACTTTAGATACTTAGTTCCGATATTTTCCATATATCGTATACCGGAATCGGAAGTTCCCATAATTCTTTGAGAGGCAATGTGATTTTATTCAGCCAATGAGGAATCCTAAGAAGTGTGGGCACATCCTGTACTGCTGCGGTCATGTTAACTAATGGCATGGCTGTGATTGGATGCTGAAATGATGTCAGAATGCACTATAAAAGGCGCCGCTGCCATTTTAGCGTCACTGTGCTGTGAATTCAGTTAGGGACAGAACGCTGCTCTGCTAACTCTGAGGGACAGTTAGAGATTGCGATTTTGTGTACTGTGCTTTAGGCAGGCTAGTTTAACAACCGCTGTGTAAAGCTTCCTTTAGCCTTGCAGTGTTTGTTTTCACAGCTCTGCAAGGTCTGTGTGTGAGTGCAGGTACACGCTGCAGTTTGCTCTGCATCCAACGCTGTTTGTAGGCATCTGCACGTGTCACTCACAGACTCTTTTTTTATTTTCTTTAGTGTAATTCTTGCAGCTCCATTCATTGAAATTATAGTGTGACGTGCTTCCTCCGTATCCAATACATTGGTTGCAAACACTATAGAAGTCCACAAAGGAGCCTTTCAAAGATAGTGACCAGTTGTGTGCACTGCAGTGTTCACTCTAGTCTGTGATATATTTTTTTTTGGTGAGTGCAGATCACGCTCCAGTTAGTTCTTAAACCACTGCTGGTTATAGTCTGCTGAACGTGTGTCACTGCCTCATCCTTGTCATTTTTCTATAATTGTTGCTGCTCCATTCTATTTAAAATAACTCCAATCTATTAGTGTGACGCGCTTCCATCCGTATCCAATACATTGGTTGCAAACACTATAGAAGTCCACAAAGGAGCCTTTCACAGATAGTGACCAGTTGTGTGCACTGCAGTGTTCACTCTAGTCTGTGATATATTTTTTTTTTGCTGAGTGCAGATCACGCTCCAGTTAGTTCTTAAACCACTGCTGGTTATAGTCTGCTGAACGTGTGTCACTGCCTCATCCTTGTCATTTTTCTATAATTGTTGCTGCTCCATTTATTTAAAATAAACTCCCAATCTATTAGTGTGACGCGCTTCCATACGTATCCAATACATTGGTTGCAAACACTATAGAAGTCCACAAAGGAACCTTTCACAGATAGTGACCAGTTGTGTGCACTGCAGTGTTCACTTTTAGTCTGTGATATATATTTTTTTTGCTGAGTGCAGATCACGCTCCAGTTAGTTCTTAAACCACTGCTGGTTATAGTCTGCTGAACGTGTGTCACTGCCTCATCCTTGTCATTTTTCTATAATTGTTGCTGCTCCATTCTATTTAAAATAACTCCAATCTATTAGTGTGACCCGCTTCCATCCGTATCCAATACATTGGTTGCAAAGACTATAGAAGTCCACAAAGGAGCCTTTCACAGATAGTGACCGGTTGTGTGCACTGCAGTGTTCACTCTAGTCTGTGATATATTTTTTTTTTGCTGAGTGCAGATCACGCTCCAGTTAGTTCTTAAACCACTGCTGGTTATAGTCTGCTGAACGGGTGTCACTGCCTCATCCTTGTCATTTTTCTATAATTGTTGCTGCTCCATTCTATTTCAAATAACTCAAATCTATTAGTGTGACGCGCTTCCATCCGTATCCAATACATTGGTTGCAAACACTATAGAAGTCCACAAAGAAGCCTTTCACAGATAGTGACCAGTTGTGTGCACTGCAGTGTTCACTCTAGTCTGTGATTTTATTTTTTTTTTGCTGAGTGCAGATCACGCTCCAGTAGTTCTTATACCACTGCTGGTTATAGTCTGCTGAACGTGTGTCACTGCCTCATCCTTGTCATTTTTCTATAATTGTTGCTGCTCCATTCTATTTAAAATAACTCCAATCTATTAGTGTGACACGCTTCCATCCGTATCCAATACATTGGTTGCAAACACTATAGAAGTACACAAAGGGGCCTTTCACAGCTAGTGAACAGTTGTCTGCAGTGTTCACTGCAGTCTCTGCGGAATAACAACACTTAGGCCTTTTAACTTTTCTGACTTTCTTTATAAATCTACCAAGATGAAGAAGGCAGGGAGAAAGGCACGTGGTCGTGGCCGTGGAGTTTCAGCAGGGAGAGGACGTGGGGATTCTGTGGCTGCTGCCGCCCCCAGTGACACAGCATCCACCAGTTTTCCCCGTGAGCGTTCCTTTATGTGCAGTTTTGTAGGAGCTCGGCGTACCCCCCTGCTGCGGGAAGAACAAATTGAAGCCGTTGTTGGTTGGATGGCAGCCAATGCATCGACTTCAATTGCTTCCACCTCCTCTCAGGACCACAACACTGTTGAGCAACCATCTGTCTGTTCACCACCTGTCAAATTGCCCAGGCAGTCAGAGAGTTCTGAACTGGAGCCAGCCGAGTCTCTGCTTCTGTTCTCAGAATCTGTTGGCTTGCAAACAGGGGCCCGCCAAGCAGCATTCTGGAATGTGAAGAAGAGAGAGTATGCAGTTGATGCGCAACAGCTGTGTCTCTCTGAATCAGAAGAGGCGGGTGAGCCAGTGCCGATGGTCAGCACACCGCAGAACGCATCTGATGATGATGAGACTCAGGTGCCAGTTTCGTTGAGCATGGTGCTGGCCAGACCACCCAACAGCAGCAGGTGTTGGAAAAGGGTAGTGGAGATGATGAGGTCCAAGATCCAACATGGCGTGAGGGACAGGAAGGTGGTGGGAGCAGCTCTGAGGATGAGATTGTCCCAACGGTACAACAGGAGGGGAGAGGTAGGCTGCAGACTCGGTTGCCTCTAGCCTCCAGTTTGGCACCTGTTGGGAGCAGTTCTCTTCAAAAAGTCAAATGGGCGCTCCCAGGACTTGCACTGCATGGTCCTTTTTTGACAGACTTGCAGATGATATTTGCTATGTTAAATGCAAGCTGTGTAAGCAAAAAGTAAAAAGAGGAAAAATTGCAGTAACCTCAATACCACAAATATGTGGAAACATGTGCGGACAAAGCACGTAGTTGAGTTTACAAAGACACACTGGAGATGTAGGCCAACCTACAGCAGCACCTACATCTTCAGGTCGTGTTGGAGCCTCTACCTCCAGCTCACAACAGCTGGTTCTGCTTCCTCACAGGATCGCCATGGAAGAACCTCGGTCACTGTTGTCCAGAGACAAGTGTTATTCCACCCACAGCAGCAAGTTCTCTGTCATCTTCACATTCCCAGGCCACAAAACAGCCATCGGTACCACAGGCATGGGATAACAGACGGCCATACTCGGCAAACCATCCACGAGCACAGGCTCTGAATGCTGGCATTGCAAAACTCCTGTCCCTTGAAATGCTGTCATTCAGGCTGGTGGAGACTGACAGTTTCCGTAACTTAATGGCATTGGCAGTCCCGCAATACAATGTGCCAAGCCGATTTTATTTCAGCAGGCAAGCCGTCCCTGCTCTGCAAAAACATGTCGAGGGAAACATTAAACATGCGCTACTAAACGCCGTCTGTAGCAAGGTCCACCTGACCACCGATGCGTGGACCAGGACCCATGGCCAGGGACGATACTTTCCCTCACTGCCCATTGGGTCAATGTTGTGGAGCCGGGTACAGATCTTGCGATGGCGCTGTACGTGTTCTGCCAACTCCAAGGATTGCAGGAATCCAGTCTGTACACATTGACCCCTCCTCCTACTCCAGTTCCTCAGAATCATCGCTGCAGGAGCCGTCACGGTCTACCTCCACATGGACCCGTGAATGCTTACCTGTTGCGAACGATATGAGCACAGCCGTGGCCAAACGTCAACAGGCCGTCCTGAAATTAATTTCAATGGGGAATCGAAGCCACACAGCGCAGGAGGTCTGGAATGCCATCAAGCAGGAGAGCGACGTGTGGTTTTTGCCAGGCAGTGGAGACACCTCTGCAACAAGAGGGAGCACAAGCAGCGCCTCTGCACAGGGCAAGAGCAGTATGTTACAAATGTGGCGAATTTTTGTGTCAGCGCAACCAATGTCTACACCATCCGAGACGACTCCACTCACCATGAGGCAACGTTTACGTAAGATGGTGACAGACTACATGTCTTTCCCTCTCAGTGTACTCCCAGATGGCTCTTCCCTTTCAAGTTTTGGGTCTCTAAGCTGGATACATGGCCAGAGCTTAGCCAGTATGCATTGGAGGTGCTGGCTTGCCCTGTTGCCAGTGTATTATTTGAGCGCGTCTTTAGTGCTGCAGGTGGTGTACTAACAGACCGTCGCATGCGATATCCTCAGAGAATGTAGACCGGCTTACTTTTCTGAAAATGAACAAGGCATGAATCTTACCTGAATTTGCCTGCCCGTTTTCAGATTAAATAACTGTTTGCCAACGTTTTCCATGTCTCCTGTTATGTTCCTCTTTCTACCACCTGAACTCTACTCCCTGGGCTACAACACTGCCAGTCACAGGGGAATGATCAGTTACAAAACAAAATGTTATCCCCAACAAATAGACTCAACGTAGGGTCACGGAGTTGCGCCGTACCAAAATTGTCACCTGACACATTTAAGTATTACAATTTGGTCCCGGTGGCAAATCTTCCATCTCCCCAACTAACACTTCTATAGGAGAGGTGTTTTCCTCCTCCACCGAAGGCAAAGGTAATACTGACCACTGCACACATGTGTTATGCATAGTGAGACTGATAGTAGCCAAAGTTGTTGTCCATGGGCTCAGTCAGGTGGGGGCAATCAGCTCTCACATGTCATGGTTCTTGGCACCGCCAACAGATTATGGGGCCCCTTTCGTTCCCCGACCTTCCTGGGGCGGCCCTCAGAGTCTCTGCTCGCCGAGCTGTGGGTGAAGGTTTGGTGAATTTAATTGGTAGCTTCCGGGTAGTCTCTCCCTGTATCTCCTTGGTAGGCCCATATCTTTCAATGAGGTCTACCATTTGGAGACCATCAGTAGGGGCTGCCTGTCCAACCCATGTTTGAAGGGTGTGTGGCAAAGTTCGCCCGAATTTATCAGTCACTATACGATCCAGCATATCGCGGGGTGACAACACCTCAGGCTGAAAGCACTTTTCTATCAGGTGTATCAAGTCATAATACTGGGACCGAGCTGGCTCGGAAGGGGAAAACTTCCATTGTTGTACACGCTGGGCCAGGAAAAAAAACATTTACCCCAAGACGTGCAAGTATCTCACCATTCACGCTCTCATAGTCCTCCTGTTGCTGGGGGGGGTAGGTCCCTATAGGCTTTAGCGGGTCCTGAAGTCAAAAACGGAGCCACGATCTCGGCCCACTGGTCCCGGGGCAGTCTCTGTTGTGAATGGACTTGAAATGAGTTCTGAGCAGAGGCTCCTCTGGTGGTTACAAGCGGTACTGGACTGTCCAGTGAAGATTGTGAAGGAGTGGGAATCAGGTGTTACTGACTGGTCTTATATAAGGGAGTCGCCTTCCTATCAGGGTTGCCGGTGATCAATTGTTCTGGTCTCAATCCTTGAGTCCTGTTTCCTTTGTAGCCTGCTGTGTCGTGTCTGCATCTCCTGCTAACAGATAAGACATTTTCTTCTTTTTGTTTTTGTGCTTGATTTTTGCATTTTGTCCTGCACTTCGGTGGGGGCCTTCAGGGTCCCCTCCGGGGGCTGTTGCCCTCTCAGTGTAATACAGCCACTGATGTTTGTACTTTTGCTTTTTCCAGTTTTTTCAGTGGCTGCTGTTTTGATTTTTGTTACACCCGAGAACTAATTTAGGTGGTAGAGGTTGTGTTGATCTCAGGTGATTTTGAAATTAGTAGAGTTGGTGCTTTTCAGGGTTTTTTGGGATTGCAGTAAGTGCCCTTCCTATCCTTTTCTATTTAGGTAGTTTGGGCCCCCAACGTTTGCTCATACTATTTTCTGTCTGTGTCAGTATTTCTTCTTGTCTAACCGCCATTACATGTTTGGGGCTTTATATTTCTTTGGGGATTGCTCCGGGGCAGATAGCTTTCCTCTTTCTATCTTTAGGTGTGGTTAGTTTCTCAGGCTGTGATGAGGGTCTAGGACCAACGTAGGAACGCTCCACGGCTGCCAAGTTGTGGTGGTTAGTCAGGGTACTGCAATCTCATAGATTCCAATGCTCTGGTGTACTGCCTTTTTTTCCTGCACTCCTCAGCTACCGAAACATAACAAGTCTCTCCCTTTTAGCTACGCCTTCAAACATCTCCAGTACACCTCAAGTATCTGATTGCTCCATCTTTCGGATCGCTGTACGCACCCCTTTCGGGCATCATGGCATCCCCGGGCAGCTCTTACTGTCTGCGGCGCTGTGATTTTTGCTGCATCAGAAAACTATTTGGTTTCCTGTTGCTGTCGATTAAATATTGCTGCTACATAGCCTGCTGCTGTATAGCCTGCTGCCGCTACATAGCCTGCGTTGTTAGCCTGCTGCTGCATAGCCTGCTGTTGCTGCTGTGTAGCCTGCTGTTGCTGTCGCATGGCCTCCACTAGCATTTTACTTTGTTCTCCATCTTCGGACAGTTATCAGCCGGTTTTGGTGCACTTTCTAAAACAGGACATTTACTGTCATGCATGAAAAAACAGCCTGACCTCACTGCGTTGCCCGCATTCTCCACCAATTGTAGGGAACCGCTGTGGTAGGCGGGGGCTGGACCGCAGTAATGAGGCAAACACACAGCCTTTTATTTCAAAGTTCAGTGATTTTAATCATGAGTTCAACAAAAAGTCCATATAACAAAATGAAAACAGAACAGAAATCACTCCAGTTTGGAGAAACCACTGGTCACAGACTCACCCTTGCTTGTGACGGGCTTAACTAAGCGGCTGCAGGTCAGCTGAGACCGCCAGGTCACATTCCGGGTGGTCTGTTTACTCGTTCCTGGTGCACACTGCCACACAGTAACAAAACAATGTTTCCAGGCTTACTCCAGCCAAATCCTTCCTTCCACACAACAACTACAACAGCTCCTTGTTTTATAGGCCTACAAAACACCATCAGGTGACGTACACATCAGCTGACCAGTTCACGTGACTATGACTCATCACAGGTCGTAGTAATCATGGAAAATCATGAGCAAACTTCAGTCGGTTGAAGAAATATATCTCCCATCTTGTCAAATCAATTGTCTACCACCTCTTCTATAATATTACGCAGGCGATTTCTGTAGAAATAATGCACTTGTAGAGTTTCAATAAAGTGAGAAGGGGCTAATTGAATTTTTCCATAATCTCCTTGGATGTCAGCCACCTACACTCTTTTAGGTGCATGAGATGGAATACTGTTATGTATCCCTTTTAAGTATGCCACGTCTCAAAAAACGCGGTCTGTCACTCCCATGGAATTCTGGGTGAGCCCATAAAGGCATGTTTTAGATAACTGAGAAGACAACCCATGCGTGTTGGGTTGCCTTACAGGCAATTACTGTATCGCTTTAGTAGCGCTGATCATATGACCGGGAGTTTACAAATCACAGTGTAACACATGAGGCCAAAATACAAACCTCTGTCAGTCCAGATTCCAGCAATTTCATCTGAGTAGGACTAAGTCCCCTTAAACCAATCTCTCCCATTGATCAAGCACGAAAAGTTATAACTCCCAACGTTTGGCACGGCCAGGCCCTTTATCTTTTACTGCACGCATAATTTTTCGTATTGTATTCTGGGCCGTTTTCCCCCAAGATGAATCTGGTCAATGCTTTTTTTATCCGTGAAACATCATTTTACGTAACAGGATTGGAATAGTCTGAAGCGGGTATAATAGCCTTCCAAAAAATAATCTCTTAAGAAGGGACAACGGCCCAGAAGAGACAGGGGCAAATATGCCACCGCTCCATTGACGTACAACCTTGTCCAATTAGGGTTCATAGTTAGTTTGTATTGAGAACTAGAATCTCGTCTTATTTTGATTCACAGATATGTTAAAATAAAGGTTTTAATTACTTCTGTCCCCCATCAGTAAGCACACCAAGCTCACGAGGATTAGGCTTTAACAATTGAAAAATTTCACTCTTGTAGTCTTTGAAGCGAAACCACAGAATTAGTTAAAAAAATTTTATCAGTCTAATAGCCCTTTGAGATGGTTTGGGGATGTGCCATATAAATGAGTATATCGTCTGTAAACAATGTGAGTTTGATCTGCCGACCCCCTACCTTTTATACGTCATATACTGTGTTATCCTCCAGTGTGTACTAATGGCTCAAGGGCTATTTCTACAGAGCAAAGGTGATAATGGACATCCCTGAGAGTTCCCCTCTGTATTGTGAAAGTAGCCGAAAGGTGACCTGTGTTGTGTATTTGTGCGTGTGGGTTGCGTAGACACTGATTGGAAAGTCATAAACGTGCCTCTCATGGCAATTTTGTCCAGACCATGGCAACCAACTTCAGCTCCCCTATCAAATGCCTTATCGCCATCTAAGGATTAGCAGACAGGACTCGATGTTGTCAGACAACGATATTTATCTACAACTGCTATTACTTTCCTAATGTTATTCTGGGCGATCTTGGTCTAACAAAGGCCACTTGTGATGGCCCTATCAGCGTAGGAAGAATGCTACTCAAACGATCTGCCATGATCCTGGACAAAAGCTTGATAACCTGGTCAATGAGTGAGAATGGACGATAGGATCCAGCCAGTGTGAAGGTTAGTTATGTTTTAGTAGCACCTTCATGTGTGCCATGTTTGAATGGTTGGGCACCCTCCTGTCTCCAATATATGATTGAGGTGCCTACCAATGTGGACGGGATATCCTCACTCAATAATTGTAATAATTTGGCTGTAAAACCCGTAGGTCCGGAGCTTTCCCTGATTTAAAGTCACTTATCCGCTGCTGTCACTTCCGTCACTCAATTGTTTTTTTAAAAGGAGAAGCTGATGTTTGTGAAGGATGGTAACCGTATTCCATCTAGAAAGGTCTGCCCTCCGCACTATCCGTATGTTCCACCTATATAAGTCTGAGTAGTATTCTTTTAGAATCGTGATTATGCTTCGAGGGTCTGTGTTCATGATCCCATGTTTATTCGTTAACGCAGTAATATGTTGATGCGAATGTGATTTCCTTTTTGCTAGTCGTGTAATAGTCTCCTGATTTGTACCATAACGATATACATCGGCTCTATAATTCATTTACTGCTTCTCTCGCGTCGATATACCCATACGTGTAAGTCAGCCTTAGCCTGCTTCATCTATTTTTATCCTGTGTTGATGAGTTGTCTTGTTTGCCATGTAGCTATCGCGTAATATCCTGTAGCCTGCGAGTAGTTTGTCGCTATCTTCTTTTTTAGCGTTGTCTGATAACCTATTAGTTTCACGCGCATTAATGCCTTCCCTGCTGCCCATAAAAGTTCCGGACTATCCCTAACTATCTCCATTATCACTTACATATTCCAAACACCATTGCTTCACCTGATGTCGAAACTTCTCATCCATTAACAAATA
>JARQOD010000001.1:754656693-754708803 GCA_033576555.1 Oophaga sylvatica | reverse complement strand
TTTAAGAACACTGGGCATGGGCTTTTATTTTTGGAGTGAACTATGGGATGCTAATTGTGCAGTTCGCTCCCTCCAGGCCGGGTCTTACAAGTGGCCCATGGGCACAGATTCCAATTAAAAACCTTGCAGTAAAGGGTTGTGTGTGTCGGTCTTGGTTTGCAAACTTGGACAGCATGTGGCTCTGCAAAGCTCAGCCTATGCGAAGTAACATGGAGCCAAGCAAAGCCTAAAGGCACCCCTCAGCATAACACAGGGGTGCAGTTGCCCATGGCTACGGGTCTCGGATACGGACTGCCTTGATTCCCGGCTGCCATCCGGAGGATACCCTGTGCTGTTTACATTGTGAGTTCTGGACTTTAAACCACATTTGTTTTAAACTTTCCTGTCACACTGCACGAACCCCACTGTACTACACTATATATATTTTTTTTTCTTTAAATTCTGTGGAAGCATGGTTAAAAAGCAATGTCTGACATTCATTTGTTCATTTTCATAGATTTTTGATTTATTATTACTAATGCATGTCAATGACAAAAAACGGATCCGGCGGTAAAAAACGGATCTGTATTTTTTTTAAAAAAGCCAGATCGCGCCTGATGGCGAAAAACTGATGTGTGAAAGAGGCCTTACCCATACTAATGCCTGTAGATGCAATATCCAGTGCAGCCCCGAACTTAAAAAAATTTTTTTGCACATTTTGATATTGTAAAAGTCTAATATTAGACCTGCCTGTACACACGGCGCTTGAATGCAGCTACGTGTTGCAGGTGCTTGCTTTTGGGATGTAAATTTTTTACTTTTTTTTCTTATTTTTTTGTAAAGAACAGTATTTTTTTAAATCCTTTAACCAAAGGATACATTTAAATTTTTAAATAGATGTTTTACCAGTCCAATTTATCAGCCATGCAATATACAGTGCATGCTATGACCATACTGTATGCTGTTGCCACATTTTCAATTCCAGTCATGTACCTAGTGTAGCTACTTTGTAATGTAGCTTTTTAGGGTTATGCAACTTAAGTTGCATCTTTGTTGAAAAGGTGTATTAAAAAATTGTAAAAAAAGAAAAAAATGCAAAACACACATTAAACTAATGTCAATCCACTCATGTCAATTACAGCAGGATGAAGTAGACTCTGACAGCGACATCATCAGCTGGAATAGGTGTTTTGCTCCATCAATCTCCTCTATCACCATAACACTTAATGTTTTACAGAAAAGAATTTCTATGACATCGATGACACCTGTTTTTGTTCTGCTCAAAGCTCCCTAACCCATAACAACCCAGGGTTTAAGTAACACACCATACTCATACTATGTCTGCCAGTTGATATACTGGAGGAAAGGAAAAATGAGTCATTTATTCTTGGATGTAAGGGGCCAAATGAGAAAATGATATTATCACTAAGCTGTGCAGCTGTACTGAAAGTTCTTGTGGTTGGAGTGTTTCGCAGTTAAAGCATCTCTCTGAACCAGGCAAATCAAGAGGTGAATGAAGTTGGGGGGCCAGAAGCTCAGGTCATTTGCCACAAAGATGCAACTGCCAGCTGAATCAAAGATGACGATGATGATGATTGTAATGATGATTCTGTTGTGGAGAAACAGACATGCTACTAAGGAGGAGAGGTCATCAGAACATGAGGTTATTGGCTTCAAAGATAAATGGGGAGAAACATATTATTTAAAGAACCTTTGGGGCAAAATCAGCTTTTTCTGCAGTCAGCTATTAAGCAGGTTATGCTGCACTTCCTGTTGGTAGCAAAGGCTCAACAGTGCCTGAAATCTCTTGTCATGGAGTTAGCAAATCTCCATCTTTAATTAGATGTTGAAAAAGCAAGCATATACTCCCAGCCATCCACTTGTTTGAGAACTAAACTTTCACCTGATCAAGTCTTCTGGTAGTGCAGTTGCTGTAATATCATTTTGTGGACTCTGCTGCCTTTCAACAAATTATGGTATACATTCAGTCTTGCTAGAATACATTAATTAATTAATAATAATTAATTAAACAATAATTGATAATAAATCTGTGATCAGACAGACCATTCTGCATAGAACATTGATTCAAACTGATGATGTCACTGTCAGATGTAACATCATACTAAGGTGAGTGATTTTGCCTTGTTCTCTATTGCCTCCCAACTAATATACTTACCAGTGGCAATGACTGACAATTTTTGCCTGTGTTTGATAGGTATACATCCTGGATGGCTTGTGCAAATGGTGGTGAGGATGCTTCTGCTGCTGCTAGTTGCTGCCACATTTTTAGCCAGTGTTTGATTTTTTTACACGATCCATACATTGCCACTTTTTTTTTAATATATGCTTTGTACACTTTATGTTTAACTTTTCTCAATTTTTTTTACCAAGATATTCAGCTTTTACCAAAACCAACGTAAGAAGAAATTGTAGGTAGGTAGGTAAACATGCATAAAGTAAAATATGGTGGTATGCTGCAGTTTGGATGTATTAATAACAACTGTAAAGTTATGATCTGTTTTTACTTAAAATCTCATGAGATATTGTGTGCTTTTAAAATGTGTAGATTCAACATGATATTTTTTCAATATAATGCACCTTTTTTGCTAGATATAGATTTGTGTTGCTTAATGAGCAGCATGAAAAAAAAAACATTTTATAGATATTAGCCAAGTAATTTTATAAGAGTGCATTTTAAGGTTTCTGAAAAAAGATCAATTTAAAGTCTCAGCTCTAAATAAGTCATCTTTTTGAGACATTTATAGTGAAGTCTAAAGGACACAATAGATGATTAGTTGCTGTTGGTTCAAAGGATATTTATGAATCAAGCTTAGCTTTTGCCTTTATGTCTACACTAATATTGCAATGTTAACATTTCCCACTGAGCTTTTAAGCAAATAACACAAATTCATTAAGTAAGAAAGCAAATACTGTACTTGGCAATAAATCACAATGTAGATGAAGAATAAAGTTTAGACAAGTACAATGTATTCAGTGTATTTTATCTATTAATTTAGTAATGCACCATTAAAAGCAAGTCTCCCTCCAGAATCAGAAAAGTAGGCACAGAGGTTGATTACATTATATTTGACAACCCATTTGACTCAGCCTCGCATACAAGCATAGATACATGGTGCACATCCAATGTGAAATATTAGTTTATTTAGTAGCTTAAAAATTGTTCATTTTAGCCTTTTACATTAAATGAATAAGTCACTTTAACAGCACCTGTTCACCAGTCACGTCACTCAATAAGTAGCTGTTTGGAGGGTCTTTGATGATAATATTTTGATAAAGCATCAGAGAAATTTAATGACAGCAATAAAGATGAGTATAAGGAATGGAGGAAGCCTTCTGATAAGAAGGTTTTCCTTTAAAATTCTCATTTTGAAAGACCAGTGAAGGTCAGTCACTTGAAATGCACATAAAGCCAATGTAAGGACTTCCAAAGCACATGTTATTGCCCTACAACCAATTAGGATAAAATGCATTACATGTTATAAGGATCTACCAATCAAAAAATGAGGTGTATACAGCAAGGTAGAAGTGCAGGCTTAAAATATAACTTTTAATAATTGCCTTTAAAAAAACGAGAATTTCGTCCAATAATATCAAAAAACAACAAAATGTATCCTAGCCACCAGTGACTTGTGAAAAAACAAAATAATTAAATTATTAAATGAAATTAAAACCGTCAGTAAAGCAGACTGACTTAATCATAAATAAATAGGGATAGATCTATCTGGACACTATCCACAAAATATCAATGACTGTATGTGCTTATTTCCTCTCATATATTGCACATCAATAATATATCAATGACTGTATGTGCTTATTGCCTCTCATATATTGCACATCAATAATATGGAACAGTCTTACCACATGTCGATATCCACCGTGTACTCGTAGATGGGGGAGGCCTTTTTAAGCATAATGCCATACATTACCCCAAACCAGGTGGATACATGTGAACCAAGGACTGACAATCTCCCAACGCGTTCTCTGGCTAGATCATCAGGGAGAGTTATGCCATTTTTGTCAGCTGTTATGGTGTCTGTCACCCGCAGCGTCTGTGTGGACTGTTGGACGGGTGCGCATGTCTGAACCACGTGCGTTCTTAAATAGGACGCTAAAACGGTCATATAGTGACGTCAGATCCTGTGCGTTCTCATTCGCAACGTAATATCCTGTGCGTTCTCATTCGCAACGTAATATCCTGTGCGTTCTCATTCGCAACGTAATATCCTGTGCGCTCTCATTCGCAACGTAATATCCTGTGCGTTCTTATTAGCAACGTCATATCCTGTGAGTTCTCATTCATGACATAATATCCTAAGTGCTCGCCATCTGGAACGCATATTTGGAACGCAAACTATCATACCGGTGCACATAAATTAATTAACATAGAGAAATGAGATGACGTCATATCCTAGGCGCCTTTCATATTGACGTGTCTCAAAGGCGCTCCACATCCGAGACATTCAATTGGAACGCAAATTAATCAGTAGGTGCACACTAAAATGATAATTTCAGAATAAAACGGTGAAATAACGTCATACGCATTCTTTATAGTGACGTGATCTCTTATGCGCTCTTTATTTGAGACGCTTGAATGGAACGCAAATTAACAGGTGTGTATAATGGATCACATGAGTTCTGAAAAATCGTCATAATTATGCGTCCCACATGGTGACGCAATATCTCATGCGCTCCCAAATGGATAGCACATAGAGTCATAATTAAAACATATTCATGTGATTCATCTATGGGTGTCACATTGTAGATATAATGCCAATAATGTATTTAACGATAATACCATCCCGTTTTTAAAGAAGTTTTTCATAGCTGATCCCAAAGATTCTTTTAGAAAATGTAATCTCTATGAGGTCAGCAACTACACAAGGTATGATGGTAAGAATTTTGGATAAACTCCATAAATATTGACTCAGAAAATAGTTGATAGAGTCAAAGGAGAATCAAACAATAAATTTAAATCTCTAAGGATTTAAAAGATTCCTTGTCATGGAATTGGCGGTGATCTGAGTTCAAAGCATCATCATTGACAAAAAAGATGTGATAGAGGACATTGGAGATAGGTAAAAGAGGGGGAAACAATAATATCAGAAAATGGGCTAAATATCCCTATCAGACCTAGTAAAAACCTACCTAACCGTTGAGGTTGGCAACCTAAGAAGAACGAATTTTTTGGCGCCCCCACTCCTCGACGGCTGACCCTGTTTCTACCTATTACACCCTATTCTAAGCCTAGAATAAGTGTGGAAAGAGAGATTATTATTGATGTGCAATATATGAGAGGAAATAAGCACATACAGTCATTGATATATTATTGATGTGCAATATATGAGAGGAAATAAGCACATACAGTCATTGATATTTTGTGGATAGTGTCCAGATAGATCTATCCCTATTTATTTATGATTAAGTCAGTCTGCTTTACTGACGGTTTTAATTTCATTTAATAATTTAATTATTTTGTATTTTCACAAGTCACTGGTGGCTAGGATACATTTTGTTGTTTTTTGATATTATTGGACGAAATTCTCGTTTTTAAAGGCAATTATTAAAAGTTATACAGTTAGGTCCATAAATATTTGGACAGAGACAACATTTATCTAATTTTGGTTCTAGACATTACCACAATGAATTTGAAACAAAACAAATCAGATGCAGTTGAAGTTCAGACTTTCAGCTT
Source organism: Oophaga sylvatica (assembly GCA_033576555.1). Classification (NCBI taxonomy): domain Eukaryota; kingdom Metazoa; phylum Chordata; class Amphibia; order Anura; family Dendrobatidae; genus Oophaga; species Oophaga sylvatica. The sequence goes on along the minus strand of JARQOD010000001.1, from coordinate 754,703,111 downwards.
TCATTTGAGGGTATCCACATTAAAATTGGATGAAGGGTTTAGGAGTTTCTGCTCCTTAACATGTGCCACCCTGTTTTTAAAGGGACCAAAAGTAATTGGACAGATTAAATAATTGTAAATAAAATGTTCATTTCTAGTACTTGGTTGAAAACCCTTTGTTAGCAATGACTGCCTGAAGTCTTGAACTCATGGACATCACCAGACACTGTGTTTCCTTCTTTTTGATGCTCTGCCAGGCCTTCACCGCGGTGGTTTTCAGTTGTTGTTTGTTTGTGGGCCTTTCTGTCTGAAGTTTAGTCTTTAACAAGTGAAATGCATGTTCAATTGGGTTGAGATCAGGTGACTGACTTGGCCATTCAAGAATATTCCACTTCTTTGCTTTAATAAACTCCTGGGTTGCTTTGGCTTTATGTTTTGGGTCATTGTCCATCTGTAGTATGAAACGACGACCAATCAGTTTGGCTGCATTTGGCTGGATCTGAGCACAGTATGGCTCTGAATACCTCAGAATTCATTCGGCTGTTTCTGTCCTGTGTCACATCATCAATAAACACTAGTGACCCAGTGCCACTGGCAGACATGCATGCCCAAGCCATCACACTGCTTCCGCCATGTTTTACAGATGATGTGGTATGCTTTGGATCATGAGCTGTACCACGCCTTCGCCATACTTTTCTCTTTCCATCATTCTAGTAGAGGTTGATCTTGGTTTCATCTGTCCAAAGAATGTTCTTCCAGAACTGTGCTGGCTTTTTTAGATGTTTTTTAGCAAAGTCCAGCCTAGCCTTTTTATTCTTGATTCTTATGAGTGGCTTGCACCGTGCAGTGAACCCTCTATATTTAATTTCATGCAGTCTTCTCTTTATGGTAGATTTGGATATTGATACGCCTACCTCCTGGAGAGTGTTGTTCACTTGGTTGGCTGTTGTGAAGGGGTTTCTCTTCACCATGGAGAGTATTCTGCGATCATCCACCACTGTTGTCTTCCGTGGGTGCCCAGGTCTTTTTGCATTGATGAGTTCACCAGTGCTTTCTTTCTTTCTCAGAATGTACCAAACTATAGATTTTGCCACTCCTAAATTGTAGCAATTTCTCGGATGGGTTTTTTCTGTTTTTTGCAGCTTAAGGATAGCTTGTTTCACCTGCATGGAGAGCTCCTTTGACCGCATGTTTCCTTCACAGCTAAACCTTCCAAATGCAAACACCACACCTCAAATCAACACCAGCCCTTTTATCTGCTTAATCGAAAATGATATAATGAAGGGATTGCCCACACCTGTCCATGAAATAGCCTTGGAGTCAATTGTCCAATTACTTTTGGTCCCTTTAAAAACAGGGTGGCACATGTTAAGGAGCTGAAACTCCTAAACCCTTCATCCAATTTTAATGTGGATACCCTCAAATGAAAGCTGAAAGTCTGAACTTCAACTGCATCTGATTTGTTTTGTTTCAAATTCATTGTGGTAATGTCTAGAACCAAAATTAGATAAATGTTGTCTCTGTCCAAATATTTATGGACCTAACTTCTACCTTGCTGTATACACCTCATTTTTTAATTGGTAGATCCTTATAACATATACTTAATCAAGTGGTATGGCTGGTTTTTTGACTAAGGGCATCAACATTGACACTTGGAAGGCTGAGGCAAAAGAGGTCTTTTCTGATAAAACATTTATCCAACCTAAATATACTCCGTCTTATAGTAATGCATTTAAAGAATTAACTAAAGTGTACAAAAACCAAATTTCAAGTTGGTGGGAGGTTCAAAGCCTTGAAAACTATATCAAAACTGGTATTGTTCCTCGACATCTAAGAATCACTTTACAACCAGGTTTTAGATATAGAAACAGTACCCTGAGTGATCAATGGGAAAAAGAAGCGACTGCTAGTTCCTTGAGATTTATGAATCTTCTCTTGGAAGAAGAGAAGAAAACACTTAATTTGCAAAGTGATTTATTAAAAGAACAAATTGAAATCACAAAGAAATTTTCAGCAGAAACTGATTTTTCTGCAAAGGAAACAATCCTACAAAATTCAATTGAAAGATACCAATGTAACCTCAAGGAACGTAAGCACCGCAATTTTGTACGTGACATCCAGGAGTTTGAAGAGAATAAGGCATATCATATTCCCACTAATAGAAATTTTTCTAATTTTGGTAGAAATCTGGAAACAGACATATCGTCTACTGACACGGATCTGTCTGATTCCGAAACTCGCTCTAGGAATTCTAGAGGTAGATAGAGAGGAAGAGGTAATCAGAGAGGGCGCCCTGGTGACAGATTGGGTAGCTCACGTTTTTTAGATCAGGGCTATTACCTGAGGAACAGACCAGGAGTCAGCAATTGACTAATATTGAAACCACACAAGTTATCAATATCTCATCAAGACCTCTTACAGATAACGAGGTGCAGGTTTTGAGCAGAGGGTTAAGCTTTGTACCAACTTCAGACTTTCAGACATTTGAGAGTATTAAAGATCTTCACCTTTTCGTTAGAAAGCTAAAGTGGAAAAAACACTTCATAAGGGAAGACAAACAGACTAGTCAAGATTTAAGTGTCCCAGAATCATTATTACCAGACATTAGACTACTATATGGTCTGGCTGACCCTATCCCTGAATTTACAGGCGAGGGCCCTTTCACCCATTTCAAATGACACTTGGTGTACATAGGGTTAACCATGTCTTTTCATGTCGTTTGCTATCTGATTTGCACAAACAATTAAATCAGTCTATGTGTGCAAAATTTCGCACCTGTAGGGGTTAATTAAAGGTGTAAATTCGTTGTAAAAAAAACGGACTTTTTTGCTACGAATTTACACCTTTAATTAACCCCTACAGGTGTGAAATTTTGCACACTTACACTCATGTAATTGTTTGTGCAAATCAGATATCAAACTACATGAAAAGACATGGTTAACTCTATGTACACCAAGTGTCATTTCATGTCGGGTTCTGCATTTTCACAAAAGCCGGCAATTGAATTAGCGGCTATTATACTATGTAGAAGTGTATGAACTATAAATATAAATATATATATATATATATATATATATGTGTCACAAATTCAATGACATGTATATATATATATGAGGTGTAAAATTGCTGAAAAAAAATGCGTGGGCTCCCGCCCTATTTTCGCAACCAGACAGACAAAGCCAGTGAGTGGGGGCAGATAATAATAGCCCAGAGAGGGACCATTTTTTTTGGCCCCCCCCGGCTACTTAACATCTGCCCCCAGACACCCCAGAAAGGGCAAATCTCTAATTAGATTTGCCCTTTCTGGCACTTTGCCCATCTATTCCCATTGCCCTGTAGCGGTGGCGAATGGGTTAATAAGGGGTTAAAATGACCTTGCAATTGAAAGGTCACTTTAAGCCAGGTTAATAATTGAGAGCTGTCAATTAGACAACTATCAATTATTAATCCTATTGTATGAAAGAAAAATCAAACACACACACTTTAATAAAAAAGAAGTTTAATGAAATAATCACACAGTTTTTGACCATATTTTATTTACCTGCTAAAACCATTTCCTGTAATAAAAATAAAATAATAAAGCAAAATTATTCTTACCAATCCGATGCACAGTCAGGTCCCACGGTGTAATCCTTCAGAAAGGGTTAATGTTTACTGCAGGGACCGCAGCTAATGCTGCAGCCTCACAGTAAACCCCCAAATGAATGAGTTCCTCTCCTGGCTGACAGGAGAGGAAGTGGAAAGCTTAATTGATTGCTTTCCACTTTCACTTCAGGTCAGCCAGGGACACCATCAGTGACGTCAGAGGGAACTGATTAACAAAAATAGGGGTTCCCTTCGAAAAAAAAATGGCGTGGGGTCCCCCCTATTTTTGTTAACCAGCCAGATGAAGCAGACCGCTGAGGCCTGGATTTTCAGGCTGTTAAGGAGCCAAGATCCATGGACCTTGCCAGCCTGATAATACCAGGCCACAGCAGTCTGCATATCTTGGCTGATTAACAAAAATAGGGGATCCCCTCGAAAAAAATTGGCGTGGGGTCCCCCCTATTTTTGTTAACCAGCCAGATGAAGCAGACCGCTGAGGCCTGGTTTTTCAGGCTGGTAAGGATCCAATATCCATGGACCTTGCAAGCCTGATAATACCAGGCCACAGCAGTCTGCTTAGCTTGGCTGGTTAACAAAAATAGGGGATCCCCTCGAAAAAAAAACGGCGTAGGGGTCCCCCTATTTTTGTTAACCAGCCAAGTAAAATGCAGACTGCTGCGGCCTGGTATTAAAAGACTGTCAAGGCCCATGGATTTTGGCCCTCAACAGCCTGATATTACCAGGCTACAGCAGCCCCACATTTGGCGCATCAAAAGATGTGCCAATTGTGGCACTTTACCCGGCTCTTCCCACTGCCCTGTAGCGGTGGCAAGTGGGGTAATAAGGGGTTAATGTCACCGTTGATTGCACGGTGACAATAAGCCCGGTTAATAATGGATAGGCGTCAATAAGACACCGATCCATTATTAATCCCAAAGTTTTTAAATGTGTAAAAAAAAAGACACAGCAAGAAAAAAGTCTTTTAATGAAATAAAAGAGACAACACAGTTTTCATTTTTTTTTATCTCTCTCATTCCTGCGACGCCATCGATCTCCTGTAAAAAAATAAAAAAAAAAAAACAACAGTATACCACCTGTCCGACGCAGTCCATAACGACAGTCCCACGACGATCCAGCTCTGCTACATCGCAATGACAGGCAGAGCCTGTCATTGCAACGCAGCACAGCTGATTACCTGCTTCCCCGGCGGTGACGTCATCGGACTGACTGCTTTACGGCCGGGATTACCCATCAGTCACTGCAGTTATCGCGAGAAACTGCATGTGACCGCCGGGGAGAAGAGGATGGCAGCCATGAAGCAGTCCAGGACGTGACCGCCGGAGATCTTCTGCCAGGTAAGTGCCGCTGACTCCTGACAGACCCGACAGACGGACACTGACAGTGACAGTGACATCCCGATTCCGGTATCCGATATGAAGAAAATATCGGAACTCGGAATCGGAATTCCGATACAGCCAATATCGGCCGATACCCGATATTTGCAGTATCGGAATGCTCAACCCTAATCAAGATGCCTCCACCATCGGGTGACAAGTCCACCATTGATGTATTTTTGGAGGTAGTAACAAAGGATTTAGAAGGCCTGAACACTAAGGCCAATAGATGCTTTAATTTATCCAAAAATGAAATGTAGGCTTTAAAATGTCTAGAAAAGGATCCCAATATCATGATAAAACCTTCAGATAAGGGTGGAAATACAGTTGTTATGAACCTGTTGGACTATCGGGAAATGTGTCAAAAGATTTTGAAAGACACAGTCTTCTATGAGAAATTATCAAACAACCCAATGAATGAATCTCTCTATCAATTAAAAGAGATTTTGGATAGAGGTATGGGAAAGAATTTAATTGATAAAAACGAATATGATTATCTTTTTCCGAGGTTCCCTGTAACAGCAACCTTTTACTGTCTTCCGAAAATTCATAAAGGTCTGTCTCCCTTAAAGGGAAGACCAATAGTCTCAGGGATAGACAATCTGACACACCATATTGGTATATATCTAGACATCATTTTGAAACCTTTTGTTGTCTCATTAAATTCATATACCAGAGACACAACAGACTTATTGAGAAAACTAGATGGGTTGAACATTGAGACAGGGTCCATTCTTGTCAGCATTGATGTAGAGGCATTATATTCCTCCATCAATCATACTAATGGCCTAGAAGCAGTAGGATTCTACCTAAAAAGGAGGGGCCAACAATGCAGTGATCACAACACTTTTGTGCTCAAACTGCTGGAATTCTCTTTGACCAAAAACTTTTTTCTTTTTGACGGTGCCTTATACCACCAGCTCAGGGGCACAGCGATGGGGAATCCATGTGCCCCATCCTACGCTAATCTGCTCCTGGGCTGGTGGGAAGAGACTATTGTCTTTAGCGACATATATCAACAGGAATGTGAAAGGATAAGTTTTTGGTCAAGATATATTGACGATGTATTTATGATTTGGAATGGGCCATTCCTGAACTAGAGACTTTTGTGGCCAAATTGAATATCAACCAATTGGGACTCTCTTTCACCTTTGAACACCATATGTCTGAACTGCCCTTTCTGGACATATACATCAAAAAAATGGAAAATGGGTATATAGAAACTAAGACCTTCAGAAAACCAACGTCAACAAATGCCCTATTGAGATGGGAAAGTCACCACCCAACTCCCCTAAAGAAAGGCATCCCAAAGGGACAATACATGAGGATGCGACGCAATTGCTCCTCTGATGGCGATTATCAGATACAGGCACCAGATTTGAGACAGCGATTTCTAAATAGGGGATACCCGGATGGGGTCCTACGGAAAGCATATAATGATATTAAATCCTTGGATAGAACGTCCCTACTGAATAGCAAACAACCTAAGAATGAGTCTCCAACCTGTAGATTCATCACCACTTATAATTCTGGAGCACACAAGTCCGCTCGATTCTCCAGAAACATTGGTCAATTCTACAGATGGATGAGGACATTGGAGATCTGGTGGGAAATTTCCCGCAAATGACCTTTTTGAAGGGTAGATCCATTGGGGATAGAGTTGTACACAGTCATTTCAATCCCAAAAGAAGAGACATGGCTTACCAGCAATATAAAAGGTTGTTATAAATGCAGTGGATGTATTGCTTGTCGGTTCTAGCTACAGGAGGATCATTTACGAGCTTTGCAACGAAAAGAACTTATGAAATCAGACATTTTATCAACTGTCGTACAAAGGGGGTGATCTATAAAGCTACCTGCCCGTGGAATCTGGAATACGTAGGAAAGACCATTCGAGAATTCAGAAGAAGAATAGGTGAACATCTGCGAGACATAGCCCTAAAGAGAGACACACCCCTAGCCAGACACATGAATAGCCAACATGAGAGGGGAAACAACGGGTCTTAAATTTATTGGTATTGATAAAATAGGAGCACCAAAGAGGGGCGGCAACTGGGACAGGAGAATTTTACAGAGTGAAACAAAATGGATCTATCAGCTAAAAACACAACAACCTTTAGGTCTTAATGAAAATCTGACATATAGTTGCTATGTTTGAACTCTGAGATTCTCGTTCTCCCATATTCAGCCTCCCCTCTTTTCCCTCTTCCTCTTCAATGTATCCCTTTACTATTGATGTAATCTCTCTTTCCACACTTATTCTAGGCTTAGAATAGGGTGTAATAGGGAGAAACAGGGTCAGCCGTCGAGGAGTGGGGGCACCAAAAAATTTGTTCTTCTTAGGGTGCCAACCTCCACGGTTAGGTAGGTTTTTACTAGGTCTGATAGGGATATTTAGCCCATTTTCTGATGTTATTGTTTCCCCCTCTTTTTACCTATCTCCAATGTCCTCTATCACATCTTTTTTGTCAATGATGATGCTTTGAACTCAGATCACCGCCAATTCCATGACAAGGAATCTTTTAAATCCTAAGAGATTTAAATTTATTGTTTGATTCTCCTTTGACTCTATCAACTATTTTCTGAGTCAATATTTATGGAGTTTATTCCAAAATTCTTACCATCATACCTTGTGTAGTTGCTGACCTCATAGAGATTACATTTTCTAAAAAGAATTTTTGGGATCAGCTATGAAAAACTTCTTTAAAAACGGGATGGTATTATCGTTAAATACATTATTGGCATTATATCTACAATGTGACGCCCATAGATGAATCACATGAATATGTTTGAATTATGACTCTATGTGCTATCCATTTGGGAGCGCATGAGATATTGCGTCACCATGTGGGACGCATAATTATGACGATTTTTCAGAACTCATGTGATCCATTATACACACACCTGTTAATTTGCGTTCCATTCAAGCGTCTCAAATAAAAGCGCATAAGAGATCACGTCACTATAAAGAATGCGTATGACGTTATCTCACCGTTTTATTCTGAAATTATCATTTTAGTGTGCACCTACTGATTAATTTGCGTTCCAATTGAATGTCTCGGATGTGGAGCGCCTTTGAGACACGTCAATATGAAAGGCGCCTAGGATATGACGTCATCTCATTTCTCTATGTTAATTCATTTATGTGCACCGGTATGATAGTTTGCGTTCCAAATATGCGTTCCAGATGGCGAGCGCTTAGGATATTACGTCATGAATGAGAACGCACAGGATATGACGTTGCTAATAAGAACGCACAGGATATTACGTTGTGAATGAGAGCGCACAGGATATTACGTTGCGAATGAGAACGCACAGGATATTAGTTGCGAATGAGAACCACGATTAGTTGCGAATGAGAACGCACAGGATCTGACGTCACTATATGACCGTTTTAGCGTCCTATTTAAGAACTCACGTGGTTCAGACATGCGCACCCGTCCAACAGTCCACACAGGCGCTGCTGGTGACAGACACCATAAGGCTCTTTCACACATCAGGCTTTGAATCAGGCGCGATCCGGCTGTTTCTAAAAAACGGATCGGTACGATGCTTTTTAGCATGACTACATTAGCGCGGATCGCGCCTGATGTCACTGCGTTGCATCTTTGGCAGATCGTCGAATGTACATTCCGGCGGCCGACAAGACGGTTTTTGTAACGTTTTTTTTTTTTCCGGGCACTGACAGTGCTGATCGGCACTTCAGGGCGAACAATGCAAACCTATGAACCGACAGATTTTTGACAATCCGTCAGAAACTGATCGGAGTCCAAGGTCTCTCTCTCTCTCTCTCTCTCTCTCTCTCTCTCTCTCTCTCTCTCTCTACTCGTCTCGGTCGGACATTGATGTCTGTATTTTCAACATGGAAAAGCTTCTTTCGGCAAAGGTCAGGCCGGATCAGGCGAAAAACCTGATCATTCATCGTTTTAAAATCACGCGGATCCGTCTATCAGGCATAAGAGATCATGCCCGATCAAAAGCGATGGTGAAAGTAGCCTAACAGCTGACAAAAAGCATAACTCTCCCTGTGATCTAGCCAGAGAACGCGTTGGGAATTGTCAGTCCTGGTTCACATGTATCCACCTGTTTGGGTAATGTATGGCGTTATCTAAAAAGGCCTCCCATCTACGAGTACATGTGGATATCGACATGTGGTAAGACTGTTCATATTATTGATGTGCAATATATGAGAGGCAATAAGCACATACAGTCATTGATATATTATTGATGTGCAATATATGAGAAGAAATAAGCACATACAGTCATTGATATTTTGTGGATAGTGTCCAGATAGATCTATCCCTGTTTATTTATGATTAAGTCAGTCTGCTTTACTGACGGTTTTAATTTCATTTAATAATTTAATTATTTTGTTTTTTCACAAGTCACTGGTGGTTAGGATACATTTTGTTGTTTTTTGATATTATTGGACGAAATTCTCGTTTTTTTAAAGGAAATTATTAAAAGTTATATTTTAAGCCTGCACTTCTACCTTGCTGTATACACCTAAAATGCATTACATGAAAATCTACTTCATATATACAATGTTGGACATTATGGAAGATAAAAAGGGAAGTAAAACACCAAACCAATTCTAATGTATTTTTTCAGCTGCAAAGGCTTTAGTAGGTATGTAATGCCTATTCTTTATTAACTTTACAGCATAAGCAGCATTTGTTTATTTTTTTTAATAAAACCAAACAGTTTTGTTTAAGGTAAAACACAAAAGAAGTTCTCCAGCACCAGGCTAAATCACGCCCTTTTAGATCCATATATTTCCATATTGAATACCAACAGCTCTTTAGGATTAGTATAGCAGGAAGAAGAAACACGCCACTCACCGAATCCTTTTTCCTAAAAAGTCCTTTATTCTATCATGTGTGACATTTCTGCGGTACACAGGGGTTTCACGTTACATCTAGTCCCCTATAGCAATGTGGAAATAATATGAACCCCAAACTTGAATTTTTTTCCTCTACTTTTAAAAAATAACATAAACAATTACTATGCAGAATGTGGAAAATTGTATTGAACGGGGTTGACTATTTTTGAACTTTTGACAAATATGTTGAGGATATGATTTTATGTGCAACTGAATAAAGTGTAGATAAACCTCACTGACAATAGTAAAGGATGTTATGGAAAAAACGTGAAGGTATCGGTATCAATAGGTTTTTTTTTAGTCCAGAAACACGTTTCAAAGTATTCCTGCTTCTTCATCTGGACAAACCACTTTCTCCAGTTGAACATGTTATCTCCTTCTCTGGATCTGCAGCAGCCTTTACCAAGTGATCACCGCGGTTGTGCCTTTCAGAACCCTTGAAGGTGATCATATTCATTGCTTTTACTTCTCATTTTTTAACCAGGATAAGACCCTATTACTCTCCTTAGTTTTACAGTTTTTATCATAAATGAAAAATATTTAGAGCTGAGAGTCCTCAGTCTATCTACTGGCTAACACGGTACAAAGGTATACATCTTTACTGTATCATAAATGAAGACATGATTTTGGGACCAAAAATATCTAAGTTTTACAGATTTTACTCCCTTGTAATTTTTCATTTTGCTTGTTAATCCAGTTTATCTTATAGACTGCATGGCACTGTTGCATCTGACCAGAACTATGTATCAGCCTCTTCCTTTAGAAAATCCTGTACATGGGAAAGGTGTTTTTTAATTGGGGAAGTCTGATGGACACATGCCCCTCTATAAATAGCCATTTTGAGAAGCGCTCAGTAGTCTGTGAAGAAGGCTGCACTAACAAGCAGAGGCAATTCACAAGAAAAAGTGTAATACCTATACATTAGTAAGGTGACAAAATCATTTCCCTGACAAAGGTTTAAGGATTAACAATAAGTAGACAACCCTTTTAAGCATATTTTTGATTATTCAGTGTATAGCTATTGACAATTGTAATGATTTTTATTGCATGTTGCAAAAACCTAAAATTATGAACAATACATTCTGTATTAATCAAATATATTTATGACTACATATTAATTAATAGTAATCTAAAATACCATACAAAAAGATATGGAAATTCTCTTAAAAAAACAGCACATTTTTTAATGTAAAGAAAATAGCTGCATGTTCATCTTTCCACTCGATGATATAAGGACACCTGTCATTTTATTGGTGGAACTTTTTAACCAGCAATGTGTAAGTACACCGAGTGTCAGCATCCACAAAATAAAAGAAAACAGCAATGATGACAATTACATATGATCAATGAGATTAAAGATTATAAGTGTTGACTAAAGAGACAAACTATGCTCCCACTCTAGTTTAAGATGATCAAAATAGAAGAGGCAATTCAGAAGTAAAGTTAAACCCCTTAGTGACCAAGCCAATTTTGATCTTAATGACCAGCTATAATTTTTTAAATCTGCCCAGTGTCACTTTATGAAGTAATATCTCTGGAACGCTTCAATGGATCCCACTTATTCTGAGACTGTTTTTTCTCATGACATGATATACTTTATAATAGTGGCAAAATGTGTTTGTTTATTTATGAAAATATCGAACATTTTGCGAAAATTTCAAAAATATTGCAATATTGCAATTTTCAAACTTTCAATTCTTATGACCTCAAATCAGAAAATTATGTTGCACAAAATAGTTAATAAATAACATTTCCCACAGGGGTGCCTGCCGCTCTCAGGTATACACTATTATTCCTATTAGCACTATTTTTATGTCAGCATTTGGATTTCCTAATTCTATCAATCAGATTAACTGTCTTTTACATCTGCTTTATAAATAAGTATACTACCTCAATGTATTCAATTCCGAACTACCTCATTTTGCACATGCACTTTACAGCATATAATATGCTTTGACTTACATTCTTTGAATTTCATTCATCTTATTAATCAGCTGAACGTAGCACATGCTTGCATTTTTAGGATTTCTTTCCTCCAGTTAAGCTGATTACACTTTGCATATGCACTTTATTTTGACCTTACTTTTTCCCCTTTTTTTAGAGGTAGTTTTTTCATCTGCTGATTATATTTTTGTGCAAAAAACCCTTTAAATACTGTCATACCATGATTTAATTGCGGCTTTTATTTGTATTATTGTCCCTATCTCTACATATATTTTTGCATTGTTGATTTATATTATTTGAAATAAAATTTGGTATTATTTTATGGCGAAACAAACTTCCGTGTTTTTTTCGGATTGGTATTTATAGTTTTTGGAAGTGCCTATTGGGCAAAATTTATATATTGTTGGAAACATTTCCCACATGTCTACTTTACATCTGCATTATATTTAAAACATAATTATTTTTTGTTGGGAAGTTAGAAGGGTTTAAATTTGATCAGCAATTTCTAATTTTTCCAACAAAATTTACAAAATTATTTTATACAGACCACATCACATTTGAAATAACTTGGGGGGCATATATGGCAGAAAATATCAAAAAGTTACACCATTCTAAAAACTGCACCTGTAAAAGTATTCAAAACAGCATTCAAGAAGTTTATTTACCCTTCAGATGCTTCACAGGAACTAAAGCAATGTGGAAGAAAAAAATGAACATTTAACTTTTTTCGCAAAAATTTTATTTTAGCGCCAGACTTTTTTTTTCACAAGGGTAACATGAGAAAATGTACAGCAAAATTTGTTTTGCAATTTCTCCTGAGTATGCCGATATCCCATATATGGAAGAAACCTACTTTTTGGGCACACAGCAGGGCTCGGAAAGGAAGGAGTGACGTTTTAGAATGCAGACTTTGATGGAATGGTGTGCGGGTGTCATGTTACATTTTGAGAGCCCTTGATGTGCCTAAACAGTAAAAAAAACTCTACAAGATAACCCATTTTGGAAACTACACCCCTCAAGGATTTTATCCAGGGGTATTGTGAGCGTTTTGAACCCACAGGTACTACAAAGACATTAATAATATTACGTCTTCATATTGAAAATTGTCATTTTTTTCACGAAAATTTTGTTTTAGCCCCAAATTTGTAATTTTTAAAAGGGATAATAAGGGAAAACGGACCACATGATTTGTTGTGCAATTTATCCCAAACGCAAAGATACCCCATATGTCATAAAAAAATACTCCTTCGGCACATAGCAGGGCTAGAAAGGAAAGAGCACTATTTGTCTGGGATAGATTGTGCATGACATGTTGGATTTGAAGAGCCCCTGACATGTGAAAACAGCATCCTCCTTCCACAATTGTCCTCATTAGAGTTGAGCGAAACAGGTTGGTCAGATTCAAAAGTCGCCGACTTTAGCCAAAGTCGAGTTTTGTCAACCGAAACACGACCATAGCGTGAGGTCGGCCATGCGGTCGTCTAAACGAGCGCCAAAATCGGATTTCCCAGAATGCTTGCAGGTGCCTTTTTTCAGCCAATGAGCAAGGACTTACACTGTGGGCAACGAAATGACATGTGCAGCGTCCACCACCATCGTAGAGAAGGGCATTGCAGTGATTGGCTTGCTTTGTGGGGCGTCATAGTGTCTATTAAAACCCTGACTGCCGACCGCCATTTTAATTCTGATGATCTTAACAGTAGGGAGAGGTTGCTGTTTATCAGTAGGGAGAGAGTTAGGGCTGTAAAGAGAAGTTCTTATGTGCTTGTGCTGATAGCAATTGTGCTGTACTGTTAGTGTGCAGTGACAGGGGATGATTTTCTTGTGTGCAGCAGCGCTGGTTCTTAGGCTGCCTGCCAGTGACAGGGGAGGATTTTCTTGTGTGCAGCAGCGCTGGTTATTAGGCTGCCTGATAGCTGTATTGCTGTGTGTACACTGCTGTACAAACTGCTTTTTACACAGCACTAATACATTTATTCCTTGTTTCTGCACAATTACCGACAGTTCATTTTTTCCCACACCGTATAGAGCTGTACGCTCCTCACACACTACCATGTACCGGCTGGTATCACGGACAAATACATGCTGACTATCTGTGTGTGACTCCGGAAATATATACAGAGATTTAAATTTTCCCCTACACTATATACACCTGGTGTCTTCTGAAACAGTATATTTTTTTCTGCCTTTTGTATTACGGTCAAATCCATACTGAGAGAGCGTCTGTGTGTGACTCCAAAAATATATATGGAGATTTCAATTTTCCCCTACACTATATACATCTAGCATCTTCTAATACAGTACCGTATATCTGCTCTTTGTATTACCGTGAAATCCATACTGAGAGAGCGTCTGTGTGTGACTTCGGAAATAGATAAGGAGATTTAAATTTTCCCCTACACCATATACAGCTATACGCTCCTCATAAAGTACCATATATCTGCTGGTATTTTTGGTACATTTTCCCAAATATGAGGAAGTATTGTGGAAGAGGCCGCGGAAGTGGGTGGGGGGGGCCAGCTGGTACTGATAGTTGTGGTGGTGCAGCTGCTGGTAGTGCCAAAAGCACAATAACACCTAAGGCAGGAGGTGTTGAGCCTGCGTCATCGTCTGGCTCCAGAAGGCCTGGATGGCTCCCTTTTCTGGGAGTAGGTAAACCGCTTTTAAAGCCGGAGCATCAGGAACAGGTTTTGGCTTACATTGCCGAAACAGCCTCCAGCTCTATCACCTCCTCTTCTGAAGTTTCAAAAAATGCAAGCACTGAGTCGTCAGTGCAGGCTCCTGGTCAGGAACAACACCTTTCCTTGTGTCCTTCACCCCCACCGAAACTGAAGGATGCGGCAGGCCACACTTCAGATTACTCCCTGGAGCTCTTTTCACATACCATGCCTGGGTTATCAAGTCCAATCCTGAATTCCCCAGTCCAAGATGAATATGACATGGAGTGCACTGATGCACAGCCACTGCTATATGATTCTGCTGGTACATTCATCCAGAGCACTGCATTGCCCTCACAGTCTACTGAGCCAGATTCTCACCCTGATGAAACTCAGGTGCCCCTTCCTGCATACTATACCACCTTACACGGTGAAACAGAGGAAGGTGCAGATGAAATTGAAGAGGAGGTGATGGATGACCAAGTTGTTGACCCGGATTGGCATCCATTGTGGGAAGAGAGTGCCGCTGGCAATAGCTCAGAAGAGGAGGAGGATCCGCAGCAGGCATCGACATCGCAGCTGCGCTTATCTTGCAGGCCCATAGCAGTCCAAAAACATGTTAAAAAAACAAAAAGGGTTGCAGGACAGCTTGGCCAGACAGTCAAATTAGCACAGCGTGCAAGCCCTGAAAAGTTTTCCCATAGTAGGAAGAGTGCAGTGTGGCACTTTTTTTACCAAAATCCTATTGATGAGGCAAAGTTTATCTATAATAAGTGCGGAAGGACCTTCAGCCTAGGGAAAAATCTCGGACATTTGAATACCAGTTGCATGCTTAGACATGTAAACACCATGCACTTGCAAGCGTAGACGGACTACAAAACCTCAGTGGCTTTGAACGCCTACATTGCCAAACTGATCTCATTAGAGATGATGCCCATCCGTTTGGTTGAAAGCGCAGCATTCTGAGAGCTCATGGCCTACGCTGTCCCATGCTATGACCTACCTATTCGGCACTTCTTTTCTAGAAAAGCCATCCATGCCCTCCACCTGCATGTGAAAGATCGCATTGTCCATGCACTCAAACGATCAGTGAGTGGAAAGGTGCACCTCACAACAGATGCATGGGCCAGTAGGCATGGCCAGTGCCGTTACGTGTCGATCACTGCACACTGGGTTAATGTGGTGGATGTAGGGTCCACAGGTAACAGCGGCGGTAGGACAGTGCTGCCTAGCCCATGGTATAGGCAACAGTTGGCTGTAGGCTTTCGACCCTCCTCCAGAAGAGAAAGCTCATCGACAGAACGCAGTCGCATGAGCACTCCATCCGCAGCTGCCAGTGTTGCACACGAGGTTTCCCACTATCGAACAGCTAGTGCTAAGTGTCAGCAGGCTGTTTTAAAGATGATGTCTTTGGGCGACAACAGACACACCGCCGAGGTACTGGCTGACTACTTGCAGTGAGAAACTGAGTCATGGCTGGGCAGTCTACATCTTGAGCCAGGCAAAGTATTCAGTGATAATGGCCATAATTTTGTGGTGGCCATAGCCCTGGCAAAACTCAGACATATATCTTGCCTGGCTCACAACTTGAAACTGGTGGTGCTTCCTAAATAATTATCCGGAGTAACCACATAAGGTGCAAAGACTGTGCTCGCACATCCGTCGCTCGCCCGTAGACTCCAGTCGTATGCAGAGGCTGCAGCGATCGCTCCACCTCCCCAAGGACCGCCTAATCATAGACGTTGCAACAAGGTGGAACTCCACCATGCACATGGTTGAGAGGTTGTGTGAACAAAGGCAGGCTATAATGCATTTGTGGGAGGATACACGGGCAGGCAGTTTGAGGGCAGACATCGAGTTGTCGGGTGTGCAGTGGTCAAAGCTGAAAGACCTCTGTAAAGTCCTTCAGTGCTTTGAGGAATGCACACGGCTGGTAAGCGCAGACGACACCATCATAAGCATGAGCATCCCACTTATGCGTCTGCTCATGCAAACTTTGACGCACATTAAGGATCAGGCGTTTGCAGCGGAGGAGGAAGAGGAGGAGGAGGGAAGCCCTGATGACAGTCAGCCGTTGTCTGCTCAGGGAACTGTCCTGGATGAGGTGTAGGAAGAAAAGGAAGAGGAGGAAGATGAGGGGGATGATTATTTTGGGGAGGAGGATGCTTCTCAGGGGGAAAGGGAAAATGTTGGCTTGCCAAGGTCAGGAACAGGGTTTGTGCGTGACTGGAGGGATGTGGATTTGGCAGAAAGTGCTCTTCCACCCACCACTGGCAGTGCATCAATGACACTTGGAACATTGGCCCACATGTGTGATTATCTCTTGCGGATCCTAAAAAGGGACCCCCGCATTGCCAAAATTATGAAGGATGAAGACTACTGATTGGCCAGCATCCTCGATCCACGCTATAAAGGCAAATTACAGAACATCATGCCACAGGAGAACCTAGAGCTAATATTGGTGAACAAACAAGCAACTCTGGTAAACCGTTTGTTAGAGGCATTCCCAGCACACAGCAGCGGTGCAGGTTCTACCACGAGCCATACTGGGCAACATGGAAGAGGTGTTCATGGTGCATACAGCCGAAGTGGCGTTGGAGACAGGGGTTTCATGATCATGTTGTTGACTGATTTCTCTAGGACCGCTCACACGACTTGTAATATTAAATCGATTGCAATAGACAGGAGACAGCAGTTGTCAACTATGGTTCAAAATTACCTCTCCTCCCCTAGCGATGTTCTCCCTCACAGTTCATTCACCTTAGACTACTGGGGCTGTAAACTAGACACCTGGCCTGAATTGGCACAATATGCCTTACAGGAGCTCGCTTGCCCTGCTGGTAGTGTGCTATCAGAAAGAGTCTTCAGTGCTGCTGGATCAGTCCTGACAGAAAGAAGGACCCGGCTGTCGACTCAAAATGTAGGTGATCTCGCCTTCATTAAAATGAACCATGCCTGGGTTTCAAAGGATTTTGTACCACCTTCCCCTGATGACACATAGGTTGCCAGCAAAATGTCTCGCTTTGTCCTCCTCTTCCTCCGACTTCTCCAATTCCTCCATTTGCAGCTGCTGAACGTCCAGCCTACACCTCAACATGAGCCAGTTTTTCCACCCCCCTAACTGGGATGACCCCCCCAGGGCCGGCGTCAGCACCTGGCGCACCCGGTCAAGTGCCGGGGCCCTTAGCAGGTGGGGGGGCACACTCACCGTCAGAGACACCGGCGTACTATGGGGGCCGTGTGCCAGTACCGGCACCCACGAGTGGGCCTCCCCTGCTTGCTCAGGGCCCCAGCACTTGCAATACTTACCTCTCCCTGCTCCACCGCTGTGACGTCTTCCACAATTCCTGACAGTGACATTCAGGTCAGAGAGCGCGATGTCGTCAAGTCTGTACGACCTCTGCCTAAACAGTCCAAGTGCAGAGAGCTGGAAGATGGCGACGCTGAGGAGTCCAGAGTAGAGCAGTGCCCAGCGAGGAGAGGTATTTCATTTTTTTTAATGTTTGGAGCAATATATGGGGAGCATTATACACTGGAGAATTATATATGGGGCCCATCATTTTTTGAGCATCATAGATAGGGCCCATTATACACTGGAGCATTTTCTATGGGGCCCATCATACACTGGAGCATCATATATGGGGCCCATCTTATACTAGAGCATCATATCGGGTTCATTATTTATGGGGCATCATATAGGGCCCTTTATATATGGAGCATCATATGGAGCACATATGGGGCCTATTCTGTATGGAGCATTATATGGAGCCCATTCTGTATCGAGCAATATATGGGGCTCATTATTCTGTATAGAGCAATATATGGGGCTCATTATTCTATAGATATCACTCATGTAATGTAAGAAGTGAAGTATTTGGCATTGTGCTATATCTATATTTCTCTGCCGTATCGGAGCATCATGAATTGTGGTATGTGTTAAAGGGGCCCACTGTGACTCTTTCGCCCGGGCCCACGAAAACCTGGAGCCAGCCCGGCCCCCCCACAACTTTAGCCAAATAACCCCCAGTTTTCAATTCGTCACTATTATTATAAAGTAAATTAAGGTTGACAAGCTTAAGTAATAAGAATTGATGTCGTTGGCATTGAAATGGGCACTATAGGTGTGATTACTGTCCTCTACTCACTGCCGACTTTTATTCCCTATTGACTTGCATTGGGTTTCCAACGCCGACTCTACTATTTCCGTTAGTCGGCCGACTTCGTTCGACTCGACTTTTGTAAAAGTCAAGCCGACCGAAAGGCGACTCGACCCTCCCGGAGGCAAAGACGCTCTTCTTTAGTCCTCATTTTGGATAACAGACCACTCAAAGTATTCATCTAGCTGTGTAGTGACTATTTTGAACCCATAGGTGCCTCACAGAATTTTATAACATTGAGACGTTTAAATACGAGATTTTAGTGGTAAAAAAATAATTTTTAAATTTTCTGTAAATTTGTCAGATACACAAGGGTTAGTAGGTAAAACTAGACCCAACAATTTATTGTGCACTTTCTACTGAATCCGGTGATGTCGTATATGTTGTCAGAAATTACAGTTAGGCCACACTTCAGGGCTGAAAAGGAAAGAGCTGTTTTTGGTTTTTGGAGCACAGATTTTGCTAGAAAAGTTTGTGCGTGACATTTGCAGAGTCACAAAGGTGACAGAACAGCAGAAAACCCCCCTAAAGTGACCACATTGCACAAATTGCACCTCTCAATGAATTCATCTATTGCTGCAGTGACTATTTTGTAACATCTACACCAGGTTTTTTTTCTGGAGAATTGAAAATATGCTAGTCTAGTACCTATACATTGTTACCCGATACAGTGTATACCCCTTATATATTGTAGCGACCCCATACATTGTGACCAGCATGTGCTTCAGGAGACACACATCCTGTAAATTGTTAAGTGCTCTCTCCTCACTATAGTAATTCCAAAACATGTGGCCTCTTACTGTGGTTTAGGCACAGTGAGGCTCAGAAGTAGAGGGAGATTTGGATTTGGGAGAGCAGAATTCACTGGATTTTATTTGAGGGGGCGGGAGTTGTCTCTTTTTCAAAGACTTTGTTCTACCAGTAAAGTGGGAACCCCTGTAGTTCCAGTGACAGATGACAGACCTAAGTGGAGACTGGCTTTGTGTGGGATAAATTAGGGTTTTAATTGGTAATATTTCGGGGTACATAGCATTTTTTGATCTCTTACAGTTTAAGTCTGGGATCACACATTCTTGTATTCTATGCTGAGCACTTATATCGGAAATTCTGTGTAAATTCCACAAAAACGCAATTCAGACAAAACCCACAACGAAATCACCCGCCATAATGAGGCAGGGGGAGACACTTTTCATTTTATTTGGAGTCTGCTCCAGTGATATCCATTATTTTAGGTGTGCACAGATCTGTAGTCGTCCACATTTGTGTGCTAAAAAGATGCCGAAAATGATGGGACACTGCCGGAACACAGACCAGTCCAAAGTGACTCTATTTACCTCATAAGTGAGTGGTTGTGTAAGGCCTCTTTCACACTTCAGTCGTGCGACGTCAGTCAAAATCCGTCAAAATGTGAAAAAAAACGGATCCACAATGTTTTTTTTGGCGGATCTGCTTTTTTCCCTTTGACTTGCATTAGTGACGGATTTTGACGGATGGCGTCCGTCCTTTCAGAAAAATGTCCAATGAAACGTTTTTTTTTGGTCCGCCAAAATGGCGGACTATGGCGGATCCGCCGCATTCGCCATTTTGTGTAATGGCCGCCTATGGGCGGCGGATCCACTGGCATCCGTCTTTGACGGAATCCGCCAGCGGATCCGTCGCTTAAATAGAAAACCATTGAAAATGCTAACAAAACTGTCCGGGGTCTCTCTATCTCTCTCTCTCTCTCTCCCTCTCTCTCTCTCTCTCCTCGGTCCGGACATGCGTACCTGCATTTTCCGGATACAAAATTTATTTTTCCGGGTTGAAAAGTTCATGACGGATCCGTCAGAAAAGTGATCCGCTTGCATCCGTTTTTGCACTTTTCTGGCGGATCCGCCATTTTCAGTCTTTGGCTGACGTCGCACGACTGAAGTGTGAAAGAGGCCTAAGGAGTTTTGTCTGAATCGCGGTTTTGGGGACTTTGCATGGTAACTCTGATGTATGCGATCAATGGAGAGCGCAGGGAAAATGTGAACCGAGCCTTATTAGAATTTTTGAGAGATACAATGAACAAAGAGATATAAGTGATAAGGCAGATTTATTCTTCAGGTCGATACGTATCCATATATATAAAATTTTGCTTTTTTAACCCCTTAACGACCAAGCCATTTTGTAGGTTAAAGACCAGGCCAATTTTTACATTTCTGACCACTGTCTCTTTATGAGGTTATAACTCTAGAACGCTTCAATAGATCTTGGCGATTCTGAGATTGTTTTCTCGAGACATATTGTACTTCATGATAGTGGTAAAATTTCTTCGATATAACTTGCGTTTATTTATGAAAAAAACGGAAATATGGCAAAAATTTTGAAAATTTTGCAATTTTCAAAATTTTAATTTTTATGCCATTAAATCAGAGAGATATGTCACAAAAATTAGTTAATAAATAACATTTCCCACATGTCTACTTTACATCAGCACAATTTTGGCACCAAATTTTTCTTTTGTTAGGAAGTTATAAGGGTTAAAAGTTGACCAGCAATTTCTCATTTTTCCAACAAAATTTACAAAATCATTTTTTTTAGGGGCCACCTCACATTTGAAGTGAATTTGAGGGGTCAATATGACAGAAAATACCCAAAAGTGACACCATTCTAAAAACTGCACCCCTCAACGTGTTCAAAGCCACATTCAAGAAGTTTATTAACCCTTTAGGTACTTCACAAGAATTGAAGCAATGTGGAAGGAAAAAATTAACATTTAACTTTTTTTCCCAAAATTTTTCTTTCGACACAATTTTTTAAAATTTTGTCAAGGGTATCAGTAGAAAATGAACCACAATATTTGTTGTACAATTTCTCCTGAGTACATCGATACCCCATGTGTGGGGGTAAACCACTATTTGGGCGCATGGCAGAGCTCGGAAGGGAAGCAGCACCATTTGACTTTTTTGGCTGGAATTGAGATTGGATGCCATGTCGCATTTGGAGAGTCCCTGTGTGCCTAAACAGTGGAAACCCCCCACAAGTGACCCCATTTTGGAAACTAGACCCCCCAAGTAACTTATCTAAATGTGTTGTGAGAGCTTTTAACCCCCAAGGGCTTCATAGAAGGTTATAACGTAGAGCCGTAAAATTAAAAAATCATGTTTTTTTCCACAAAAATGATCTTTTCATCCCAATTTTTATTTTCCAAAGGATAAAAGGACCCCAAAAGTTATTGTGCAATTAGTCCTGAGAACGCTGATACCCCATATGTGGGGGTAAACCACTATTTGGGTGCATGGCAGAGCTCGGAAGGGAAGCAGCGCCATTTGACTTTTTTGGCTGGAATTGAGATTGGACGCCATGTCGCATTTGGAGAGTCCCTGTGTGCCTAAACAGTGGAAACCCCCCACAAGTGACCACATTTTGGAAACTAGACCCCCCAAGTAACTTATCTAAATGTGTAGTGAGAGCTTTGAACCCCAAGGGCTTCACAGAAGGTTATAACGTAGAGCCGTAAAATTAAAAAATCATGTTTTTTCCACAAAAATGATCTTTTCATCCCAATTTTTATTTTCCAAAGGATAAAAGGACCCCAAAAGTTATTGTGCAATTAGTCCTGAGTACGCTGATACCCCATATGTGAGGGTAAACCACTATTTGGGTGCATGGCAGAGCTCGGAAGGGAAGCAGCGCCATTTGACTTTTTTGGCTGGAATTGAGATTGGACGCCATGTCGTATTTGGAGAGCCCCTGTGTGCCTAAACAGTGGATACCCCCCACAAGTAACCCCATTTTGGAAACTAGACCCCCCAAGGAACTTATCTAGATGTGTGGTGAGAGCTTTGAACCCCCAAGGGCTTCACAGAAGGTTATAACGTAGAGCTGTAAAATTAAAAAATCATATCTTTTCCACTAAAATTATCTTTCCACCCCCAATTTTTATTTCCCAAAGGGTAAAAGGACCCCAAAAGTTATTGTGCAATTTGTCCTGAGTACGCTGATACCACATATGTGGGGGTAAACCACTATTTGGGCGCATGGCAGAGCTTGGAAGGGAAGCAGCGCCATTTGACTTTTTTGGCTGGAATTGAGATTGGACGCCATGTCGCATTTGGAGAGTCCCTGTGTGCCTAAACAGTGGAAACCCCCCACAAGTGACCCCATTTGGAAACTAGACCCCCCAAGGAACTTATCTAGATGTGTGGTGAAAGCTTTGAACCCCCAAGGGCTTCACAGAAGGTTATAACGTAGAGCAGTAAAATTAAAAAATCATATCTTTTCCACAAAAATGATCTTTCCACCCCCAATTGTTATATTCCAAAGGGTAACAGGACCCCAAAAGTTATTGTGCAATTTGTCCTGAGTATGCTGATACCCCATATGTGGGGGTAAACCACTATTTTGACGCATGGCAGAGCTGGAAAGGGAAGGAGCGCCTTTTTCAAATGCAGATTTTGATGGAATGGTCTGCGGGTGTCATGTCACGTTTGGAGAGCCCCTGATGTGCCTAAACAGTAGAAACCCCCCACAAGTGACTCCATTTTGGAAACTAGACCCCCCAAGGAACTTATCTAGATGTGTGGTGAGCACTTTGAACCCCCAAGTGCTTCACAGAAGTTTATAACGTAGAGCCGTGAAAATAAAAATATCATATTTTTTTCCACAAAAATAATCTTTTGCCCCCAAATTTTTATTTTTATAAGTGTAACAGGAGAAATAGGACCCCAAAAGCTATTGTGCAATTTGTCCTGAGTACGCTGTTATCCCATATGTGGGGGGAACCACTATTTTGACGCATGGCAGAGCTCGGAAGGGAAGGAGCACCGTTTTTAAATGCAGACTTTGATGGAATGGTCTGCGGGTGTCATGTCGCGCTTGGAGAGCCCCTGATGTGCCTAAACAGTAGAAACCCCCTACAAATGACCCCATTTTGCAAACTAGACCCCCCAAGGAACTTATCTAGATGTGTGGTCAGCACTTTGAACCCCCAAGGGCTTCACAGAAGTTTATAATGTAGAGCCGTGAAAATAAAAAAATCATATTTTTTTCCACAAAAATTAGCTTTTTGCCCCAAATTTTTATTTTTCTAAGGGTAACAGGAGAAATAGGATCCCAAAAGCTATTGTGCATTTTGTCCTGAGTACGCTGATACCCCATATGTGGGGGGAACCACTGTGATCGCCTTACTGCGATCTTTGGGAGGCACAATGAACAAATCCACAAAAGGTGAAGAATTGGTTTTCTTTTTTACGCCGTTCCTCGTGCGGTATTAGTGATTAGGCGACTTTATTCCTCGGATCGGTGCGATTACAGCGATACCAGATTTACACCCTTTTTTCATGTTTAGCTTCTGTCACACACTAAAAGATGCTTTTTCTTGGAATAATTTTTTGTAAGAAATTTTTGCATCGCCGTATTTTGAGAGCTATAATTTTTCCATATTTCGGCCGACAGAGTTATCTGTGAGCTTATTTTTTGCGGGACGAGCTGATGTTTTTATTGGTACCATATTCAGGCACATAACGTTTTTTGATCGCTTCCTATTCCGATTTTTGTGGAATCAGAATGAACAAAAACCAGCAATTCAGGAATTGTTTTTTTGTTTTTTTTTTTCCTCCGTTCCGTGTGTGGTAAAATTGATAAAGCAGCTTTATTCTTCGGGTCACTACGGTTACGGCGATTCCTCATTTATATATTTTTTTTATGTTTTGGCGTTTTTTACACAATAAAAAATTTTATAGAAAAAATAATTATTTTTGCATCAGTTTATTCCGTGAGCTATAACTTTTTTATTTTTTCGCTGATGATGCTGTATAGCAGCTTGTTTTTTGCGGGACAAGATGACGTTTTCAGCGGTACCATGATTATTTATATTTGACTTTTTGATCGCGTGTTATTGCACTTTTTCCAAGCGGTATAATGATACCGCTTGGAAAAAGTATAATTTACTACTTTTTGTGTTTTTTTTTACGGCTTTCACTGAAGGGGTTAACTAGGGTTACGCTTTTATAGATGGGATTTTTACGGACGTGGCAATACCTAACATGTGTATGTTTTTTGTTTTTTATTTTTTTTATTACATAAAAATGTGTATTTTTTAGGGGATTTTTTTTTAATTATTTTTTAATATTTTTTTTTACAATTTTTTTTAAAAAATGATTTTTTTTTAACTTGTCCCTTTATGGACTTTCACTTTTTTTACTTTTTATTGCAGTTACAATGCATTGCAATGCTCTGCCATTGCAATGCATTGCAACTATAGTGGAAGCTGCTGTGACATGATCACAGCAGCTTCCCGTAGCTAAATGACCCGAGGTTGTCATGACAACCCCCGGGTGATCAAGGCAGAGATCGGCCCCTGCAAATACATTGCAGGGTGCCGATCTGAGGCAGAGGGAGCTCCCGACCCTCTGCCTCCCCCCCTGAGCTCTGCGATCGCAGCAGTCAGGGGGTTAACAGCCAGGGGCGGTGGGGCTCCGCTCCTGGCTGTCAGTGCAGGAAGCCTGGCCACTGCAGCGCCGGCTCCTGCACTGATCGCGCTGGAGAAGCTGAAATTTCAGCTTCTCCTGCACGATCGCTGCTGTGTTTGGTCAGTCAGATTGACTGACCAAGCACAGCGCTGTAGGTGCGGGGACCGACGGCAAAGGTCCCCGCACCGCTTGCCGTGCCTGTCAGCTGTCTGTGACAGCTGTCGGCACTGATCTACCACTGCGTGTTTACACGCAGTGGTAGATCAAAGCCATGACGTGCAGAGTCCGTCCTGGTGCCGGAACTGACACCTTGCCATGACGGACTCTGCATGTCAGTGGACATTAAGGGGTTAATTATGCTGTAAAAATGCTATTTCATTAAAAGTAGTTTTTTTCGTTGCTATACTCTGAGAGCAGTAACTTTTTAATTTTTTTGGCAAACAGAGCTGTATGAGGGCTTATCATTTTCAGGACGAGTTGCAGATTTTTTTGTACCATTGTGGGGTTCATAATAATTTTTGATTGCTTTTTATTCAGATTTTTCAAATACAGAATGAACAAAAACCAACAATTCAGTTATTGATTTTATGTTTTGCACCGTTTACCTTTCAGGAAAAATGATAAGTCCGAATTGTTTGTTGGGTCGGGAGAACAATTACAGCGATAACAGATTTGCATTGTTTTTTTATGCTTTGCTTTTTTTACAGACTTAAAACAATATTTTAGCAAAATGAATTGATTTTTGCATTGTCATACTTTGAGAGATGTAACTTTTTTATTTTTTTGACAAATGGGCCATATAAGTGCTTGTTTTTTGCGGGACAATTAGGTGTTTTCATTTATACCTTTTTTTAAATGCAACTTTTTGATCGCTTTTTATTTACTTTTTTGTGAGTCACTATGATGAAAAAGCAACATTTTTGACTTTTTTTTTTTTTTTTGTTTTATGCTGTTCGCCATATGGAACAAATACCATGCTAGTTTTCAAGAGGGGGTTGTTTCAGACATGGTAATACCAATTATGTGTACTTTTTTGTTTATTTTTGCTTTATCACAAGCAATGCATTTTGAGTGGAAAATCAGATTTTTGTGATTTGTGTGCACTTTTTATGCTTTTTTTTTACTTTTTCACAAATTTTATTTCACTTTTTTAAAATTTTTCACTAGTTCCACTGTGGGACATGCATAATTTTTATCAGTTTATAGCTGGGTCTCACAGGCCACAATTCCCTGGAGTCATGACATGACCTCAGGGTACCATGGTAACCATGGGTCTTGTGACACCATTGTAACAACTTACATACTGCTGTCGTGATTGATAGTGGTATTTAAGGGGTTAATCGGCCCTGATCGGTCACAAAAGTGGCCGGGCAGATACTGCAGGGTGTTAGCTGTCATATACTGCTGACACCCGTAGGAATTGCAGCCACTGGGCGGCGCTATACTATTATTCCTCAGTGCCGTTAATAAGCGGCGCTGAGTAATATGGCCACTTAACCACCACTATTAAAATGCGTATCGGCAGTGATTAACCCCTTTCTGACCCTAGACGTACTATTCTGTCCATGTGCCCTGTGACTTAATGCCCATGATTAGGGGTGTGCTAGAGTTAAGTTTGTGTTTAGGATTATGGTTAAGGCTGGGATTAGGGTTAGGGGTGTGTTGGGGTTAGGGTTGGAGTTAGAAATGGGGTGTTTCCACTGTTTAAGCACATCAGGGGCTCTACAAACGCGACATGGCTTTCGATCTCAATTCCAGCCAATTCTGCATTGAAAAAGTTAAACGGTGCTCCTTCCCTTCCGAGCTATGCTGTGCGCCCAAACAGTGGTTTACACCAACATATAGGGTATCGGCATTCTTAGCACAAATTGCACAACACCTTTTGGGGTCAAATTTCTCCTGTTACCCTTGTGAAAATAAAAAATTGGGGGCGAAAAGATCATTTTTGTGAAAAAAATATGATTTTTTATTTTTACGGCTCTACGTTATAAACGTCTATGAAGCACTTGGGAGTTCAAAGTGCTCACATCACATCTAGCTAAGTTCCTTAGGGTGTCTAGCTTACAAAATGGTATCGCTTGTGGGGGTTTCCACTGTTTAGGCACATCAGTGGCTCTCCAAACGCGACATGGCGTCCGATCTCAATTCTGGCAAATTTTGCATTGAAAAGTCAAACTGTGTGCCTTCCCTTCCGAGCTTTGCCATGCGCCAAACAGTGGTTCACCCCCACATATTGGATATTAGCGTACTCAGGACAAATTGTAAAACAAGTTTTGGGGTTCAATTTCTCCTGTTACCCTTGGTAAAATGAAAAAAATTGGATCTGAATTAAATTTTTTGTGAAAAAAGTTAAATGTTCATTTTTTTTACATTCCAAAAATTCCTTTGAAGCACCTGTAGGGTGGTTTTGAGTACCTTGAGGGGTGCAGTTTTTAGAATGGTGTCACTTTTGGATATTTTCTATAATATAGACCCCTCAAAGTAACTTCAAATGTGATGTGGTCCCTAAAAAAATTGCTGTTGTAAAAATGAGAAATCACTGGTCAAATTTTAACCCATATAACTTCCTAACAAAAAAAATTTGTGCTGATGCAAAGTAGACATGTGGGAAATTTTGCTTATTAAGTATTTTGTGTGACATATCTGTGATTTAAGCGCATGAAAATGTAAATTTGGAAAATTGCAAAATTTTCGCCAAATTTCTGTTTTTTTTCACAAATAAACGCAAGTTATATCAAAGAAATTTTACCACTACCATGAAGTACAATATGTTACGAGAAAACAAAGTCAGAATCACGGGGATCCATGGAAGCATTCCAGAGTTATTACCTCATAAATGGACAGTGGTCAGAATTGTAAAAATTGGCCTGGTCTTTAAAGTAAGAATGATTGAGTAAGAAAAAGAGAAAACTGGGATTAAATGAGGCAGGAATCAGACTTACAAACGCAGTCACACAAGGGATGTATATATGTATTTCACAAAAGAGGTATACACGGTTGTTATTCACACATCTCAAGCACTAAGGCCCCTTTCACACATCAGTTTTTTGCCATCAGTCACAATCCGTTGGCTCGATGGATCGACGGATACGTCGCAGATTGTGAAAAACTGATTCGACGGATTTGTATTTTCAACGGATCCGACTAGCGGGCTGGGGGCTAGCTACTTGGGGGCTGGCTAATTGGATCTGAGCATGCTCAGTTAAAAAAATGGAATCCGTTGCCGAATTCCATCATTTGACCGTTACGACGCCCATAGGCTTCCATTCTAGCAAATGACGGACGGTGACGGATCAATCGCTGTCCATTTTTTCGATGTACACAAAAAACATTATTTTGTCCGTTGTCTCCGGCCGCCGGACAAACAATTTTTGACTCATCCGGCGAACGACAGATGAAACATGAGGCCAAACGTCACAATTCGTCGCTAATACAAGTCGATGAGGAAAAAAGCGAACCTAGCGGCATCATTCGCCAGATCGCTTTTTTTCAAAATTCAACGGATTGCGACTGGTAGCAAAAAACTGATGTGTGAAAGGGGCCTAAGCTTGGTGGTTACCAGGTATAATGGGAAAATGAAAAAAATGATAAGCTCTCCAATACACTCAAGTTAAGGGATGTTCAGTTTGAAATGCTGAGAGATGATTTTTTTGTACACATTTGACATACAACATTATCCTTGTTAGCATTTCATGTTATACTGACAATTAGTGTTGAGCATTCCGATACTGCAAATATCGGGTATCAGCCGATATTTGCTGTATCAGAAATCCAAATCTGAGTTCTGATATTTTTGTCATATTAGATGTCAGGGTTCAAGTTCCTGCTGCTGCACAAGGGGAGTCTCGAACCAGTCCCGCTGCAGTCCCCCATTCATCTCCATCTGTAGTGGAGCCTGCTCAGCTTAGATGTCGGTACCAGCATCTCGCCCAGTCTAACAGTGTGCAGAGCATTACTGCTGTTCCTCCAGGCTCTGCTATTGTGGCCAGTACTGGTTAGCGGCGAGCAGACGTCTTTAGGACAAAGTCCTTGTTTTCCCCTTCTGAGCATGCCCAGAGTGAGATCTCTCATTGGAGATCAGGGTCACATGCTCAGGTACTGCAGCAGCTCCTATTGGTCTGCCAGGAAGGTCCAAGTTTCATTCGTCCTTGTTTCTGGCAGGTCCTGTAGCTGTTACTATAAAAGGGTAGCATGGCTGGGCCGCTATGCGCTAATATCAACCATTATATGCTTTGCGCCAGTGTAGTCATGCGTGTGTGTGGTTAGGGCCCGGCTGAAATAAGCCCCTAGAATACCGACTTAATCGGTGAGGAGTTTGGTATGCTAGCTGGTCAGGGTCGGTGTCCTAGATGCCCTAGATTACCGGCATAACCGGTGAGGAGTTTGACAGGACACAGAACTTTTTCTCAGTGGCCCTGTGACGTAACAGGGTTCGCTTTCAATGCTAGACAGCGCCCTAGCGTGTTTATTTTGCGACTCAGTTGTGTTTAGTGAGTTCGCACACATCGCCATATAGCACTGTGGCACTCCTTCTAGAGGCTCTGTGAAATAACAGAGTTCGCTGATATGATTTGGTAGCTGAGGAGAGCAGGCAACCAAGGAAATACACCAGAGCAGTTGGAAACTATGAGATTGCAGTACCCTGACTAACCACCACAACTAGAGGCAGCCGTGGAGCGTTCCTACGTTGGTCCTAGACGCCTCGTCACAGCCTGAGAAACTAACTACACCTAAAGATAGAAAGAGGAAAGCTATCTGCCCCGGAGCAGATCCCCAAAGAACATAGAAAGCCCCCAAACATGTAATGGCGGTTAGACAACAAGAAATACTGACACAGACAGAAAATAGTATGAGCAAACGTTGGGGCCCAAACTTACTAAATAGAAAAGGATAGGAAGGGCACATACTGCAATCTCAAAAAACCCTGAAAAGCACCAACTCTACTAATTTCAAAAACACCTGAGATCACACGACCTCTACCACCTAAATTAGTTCTCTGGTGTAACCAAAAACAAAACAGCAGCCACTGAAAAAACTGGAAAAAGCAAATGTACAAACAACAGTGGCTGAACTGAACTGAGAGGCAAAAACCCCCAGAGGGGACCCAGAAGGCCCCCACAGAAGTGCAGGACAAAATGCAAAAATCAAGCACAAAAACAAAAAGAAGAAAATGTCTTATCTGTTAGCAGGAGATTCAGACACGACACAGCAGACTACCAAGGAAACAGGAATCAAGGATTGAGACCAGAACAATTGATCACCGGTAGTGTTGAGCGATACTTTCCGATATCCCTAAGTATCGGAATCGGGAAAGGTATCGCCGATACCATTAAAATATCGGCGATACCCGTTACCGATACCGGAAATCCCATGTAAGTCTATGGGAACAAAATATCGGAACTAAAAAAAACCCATTCTTTCCTTGTAAACACTAAATATACACACATAGAAATACATATTATATATACATGTCATTGTGACATATATATATACATATATGTATAGTTTATACACTTCTACATAGTAAAATATCCTCTGATTCAATTGCCGGGTAAAGCCGGCTTCAGTGAAAAGACAGAAGCACCCGACATGAAATGACACTTGGTGTACATAGGGTTAACCATGTCTTTTCATGTCGTTTGCTATCTGATTTGCACAAACAATTAAATCAGTCTATGTTTGCAAAATTTCACACCTGTAGGGGTTAATTAAAGGTGTAAATTCGTTGTAAAAAAAACAGACTTTTTTGCTACGAATTTACACCTTTAATTAACCCCTACAGGTGTGAAATTTTGCACACATAGACTGATTTAATTGTTTGTGCAAATCAGATAGCAAAGGACATGGTTAACCCTATGTACACCAAGTGTCATTTCATGTCGGTTCTGCATTTTCACAAAAGCCGGCAATTGAATTAGCGGCTATTATACTATGTAGAAGTGTATGAACTATAAATATATATATATATATATATATATATATATGTGTCACAAACTCAATGACATGTATATATATATATGAGGTGTAAAATTGCTGAAAAAAAATGCGTGGGCTCCCGCCCTATTTTCGCAACCAGACAGACAAAGCCAGTGAGTGGGGGCAGATAATAATAGCCCAGAGAGGGACCATTATTTTTGCCCCCCCCCGGCTACTAACATCTGCCCCCAGACACCCCAGAAAGGGCAAATCTCTAATTAGATTTGCCCTTTCTGGCACTTTGCCCGTCTATTCCCATTGCCCTGTAGCGGTGGCGAATGGGTTAATAAGGGGTTAAAATGACCTTGCAATTGAAAGGTCACTTTAAGCCAGGTTAATAATTGAGAGCTGTCAATTAGACAACTATCAATTATTAATCCTATTGTATGAAAGAAAAATCAAACACACACACTTTAATAAAAAAGTTTAATGAAATAATCACACAGTTTTTGACCATATTTTATTTACCTGCTAAAACCATTTCCTGTAATAAAAATAAAATAATAAAGCAAAATTATTCTTACCAATCCGATGCACAGTCAGGTCCCACGGTGTAATCCTTCAGAAAGGGTTAATGTTTACTGCAGGGACCGCAGCTAATGCCTCACAGTAAAACCCCAAATGAATGAGTTCCTCTCCTGGCTGACAGGAGAAGAAGTGGAAAGCTTAATTGATTGCTTTTCCACTTTCACTTCAGGTCAGCCAGGGACACCATCAGTGACGTCAGAAGGAACTGATTAACAAAAATAGGGTTCCCTTCGAAAAAAAAATGGCGTGGGGTCCCCCCTATTTTTGTTAACCAGCCAGATGAAGCAGACCGCTGAGGCCTGGTTTTTCAGGCTGGTAAGGATCCAATATCCATGGACCTTGCAAGCCTGATAATACCAGGCCACAGCAGTCTGCTTAGCTTGGCTGGTTAACAAAAATAGGGAAACCCCTCGAAAAAAAAACGGCGTGGGGATCCCCCCTATTTTTGTTAACCAGCCAAGTAAAATGCAGACTGCTGCGGCCTGGTATTAAAAGACTGTCAAGGCCCATGGATTTTGGCCCTCAACAGCCTGATAATACCAGGCTACAGCAGCCCCACATTTGGCGCATCAAAAGATGTGCCAATTGTGGCACTTTACCCGGCTCTTCCCACTTGCCCTGTAGCGGTGGCAAGCGGGGTAATAAGGGGTTATTGTCACCGTTGATTGCACGGTGACAATAAGCCCGGTTAATAATGGAGAGGCGTCAATAAGACACCGATCCATTATTAATCCCAAAGTTATTAAATGTTTAAAAAAAAGACACAGCAAGAAAAAAGTCTTTTAATGAAATAAAAGAGACAACACAGTTTTAATTTTTTTTATTACTCTCTCATTCCTGCGACGCCATCGATCTCCTGTAAAAAAAGAAAAAAAAAAAACCAACAGTATACCACCTGTCCGACGCAGTCCATGGTAACGATTGTCCCACGACGATCCAGCTCTGCTACATCGGAATGACAGGCAGAGCCTGACATCCCGGCGCAGCACAGCTGCTTACCAGCTTCCCCGGCGGTGACGTCATCGGACTGCTTTACGGCCGCGATTACCCAGCAGTCACTGCAGTTATTGCGAGATACTGCATGTGACCGCCGGGAGAAGAGGATGGCGGCCATTAAGCAGCCCGGGATGTGACCGCCGGAGATCTTCTGCCGGGTAAGTGCCGCTGACTCCTGACAGACCCGACCGACGGACACTGACAGTGACAGTGACATTCCGATTCCGGTATCCGATATGACGAAAATATCGGAACTCGGAATCGGAATTCCGATACAGCCAATATCGGCCGATACCCGATATTTGCAGTATCGTATCGCTCAACACTAATCACCGGCAACCCTGATGGGAAGGTGACTCCCTTATATAAGACCAGTCAGTAACACCTGATTCCCAATCCTCACAATCTTCACTGGACAGTCCAGTACCGTTTGTAACCACCAGAGGGAGCTTCTGCTCAGAACTCATTTCCAGCCTATTCACAACAGTTCGCACATATTGTCACAGCGCATTGCGGTGTTTATTTTGGCGACTCTGCGGGATAACAGAGTTCGCGTCTTGCGCCATTTTACTAGCAGCAGGTTCCGCCTGCACGGTGGACCCCGGGCTGCAAACACACCTCTCTACCTCATCATATATTGGTGCATTCCGCAGACCCTAACATAATATTAGCGTCAGGGTCTGGCTAGTAAAATGGCAGATTACCAGCGTCTACCGCAGTACATCCAGCAGCTGTAGGGTAGGTTGGCGGCCCTTGAGCGCACAACCTCAGCTGTGGATGTTACCGCAGTCGCTGTAACGGGCTGCTAGCGTGGCTGCAGCCAGTTTGTCCTCTGCCACCTCTGCCCCTACATTATCCCACCTCCCGCTTCCTGACAAGTTTGCTGGTGACAGCAAGCAATGTGGGGATTCGTGAGTCAGTGCTCTATACAGCTCGAGCTTCTGGCTGCACATTTCCCCACGGATCGGGCACAAGTGGGTTTTGTACTGTCTCTACTCTCGGGCAGAGCGTTGGAGTGGGCAACGCCGCTGTGGGAGCGCGACGATCGTGTGGTGCGAGTGCTCCATGTTTCCTGGAGGCTCTTAAAAAGGTCTTTTTAGGACCTCAGGTCATCCACGATACGGCGCTACAACTGCTGGCACTGACACAGGGTTCGTCTTTGGTCAGTCAGTTTTCCATCCAGTTTCGGACTCTGGCCTCAGAGCTAGACTGGTCAGATAAAGTTCTCATTCCAGTCTACTGGCGAGGACTGGCTGATCATGTTAAAGACGCTTTGGCTACCAGGGAGATTCCCGCCACACTGGAGAAGCTTATTTCCATATCTACCCGCATCGACCTCCGTTTTCACGAGCGGAGGTTGGAGCGGGACCAGTGTAGGCAGAGGATTCGGTTGGCTCCCACCTTTGCCACACCTCTCGAATCCCCCGATCTGGCGTCCGAATCCTAAAAGGCCACAGAGGTTCCTCGTGCAGGACCTAAGTCTCGAGTCGTCCGAGTATCTGTGGTCTGTAACCTTTGAAAGCAGACATTACACTATGCCAACAAATGTCCACAGCGATCAGGGAAGCGATTGCGTCTAGTGGCCCTGGGAGGAGGTTCACTAGAGACAGCAGCATTTTCCTCCAAGATGACATTTAAAGGGACAGTCACTGTGGACTCTTCCACACTTACAGTCAAGCTTTGTGTGGACTCAGGAGCAGAGGGGAATATAAATGTCATCCACCTTTGCTCGTCGCCACGCAATACATCTGGTAGCGCTCGACAAACCAGTGACTGTCCGGGTAGTGAATGGGTTGACATTACCCTCGCCAATTACACATCAGACTGTCCCTCTTACTTTGTGTCTACCCCCTTCCTATCAGGAAATTATTTCCCTTCTCGTCCTTCCCGAGGGAATAGACAAAATCCTACTGGAAGTACCCTGGCTCCGTTCCCACTCCCCTCATATTAGGATACTGGGTTGGAGTGAGTCATGTAAGGACAGATGTGTCAGGGAGTGCATTCAGGTTACCACTACAGAGATACCAGCAGATCTTTCTCCTCTTCCCAAGTGTTATCAGTCATATGCAGACGTGTTCTCTTAAAAGGCTGCGGAGACTCTGCCGCCCCATCGTCCCTACGACTGTACTATTGACCTCTTGCCTGGAGCAGAACCTCCTCGGGGAAGGGTCTATCCCCTCTCTCTTCCTGAGTCAGAGGCTATGTCTCAATATATCCAGGAGAATCTGGCAAGACGGTTCATTAGGAAGTCGGTGTCACCAGCAGGAGCGGGGTTCTTCTTCGTGCAGAAGAAGAGTGGAGAATAACGTCCGTGTATAGATTACAGAGGTCTTAATGCCATCACCGTTAAGAATAAGTACCCGTTGCCCCTGATCTCTGAGCTCTTTGATAAGCTCCGGGGAGCAAGGGTATTTACTAAATTAGATCTGCGTGGTGCTTATAACCTGATCCGCATCCGTGAAGGGGACGAATGGAAGACGGCTTTTAATACCAGGGATGGGCATTATGAATACCTGGTGATGCCCTTCGGGCTCTGTAATGCCCCAGCCGTTTTCCAAGACTTTGTCAATGATATCTTCCGGGATATGCTTTCCACCTCTGTAGTAGTCTATCTGGATGATATTCTCATCTTTTCTCCCTCGGGGGAGAGTCTACATCTTCTCGCTTCCTGAGACGGAGGCCATGTCCCAGTATATTCAGGAGAATCTGGCAAGAGGGTTCATTAGGAAGTCGGTGTCACCAGCAGGGGCGGGGTTCTTCTTCGTGCAAAAGAAGAACGGAGAATTATGTCCATGTATTGACTACCGGGGTCTTAACGCCATCACCATCAAGAATAAGTACCCGTTGCCCCTAATCTCTGAGCTCTTTGATAGGCTCCGGGGAGCAAGGGTATTTACCTAGCTAGATCTACGTGGTGCCTATAACCTAATTCGCATCCGTGATGGGGACGAGTGGAAGACAGCTGTTAATACCTGGGATGTGCATTATGAATACCTGGTGATGCCCTTCGGACTCTGTAATGCTCCCGCTGTTTTCCAAGACTTTGTTAATGACATCTTCCGGGATATGCTCTCCACCTCTGTAGTAGTCTATCTGGATGATATTCTAATCTTTTCACCAGATATTGACTCTCACCGGAGGATGTCTGCAAAGTCTTCGACCTGTTACGGGCAAACTCCCTCTATGCAAAGTTGGAGAAATGGGAGATGGTCGGGATGGATTTTGTGGTGGGCTTACCCAAGTCTCGGGGCTGCACCATCATCTGGGTGATAACCGACCACTTCTCCAAAATGGTGCACTTAGTACCATTACCACGGTTACCGTCTGCACGGGCATTGGCAGCATTGTTCATTAGGCATATTTTCCGCCTACACGGTATGCCAGACAAAATTGTCAGTGCCCAGTTTGCGTCTCGGTTCTGGAGAGAGCTGTGTCATTTACTCAGCATTGAGTTGAATCTCTCCTCTGCATACCATCCCGAGACGAATGGGTTGGTAGAGAGGGCCAACCAGACCTTGGTAACATATTTGCGACATTTTGTCTCTGCCAGGCAGGATGACTGGGCATCCTTGCTACCGTGGGCTGAGTTCGCTCTAAATAATGCTGTAGCTGACTCCACCGGACAGACCCCAATGCTCCTGAACTACGGTCAGCATCCGCGGGTCCCAGTGCCCATGCTCGTGTCTTCCGCCGATTCCAGGGTGGCAGACTGGGCTGTGGAGGCACGGGACATTTGGGACCGCACCCAGGATGCCATTCAGGCCTCCAAAGAGAGGATGAGGTCTTCGGCCGATGTCCATCGGCGCCCCGCTCCTACATTTGCTCCGGGTGACCTAGTGTGGCTTTCTGCCTGAAACATCAGGCTACGTGTAGAGTCCACCAAGTTGGCACCTCGCTTTTTGGGCCCCTTTAAAGTTCTTGAGCAGGTGAACCCGTGGTTTACTGCCTAGCCCTTCCGCCTCGCCTTGGTATCACCGACACCTTTCACGTGTCCCTCCTGAAACCCGTGGCCATTTCCCGGTTTTCCAAGTCATCTGCCGGGACGTCGGGTTCATCTACCGACGATCATGAGGTGAACGCCATTGTTTGGTGCAAGGTGGTACGAGGCAAAAAAATTTATTTGGTGGATTGGAGGGGTTATGGGCCTGAGGATAGGTCCTGGGAGCCTGCCAAGCATGTTCACGCTCCGCAGCTCATCGCTGCCATTGAGCGCAGCGAGGCCCAAAGAATGGTTGCCCTAAGAGGGGGGGTAATGTTAGGGTTCGAGTTCCTGCTGCTGCACAAGGGGAGTCTCGAACCAGTCCCACTGCGATCCCCCATTTGTCTCCGTCCGCAGTGGAGCCTGCTCAGCTTAGACATCGGTCCTAGCATCTCGCCCAGTCTAACAGTGTTCAGAGCATTACTGCTGTTCCTCCAGGCTCTGCTATTGTGGCCAGTACTGGTTAGCGGCGAGCCGACGTCTTTAGGACAAAGTCCTTGTTTTCCCCTTCTGAGCATGCCCAGAGTGAGATCTCTCATTGGAGATCAGGGGTCACATGCTCAGGTACTGCAGCAGCTCCTATTGGTCTGCCAGGAAGGTCCTGTGACTACTGGTGTTCTGGAACAAGTTTCATTGGTCCTTGTTTCTGGCAGGTCCTGTAGCTGTTACTATAAAAGGGTAGCATGGCTGGGCCGCTATGCGCTAATATCAACCATTATATGCTTTGCGCCAGTGTGGTCATGCGTGTGTGTGGTTAGGGCCCGGCTGAAATAAGCCCCTAGAATACCGACTTAATCGGTGAGGAGTTTGGTATGCTAGCTGGTCAGGGTCGGTGTCCTAGATGCCCTAGATTACCGGCATAACCGGTGAGGAGTTTGATCGCCGTATTCAGGGCCTGGCGTTCAGACGCCATAGATTGCAGGTGACTCCAGCGAGGACATTAGCGCATGATCACGTTCTATGTTCGCTTAGCACTTAACTGTGTACCTGGGTGCCTGACAGGACACAGAACTTTTTCTCAGCGGCCCTGTGACGTAACAGCGTTCGCTTTCAACGCTAGACAGCGCCCTAGCGTGTTTATTTTGCGACTCAGTTGTGTTTAGTGAGTTCGCACACATCGCCATATAGCGCTGCGGCACTCCTTCTAGCGGCTCTGTGAAATAACAGAGTTCGCACATATTGCCACAGCGCATTGCGGTGTTTATTTTGGCGACTGCGGGATAACAGAGTTCACGTCTTGCGCCATTTTACTAGCAGCAGGTTCCGCCTGCACGGTGGACCCCAGGCTGCAAACGCACCTCTCTACCTCATATATTTGGTGCGTTCCGCAGACCCTAACATCGGATACCGGAATCTGAGTTTTCCGACAAAGTCTATGGGGAGTACAAACGAAGTACGTGAAACAGGAACTTCCCGAAACTGTCACTGTCAGTGTCGGTCGGGTCTGTCAGGTGTCAGCAACACTTACCTGGCAGAAGATCCCCGGTGGTCACGTCCATCCAACCATCCAGGCCGGCGATTACCCTCTCCCTGGCGGTCACGTGCAGCATCTCGCGATAACTGCAGTGACTGCCGGGTACTGGGTAATCTCGGCCAGCTGTACTCTCGCGACAGCTGGCCGTAAACCAGTCCGGATGATGTCACCGCCGGGGAAGTCGCAATGGTAAGCAGCTCTGCTCTATGTGGATGTCAGGCTCAGCCTGTCATCCAGATGTAGCAGAGCTGGACTCGTCGTGGGACACCAGTGATTTTGAACTGCGTCGGACAGGGAGTATTTGTGTTGGTTTGTTATTTTTGTTTTTCACAGGAGAACGATGGCGTCGCAGGATGAGCGTAAAAATAATGAAAACTGTGTGGTGTTTTATTTCATTAAAATACTTTTTTCTGGCTGTGTATTTTTTTAAAAATTTACAAACTATGATTAATAATGGATCGGTGTCTTATTGACGCCTCTCCATTATTAACCGGGCTTATTGTCACCGATCAATCAAAGGTGACATTAATCCCTTATTACCCCGCTTGCCACCGCTTGGAAGAGCTGGGTAAAGTGCCACAATTGGCACATCTTTGGATGCGTCAACTGTGGGGCTGCTGCAGCCTGGTATTTTTAGGCTGTTGAGGGCCAAAATCCATGGGCCTTGACAGTCTTTTAATACGAGGCCGCAGCAGTCTGCATTTTACTTGGCTGCTTAACAAAAATAGGAGGACCCCCACGCCATTTTTTTTTCGAGGGATCCCCTATTTTTGTTAACCAGCCAAGCTAAGCAGACTGCTGTGGCCTGGTATTATCAGGCTTTCAAGGATCATGGATATTGGATCCTTACCAGCCTGAAAAATCAGACCTCAGCAGTCTGCTTCATCTGGCTGGTTAACAAAAATAGGGGGGACCCCACGCCATTTTTTTTCAAGGGGATCCTCTATTTTTGTTAACCAGACAAGATAAGCAGACTGCTGTGGCCTGGTATTATCAGGCTTGCAAGGTCCATGGATATTGGCTCCTTAACAGCCTGAAAAACCAGGCCCCAGTAGTCTGCTTTATCAGGCTGGTTAACAAAAATAGAGGGACCCCACGCCATTTTTTTTTCGAGGGGATCCCCTATTTTTGTTAATCAGTTCACTTCAGGTCAGCCGGGATTCCCTCTGACGTCACTGATGCAGTGCATGTCCCTGGCTGACCTGAAGTGAAAGTGGGAAGCTATCAATTATGCTAACCACTTCCTCTCCTGTCAGCCAGGAGAGGAGATGATTCAGTCGGGGGTTTACTGTGAGACTGTCAGCATTAGCTGCGGTCTCTGCAGTAAACATTAACCCTTTCAGAAGGATTACATGGGGGACCTGACTGAACATCGGATAGGTAAGAATAATGTTGCTTTATTATTTTATTTTTATTACAGGTGAACAAGGGCTTCACAAGGAATGGCAGTAAAATATAATATGGTCAAAAACTGTGTGTTTATTTCATTAAAATTATTTTTAATTAAAGTGTGTGTGTTTTATTTTTATTTCATACAATAGGATTAATAATTGATAGTTGTCTAATTGACAGCTCTCAATTATTAACCTGGCTTAAACTCACCTTTCAATAGCAAGGTGGCTTTAACCCCTTATTAACCCATTCGCCACCGCTACAGGGCAATGGGAATAGACGGGCAAAGTGACAGAAAGGGCAAATCTAATTATAGATTTGCCTTTTCGGGGGTGTCTGGGGGCAGATGTTAGTAGCCGGGGGGGCAAAAATAATGGTCCCTCTCTGGGCTATTATTATCTGCCCCCACTCGCTGGCTTTGTCTGTCTGGTTGAGAAAATAGGGCGGGAGCCCACACATTTTTTTCAACAATTTTACACCTCATATATATACATGTCATTGAATTTGTGACACATATATACATATATTTATATTTATAGTACATACACTTCTACATAGTATAATAGGTGCTAATTCAATTGCCGGCTTTTGTGAAATTACAGAAGCACCCGACATGAAATGACACATGGTTTACATAGAGTTAACCATGTCTTTTCATGTAGTTTGATATATGGTTTTCACTAACAATTACATGAGTGTACGTGTGCAAAATTTGACACATGTAGGGGTTAATTAAAGGTGTAAATTCGTAGCAAAAAAAATGTGTTTTTTTTACAACAAATTTACACCTTTAATTAACCCCTACATGTGTCAAATTTTGCACACGTACACTAATGTAATTGTTTGTGAGAACCATATATCAAACTAAATGAAAAGACATGGTTAACTCTATGTAAACCATGTCTCATTTCATGTCGGGTGCTTCTGTAATTTCACAAAAGTCGGCATTGCCCGGCAATTGAATCAGAGGCTATTTTACTATGTAGAAGTGTATGAACTATAAATATACAGTCATGGCCAAAAGTTTTGAGAATGACACAAATATTATATTTTCACATGATCTGCTGCCCTCTGGTTTTTTATTTGTGTTTTGACAGATGTTTTTATCACAGACAGAAATATAATTGCAAACATATGAGTAACAAAAGCTTATATTGACAGTTAGAATGAGTTAATGCAGCAAGTCAATATTTGCAGTGTTGACCCTTCTTCTTCAGGACCTTTGCAATTCTCCCTGGCATGCTCTCAATCAACTTCTGGACCAAATCCTGACTGATAGCAGTCCATTCTTGCAAAATATAGGCATATTTCTTTTGTTGCATTATAGTATTTTTTTTCCACAATAAATATGCATTCTTGTAGTTCTTCAATAGCCAACATGCATCACTCATCGGCTGCCAATGGCATTCCATAAATCAGGCAGCATTTTGACAATTTATTCTATTTTTGCAGTCTGAAGATCACACTTTGCCAAGAAACAATGAATAAAATTTGCAGACATTTTTCCAGCTATAGGAACAATCTTCTTCAAGCGAGTTTATTTTTTACAGATATGTTGCACAATTAAAGAAGCAGTTCCATGCTTTCACTTATTTCTTACTTTACATGAGTGATATCTATTATAAATTCTACAATAGCTCATAAACTGTCATATCCTTGCACCGCACAGTGTGCATGCTGGGGGAGGGTTCAAAAGTTTTCATTTTAGACTGGACAGTATAGTCCTCCCTACAGTATTATGGGCACCAAATAGTTATCCATACAGTACTATAGGCACCACATAGTGCTCCAGGATGCTTAACAGTTGGCATGAGACAAGACTGGTGGTAGCGCTCACCTTGTCTTCTCCGAATGAGGCGTTTTCCTGATGTCCCAAACAATCGAAAAGGGGATTCATCAGAGAAAATAACTTTACCCCAGTCCTCAGCAGTCCACTGCCTGTACCTTTTGCAGAATATCAGTCTGTCCATGATGTTTTTTTGGAGAGAAGTGGCTTCTTTGCTGTCCTCCTTGAGACCAGGCCTTGCTCCAAGAGTCTCCGCCTCACAGTGCGTGCAGATGCACTCACACCTGCCTGCTGCCATTCCTGAGCAAGCTCTGCACTGCTGGTAGCCCGATCCCGCAGCTGAAACACTTTTAAGGACGGTCCTGGCACTTGCTGGTCTTTCTTGGGCGCCCTGGAGCCTTTTTGGCAACAATGGAACCTCTCTCCTTGAAGTTCTTGATGATGCGATAGATTGTTGACTGAGGTGCAATCTTTCTAGCTGCGATACTCTTCCCTGTTAGGCCATTTTTGTGCATTGCAATGATGACTGCACATGTTTCTTTAGAGATAACCATGGTTAACACAAGAGAAACAATGATGCCAAGCACCAGCCTCCTTTTAAAGTGTCCAGTGGTGTCATTCTTACTTAATCATGACAGATTGATCTCCAGCCATGTCCTCATCAACACCCACACCTTTGTTAATGGAGCAATCACTGAAAAGAGGTTAGCTGGTCCTTTTAAGGCAGGGCTGCAATGATGTTGAAATGTGTTTTGGGGGATAAAGTTCATTTTCTAGCCAAATATTGACTTTGCAAGTAATTGCTGTTAAGCTGATCACTCTTTATAACATTCTGGAGTATATGCAAATTGCCATTAGAAAACGTGAAGCAGTAGACTTTGTAAAAATTAATATTTGTGTCATTCTCAAAACTTTTGGCCATGACTGTAGAGCCATACAGAATGGGATCCATATAATACTCCTTACAGAATGATCCCCATATAATGTTCTATACAGAGTGGGCCCTATATATTGCTCCATACAGATTAAAGTACCCCATATAATGCTCCATACAGTATGGGCCCCGTATAGTTCTCCATACATTTAAAAAATAAAAAAAATCAAATGCTTTCCTCTCCTCACTGGCCGCAGCTCAGGTCTCTTCAGCGACTTCTGACTCTCTGTACTGCTCAAAACAGAGGGCGCAATCTGGTGACATCATGGCACCCTCTTCCTTGAGATGTAACTGAGTCACAAGACTTGGAAGAGAGACAGGACCTGCAGCCAGCATGGAGCATGGAGAGATAACTATTGCAAACAGATTAAAGCACAAGTGCCCCCTAGCTCACAATCCTTATGGTGTGCCGATGGCGAGTGGCCTCCAGCTTTCTCAGGGTCCCAGCACTTGCCCAGGTCCGCTGAGTGTTGACGTCGGCCCTGGTATGTATGTATGGTATTATGGTATGTAGTGTGAATGTGTCATGGGCTGTTGGGCTCTTGTGAATTGACCAAATTGTGTGCTAACCATTTTCATTATATCATTATTTTCTAAATAGCAGTAATGAAGGCCAAACTTCATATATTTAATGTTTGCAAGCATCTTAGTGATTACAGAATACAACTGAATTCTTTTGTTTGTATACAGGTCCTTCTCAAAAAATTAGCATATAGTGCTAAATTTCATTATTTTTCATAATGTAATGATTACAATTAAACTTTCATATATTTTAGATTCATTACACACCAACTGAAATTTGTCAGGTCTTTTATTGTTTTAATACTGATGATTTTGCCATACAACTCCTGATAACCCAAAAAACCTGTCTCAAAAAATTAGCATATCAATAAAGGTTCTCTAAACGACCTATTACCCTAATCTTCTGAATCAACTAATTAACTCTAAACACATGCAAAAGATTCCTGAGGCTTTTAAAAACTCCCTGCCTGGTTCATTACTCAAAACCCCCATCATGGGTAAGACTAGCGACCTGACTGATGTCAAGAAGGCCATCATTGACACCCTCAAGCAAGAGGGTAAGACCCAGAAAGAAATTTCTCAACAAATAGGCTGTTCCCAGAGTGCTGTATCAAGGCACCTCAATGGGAAGTCTGTTGGAAGGAAACAATGTGGCAGAAAACGCTGTACAACGAGAAGAGGTGACCGGACCCTGAGGAAGATTGTGGAGAAGGACCGATTCCAGACCTTGGGGGACCTGAGGAAGCAGTGGACTGAGTCTGGTGTAGAAACATCCAGAGCCACCGTGCACAGGCGTGTGCAGGAAATGGGCTACAGGTGCCGCATTCCCCAGGTAAAGCCACTTTTGAACCATAAACAGCGGCAGAAGCGCCTGACCTGGGCT
The DNA here is from genome assembly GCA_033576555.1 of Oophaga sylvatica. Classification (NCBI taxonomy): domain Eukaryota; kingdom Metazoa; phylum Chordata; class Amphibia; order Anura; family Dendrobatidae; genus Oophaga; species Oophaga sylvatica. The sequence goes on along the minus strand of JARQOD010000001.1, from coordinate 754,659,606 downwards.
ACAGAGAAGCAGCACTGGACTGTTGCTAAGTGGTCCCAAGTACTTTTTTCTGATGAAACAAATTTTGCATGTCATTCGGAAATCAAGGTGCCAGAGTCTGGAGGAAGACTGGGGAGAAGGAAATGCCAAAATGCCTGAAGTCCAGTGTCAAGTACCCACAGTCAGTGATGGTGTGGGGTGCCATGTCAGCTGCTGGTGTTGGTCCACTGTGTTTCATCAAGGGTAGGGTCAATGCAGCTAGCTATCAGGAGATTTTGGAGCACTTCATGCTTCCATCGGCTGAAATTCTTTATGGAGATGAAGATTTCATTTTTCAGCACGACCTGGCACCTGCTCACAGTGCCAAAACCACTGGTAAATGGTTTACTGACCATGGTATTACTGTGCTCAATTGGCCTGCCAACTCTCCTGACCTGAACCCCATAGAGAATCTGTGGGATATTGTGAAGAGAAAGTTGAGAGACGCAAGACCCAACACTCTGGATGAGCTTAAGGCCGCTATCGAAGCATCCTGGGCCTCCATAACACCTCAGCAGTGTCACAGGCTGATTGCCTCCATGCCACGCCGCATTGAAGCAGTCATTTCTGCAAAAGGATTCCCGACCAAGTATTGAGTGCATAACTGAACATTATTATTTGATGCTTTTTTTGTTTGTTTTTAAAAAACACTTTTATTTTATTGGACGGTTGAAATATGTTAATTTTTTGAGACAGGTTTTTTGTGTTATCAGGAGTTGTATGGCAAAATCATCAGTATTAAAACAATAAAAGACCTGACAAATTTCAGTTGGTGTGTAATGAATCTAAAATATATGAAAGTTTAATTGTAATCATTACATTATGGAAAATAATGAAATTTAGCACTATATGCTAATTGTTTGAGAAGGACCTGTATTATGCAGTCATAGCAGCTTGCACTCTTGCTTCATTCTTTTTGGAGGTGATGGCCAGCTTGTTTTTTAACTCAATATATTCACACACACACATCTTCTATCATTCATCATACACTGCTTGGTTAGTGTCACTTTTTTTTTAGAACTTTTAGATCTTATATAGAGCTGACGGATCAATTTGCAAGACTCCTGTCCAGAGTCCAGATCAATCGCAGCTAGCGGCTGGATGGGTGGCTCAGATCTGCAACCTTCCAGCTTCCCTGGTGCGACATTTGATTAGCCAGAGCAGGCATGATATCATCTGTGTGAAATGATGCCAGCTCTGACAAATCAAATGCCGAGCTGAGAACGCTGGAAGATAAGGCCCTATCGTCTAGCGGCCAGGTACTGCTGACATGAACACTGAACCGGACTCTAATAAATCGATCCCCTCATCTCTAATACTATATGATGACCCTTGCTGAGTAGCTTTCGCAAAGAGTAAACTAGCAGTTATACACCAAGGGCGATATACTGCTGAGGAGTACTGTACTGAGTTTATTTGCAGGGCTAGGCTCTTTATCCTCATTTTCAAAATTGGACATTCTAGCCAAATCAAAAACATGTTATTACAGTTAGTATCTTAACTCTGCTTCAGGCGCAATAGGCCTGTCAGATACAGCTCACACATGTTTGTTTCCCACTGCTATCCAAGTTAGCAGGGGATCCCTCCTCTTCCAGAACTTTCCTATCTTTAAGTGCTAATTGAAGCCCCACACACAGTTTTACTGCTGTCCTTGCAGAGCGCAGGTGTGACTTCTGTGGCCTCTCAGGTTCTTTCTTTTGAAAGTTCGTACTTCTAGGTTTATTTCATCACAATTGTCTATTTTGCTAATTTTATGAATAAATAATGCAAAGTTTGTGGATATTTTGCAGAAATAAGTAGTATTTTCTTACAAATAAGAAGGTTTTGACAGTAGTTGTGAAATTTGGAAATTTTTGTTTTATTACATTTATGGTTATTCATTTTTTTTGCATCTGTTTTTGTATACTGTCTTGTAATACATCCATATGAAGGTTGCTGATTAATTTTAGTGCCCAGAATTTGAGATAATTAGATATTATAGGCAGATTTCTAACCTGTGCCTGTCAGGCACACTGGGCCTCAACTCAGGAATGACAGATATGCCTGACCCAAGGTTAAGATTCTCTTGACTTGCCATGTGTCTTTTAATCTATCTTGATACACAGTTTCAAGAACACAGAGAGAAATGCAAAGCTGACTCTTCATCTTCATCTAAGACTCCTTTACTAGCTGCACTAAATGAGGAGCCCATGCAGATTGGGCTGACTTGGTGCCATCAAAAAGTGGTTGTATTGCCTAAAATGAATCACTATAGCTATTGTCGAGAATCTGGTCATCAGAAATATTCTTGCCTAAGTCCACTGCGATAGAAGCATCAGCCCCTATGTGGGTCCAAAGATGCCCTCAGACACACAGTAATTTCCCTATGATTCTGCAAAATTATTACTCTCTGTTAGTTTATCATATGTAGAAAATTTGTATGACTTAAAGGGAATCTGTCATACTGATTTAACTCTATAAAGTATTAGAAGTGTTTTATCAGCCACCTAATACTCTTTTTTTAATGATTCTTGTATTAGCCCTGAATGCTAAATGTTATTGTTTACAAATTAAGTTTAATTGTCCTTGTCCTACCTGCATGCAGTCACTTGACAAGTCTTGGACCACGGTCAATCAAAGCCACCAAGCAGTGGAAGTACACCCGCAGCAGTGTAGCTGGCCTCCCTGCATGAACGGCTAGAGCAGAAAGGAAGGAGAAGAAGCCATTCCTCTTCTACTCATTCCTGCTCCACCAACAAACGCCAGAATGTCAGTTAGGCTACTTTCACACATCAGTTTTTTGACGTCAGGCGCGATCCGACGTGTTTTTAAAAAAACGGATCCAGTACCTGATGCGTTTTTTTGTCATTGACTTTCATTAGTGCCGGATCGCGCCTGATGTCGTTGCGTTGCATC
>JARQOD010000001.1:754612844-754656593 GCA_033576555.1 Oophaga sylvatica | reverse complement strand
ACCGGGAGATTCCCGCCACACGAGAAGCTTATTTCCATATCTACCCCATCGACCTCCGTTTTCACGAGCGGAGGTTGAGCGGGACCATGTAGCAGAGGATTCGGTGGCTCCCCCCTTTTGCCACACCTCTCGAACCCCCCGATCTGGCATCCGAATCCTAAAAGGCCACAGGGGTTTCCTCGTGCGGACCTAAGTCTCGAGTCGTCCGAGTACTTGGTCCCAAAACCTTTGAAAGCAGACAATACACTAGCCAACAAAGTCCACACGATCAGGAAGCGTTGCTCTAGTGGCCCGGGAGGGGGTTCACAAGGACAGCACATTTTCCTCCAAATGACTTTTAAAGGGCGACACGTGGACTCTTCCCACTACAGTCAAGTTTTTGTGGGGACCCAGGAGCAGAGGGGAATATAAATGCACCACCTTTGCTCGTCCCACGCAATACATCTGGTAGCGCTCACAAACCGTGACTGTCCTGGTAGTGAATGGTTGCATTACCCCCCCCAATTACACATCAGACTGTCCCTTATTTTTGGTCTACCCCCCCTATCAGGAAATTATTTCCCTTCTCCCCTTTTCCCGGGGGAATAAACAAAATCCTACGGAATACCCGGGGCCCGTTTCCCCACCCCCTCAAATAGGAAACTGGGTTGGAGTGAGTCTGTAAGGACAGATGTGTCGGGAGTGCATTCGGGTTTACCACACAGAGATACCCAGATCTTTTCTCCTCTTCCCAAGGTTATCAGTCATATGCAGACGTGTTCTCTTAAAAGGCGGGGAACTCCCCCGCCCCACGTCCCACGACGTACATGACCTCTTGCCTGGACAGAACCTCCTGGGGGAAGGGTCTATCCCCTCTCCTTCCTGAGTCAGGGGCATGTCTCAATATATCCGAAATCTGGCAAGACGGTTTCATTAGGAAGGTGTCACCACAAGGGGTTCTTCTTCGGCAGAAGAAGAGTGGAGAATAACGTCCGTGAAATAGATTACAGAGGTCTTAAGCCATCACCGTTAAAAAAGTACCCTTTGCCCCTGATCTCTGACCTTTGAAAGCTCCGGGACAAGGGTATTTACCTACTAGATCACTGGTGCCTATAACCTAATTCGCATCCGTAATGGGGAGAGTGAAGCCGCTGTTAATACCTGGGATGGCTTTATGAATACCTGGTGATGCCCTTGGGACTCTGTAAGGCCCCGCGTTTTCCAAGACTTTTTAAGACATTTTCCGGATATGCTCTCCCCTCTTTATTCTATCTGGATGATATTCTAATCTTTTCACCAGTATTGACTCTAAACCGAGGGATTCTGCAAAGTCTTCGACCTTTACGGGCAAACTCCCTCTATGCAAATTTGGGAGAAATGGGAGATGGCGGGATGGATTTTGTGGTGGGCTTACCCAAGTCTCGGCGCCCCCTCACTGGGTGATAACCGACCACTTCTCCAAAATGGTGCACTTATACCATTACCAGGGTTACCGTCTGCACGGGCATTGGCAGCATTGTTCATTAGGCATTTTTTCCGCCTACACGGTATGCAGACAAATTGTCATGCCCAGTTTGCGTCCGTTCTGGAGAGGCTGTGTCTTTTACTCACATTGATTGAATCTCTCCCTCTGCATACCACCCGGACAAGGGTTTTGGTAGAGAGGGCCAACCAGACCTTGTAACATATTTCCGCATTTTTGTCTCGCCAGGCAGGATCTGGGCATCCTTGCTACCGGTGGGCTGAGTTCGCTCTAAATAATCTGAGCGACTCCACCGGACAGACCCCAAGCCCTGAACTACGGTCAGCATCCGGGTACCAGTGCCCAGTCGTTCTTCCGCCGATTCCGGTGGCGACTGGGCTGTGGAGGCCGGACATTGGGACCCACCCCCAGGATGCCATTCAGGCCTCCAAAAGAGGATGAGGTCTTCAGCGATGCCACGCGCCCCGCTCCACATTTCTCCGGGTGACCTAGTTGGCTTTCTGCCTGAAACATCAGGGTACGTGTAGAGTCCACCAAGTTTTGCACCTCCCCTTTTTGGGCCCCTTAAAGTTCTTGACAGGGGGAACCCGGTGGTTTACTCCCAACCCTTTCCGCCTCGCCTTGGTATCCCGACACCTTTCACGTGTCCCTCCGAAAACCCTGGCATTTCCGTTTTCCAAGTCATCGCCGGGACTCGGGTTCATCTACCGACGATCATGAGGTGAACGCCATTGTTTGGTGCAAGGGGGTACAGGCAAAAAAATTTATTTGGGGGATTGGAGGGCTATGGGCCTGAGGATAGGTCCTGGGAGCCGCCAACATGTTCACGCTCCCAGCCATCGCTGCCATTGAGCGCACGAGGCCCAAAAAGGGTGGCCAAGAGGGGGGGTAAATTTTTGGTTCGAGTTCCTCTGCTGCACAAGGGAGTTCCCTCAACCAGTCCCACTCGATCCCCCATTTGTTTCCCTCCGCAGGGAGCCCCGCTCAGCTTAGACATCGGTCCCAGCATCTCGCCCAGTCTAACATGTTCAGAGCATTACTGCGTTCCTCCCGGCCTGCTATTGTGGGGCCCGTACTGGTTAGCGGCGAGCAAAACGTCTTTAGGACAAAGTCCTTGTTTTCCCCTTCTGACATTCCCAAGTGAGATCTCTCATTGGAGATCAGGGTCACATGCTCAGGTACGCACAGCCCTATTGGCTGCCAGAAGGTCCCGTACTAATGGTGTTCTGGAACAATTTTCATTGGTCCTTGTTTCGGCAGGTCCGTACTGTTACATAAAAGGGGAGCATGGCTGGGCCGCTAGCGCAATATCAACCATTTAATGCTTTGCGCCATTTGGGTCATGCTGTGTGTGTTAGGGCCCCCGGGTGAAAAAGCCCCAGAAACCGACTTAATCGGGGAGAGTTTTGGTATGCAGCTGGTCAGGGGCGGTGTCCTAGATGCCCAGATTACCGGCATACCCGTGAGGAGTTTTGATCGCCGTATTCAGGGGCCCGGCGTTCAGACGCCAAGATTCGGTGACCCCCAGCGATACATTAGCGCATATCACTTCTATTTCGCTTAGCACTTAACTGTGTACCGGGTGCCTGACAGGACACAGAACTTTTTTTTCACGGCCCTGTGAGTAACAGCGTTCGCTTTCAACCTAACAGCGCCCTAGCGTGTTTATTTGCACTCAGTTGTGTTTATGAGTTTTGCACACATCGCCAGTAAACGCTGCGGCACCCTTCTACGCTCTGTAAATAAAAGAAATTCGCACAATTGCCACAGCCATTGCGGGTTTATTTTGGCGACTGCGGGATAACAGAGTTCACTCTTGCCCCATTTTACTACAGCAGGTTCCCCCTCCACGTGGACCCCAGGCGCAAACGCACCTCTCTACTCATATATTTGGTGCTTCCGCAGACCCTAAAAATCGGATACCGGGAAACGAGTTTTCCGACAAAGGCTATGGGAGTACAAACAAGTACGTGAAACAGGAACTTCCCGAAAAATGTCATGTCAGTTCGGGCGGTCGTCAGTTCAGCAACACTTACCTGGCAGAAGACCCCGTGGTCACGTCCATCCAACCTCCAGCCGGCGATTACCCCTCCCGGCGGTCACGTGCGCATCTCGCGATAACTGCAGTGACTGCCGGGGACTGGTAATCTCGGCCAGCTGTACCCCTCGCGACACTGGCCGTAAACCATCCATGAGTCACCCGCCGGGAATCGCAATGGTAAGCACTCTGCTCAATGGGGTGTCAGGCTCAGCCTTCATCCAATGTAGCAGAGCTGGACTCGTCGTGGACACCCGTGATTTTGGACTGCGTCGGACAGGGTATTTGGTTGGTTTGTTATTTTTGTTTTTTACAGGAGAACGATGGCGTCGCAGGATGACGTTAAAAATAATGAAAACTGTGTGGTGTTTTATTTCATTAAAAGACTTTTTTCTGGCTTTGTATTTTTTTAAAAATTTACAAACTATGATTAATAATGGATCGGGTGTCTATTGACGCCTCTCCATATTAACCGGCTATTGTCACCGATCAATCAAAGGTGACATTAATCCCTTATTACCCCCCTTGCCACCGCTTGGAAGAGCTGGGTAAAGTGCCACAATTGGCACATCTTTGGATGCGTCAACTGGGGGGCTGCTGCAGCCTGGTATTTTTAGGCTGTTGAGGGCCAAAATCCATGGCCTTGACAGTCTTTTAATATGAGGCCCAGCAGTCTGCATTTATTTGGCTGCTTAACAAAAATAGGAGGACCCCCACGCCATTTTTTTTTCGAGGGGATCCCCTATTTTTGTTAACCAGCCAAGCAAGCAGACTGCTGTGGCCTGGTATTATCAGCTTTCAAGATCAGGATATGGATCCTTACCAGCCTGAAAAATCAGACCTCAGCAGTCTGCTTCATCTGCGGGTTAACAAAAATAGGGGGACCCCACGCCATTTTTTTCAAGGGATCCTCTATTTTTGTTAACCAGACAAGATAAGCAGACTGCTGTGGCCTGGTATTATCAGGCTTGCAAGGTCCATGGATATTGGCTCCTTAACATCCTGAAAAACCAGGCCCAGTAGTCTGCTTTATCAGGCTGGTTAACAAAAATAGAGGGACCCCACGCCATTTTTTTTTTCGAGGGGATCCCCTATTTTTGTTATTCAGTTCACCTTCAGGTCAGCCGGGATTCCCTCTGACGTCACTGATGCAGTGCGATGTCCCGGCTGACCTAAGTGAAAGTGGGAAGCTATCAATTATGCTAACCACTTCCTCTCCTGTCAGCCAGGAGAGGAGATGATTCAGTCGGGGGTTTACTGTGAGACTGTCAGCATTAGCTGCGGTCTCTGCAGTAAACATTAACCCTTTCAGAAGGATTACATGGGGGACCTGACTGAACATCGGATAGGTAAGAATAATGTTGCTTTATTATTTTATTTTTATTACAGGTGAACAAGGGCTTCACAAGGAATGGCAGTAAAATAAAATATGGTCAAAAACTGTGTGTTTATTTCATAAAATTATTTTTAATTAAAGTGTGTGTGTTTTATTTTTATTTCATACAATAGGATTAATAATTGATAGTTGTCTAATTGACAGCTCTCAAATATTAACCTGGCTTAAACTCACCTTTCAATAGCAAGGTGGCTTTAACCCCTTATTAACCCATTCGCCACCGCTACAGGGCAATGGGAATAGACGGGCAAAGTGACAGAAAGGGCAAATCTAATTATAGATTTGCCTTTTCTGGGGTGTCTGGGGGCAGATGTTAGTAGCCGGGGGGGCAAAAATAATGGTCCCTCTCTGGGCTATTAATATCTGCCCCCACTCGCTGGCTTTGTCTGTCTGGTTGAAGAAAATAGGGCGGGAGCCCACACATTTTTTTCAACAATTTTACACCTCATATATATACATGTCATTGAATTTGTGACACATATATACATATATTTATATTTATAGTACATACACTTCTACATAGTATATAGGTGCTAATTCAATTGCAGGCTTTTGTGAAATTACAGAAGCACCCGACATGAAATGACACATGGTTTACATAGAGTTAACCATGTCTTTTCATGTAGTTTGATATATGGTTTTCACTAACAATTACATGAGTGTACGAGTGCAAAATTTGACACATGTAGGGGTTAATAAAGGTGTAAATTCGTAGCAAAAAAAATGTGTTTTTTTTACAAACAAATTTACACCTTTAATTAACCCCTACATGTGTCAAATTTTGCACACGTACACTAATGTAATTGTTTGTGAGAACCATATATCAAACTAAATGAAAAGACATGGTTAACTCTATGTAAACCATGTCTCATTTCATGTCGGGTTGCTTCTGTAATTTCACAAAAGTCGGCATTGCCCGCAATTGAATCAGAGGCTATTTTACTATGTAGAAGTGTATGAACTATAAATATACAGTCATGGCCAAAAGTTTTGAGAATGACACAAATATTATATTTCACATGATCTGCTGCCCTCTGGTTTTTATTTGTGTTTTGACAGATGTTTTTATCACAGACAGAAATAATAATTGCAAACATATGAGTAACAAAAGCTTATATTGACAGTTAGAATGAGTTAATGCAGCAAGTCAATATTTGCAGTGTTGACCCTTCTTCTTCAGGACCTTTGCAATTCTCCCTGGCATGCTCTCAATCAACTTCTGGACCAAATCCTGACTGATAGCAGTCCATTCTTGCAAAATATAGGCATATTTCTTTTGTTGCATTATAGTATTTTTTTTCCACAATAAATATGCATTCTTGTAGTTCTTCAATAGCCAACATCATCACTCATCGGCTGCCAATGGCATTCCATAAATCAGGCAGCATTTTGACAATTTATTCTATTTTTGCAGTCTGAAGATCACACTTTGCCAAGAAACAATGAATAAAATTTGCAGACATTTTCCAGCTATAGCAACAATCTTCTTCAAGCGAGTTTATTTTTTACAGATATGTTGCACAATTAAAGAAGCAGTTCCATGCTTTCACTTATTTCTTACTTTACATGAGTGATATCTATTATAAATTCTACAATAGCTCATAAACTGTCATATCCTTGCACCGCACAGTGTGCATGCTGGGGGGGTTCAAAAGTTTTCATTTTAGACTGGACAGTATAGTCCTCCCTACAGTATTATGGGCACCAAATAGTTATCCATACAGTACTATAGGCACCACATAGTGCTCCAGGATGCTTAACAGTTGGCATGAGACAAGACTGGTGGTAGCGCTCACCTTGTCTTCTCCGAATGAGGCGTTTTCCTGATGTCCCAAACAATCGAAAAGGGGATTCATCAGAGAAAATAACTTTACCCCAGTCCTCAGCAGTCCACTGCCTGTACCTTTTGCAGAATATCAGTCTGTCCATGATGTTTTTCTGGAGAGAAGTGGCTTCTTTGCTGCCCTCCTGAGACCAGGCCTTGCTCCAAGAGTCTCCGCCTCACAGTGCGTGCAGATGCACTCACACCTGCCTGCTGCCATTCCTGAGCAAGCTCTGCACTGCTGGTAGCCCGATCCCGCAGCTGAAACACTTTTAAGAGACGGTCCTGGCACTTGCTGGTCTTTCTTGGGCGCCCTGGAGCCTTTTTGGCAACAATGGAACCTCTCTCCTTGAAGTTCTTGATGATGCGATAGATTGTTGACTGAGGTGCAATCTTTCTAGCTGCGATACTCTTCCCTGTTAGGCCATTTTTGTGCATTGCAATGATGACTGCACATGTTTCTTTAGAGATAACCATGGTTAACACAAGAGAAACAATGATGCCAAGCACCAGCCTCCTTTTAAAGTGTCCAGTGGTGTCATTCTTACTTAATCATGACAGATTGATCTCCAGCCATGTCCTCATCAACACCCACACCTTTGTTAATGGAGCAATCACTGAAAAGAGGTTAGCTGGTCCTTTTAAGGCAGGGCTGCAATGATGTTGAAATGTGTTTTGGGGGATAAAGTTCATTTTCTAGCCAAATATTGACTTTGCAAGTAATTGCTGTTAAGCTGATCACTCTTTATAACATTCTGGAGTATATGCAAATTGCCATTAGAAAAAGTGAAGCAGTAGACTTTGTAAAAATTAATATTTGTGTCATTCTCAAAACTTTTGGCCATGACTGTAGAGCCATACAGAATGGGCTCCATATAATACTCCTTACAGAATGATCCCCATATAATGTTCTATACAGAGTGGGCCCTATATATTGCTCCATACAGATTAAAGTACCCCATATAATGCTCCATACAGTATGGGCCCCGTATAGTTCTCCATACATTTAAAAAATAAAAAAATCAAATGCTTTCCTCTCCTCACTGGCCGCAGCTCAGGTCTCTTCAGCGACTTCTGACTCTCTGTACTGCTCAAAACAGAGGGCGCAATCTGGTGACATCATGGCACCCTCTTCCTTGAGATGTAACTGAGTCACAAGACTTGGAAGAGAGACAGGACCTGCAGCCAGCATGGAGCATGGAGAGATAACTATTGCAAACAGATTAAAGCACAAGTGCCCCCTAGCTCACAATCCTTATGGTGTGCCGATGGCGAGTGGCCTCCAGCTTTCTCAGGGTCCCAGCACTTGCCCAGGTCCACTGAGTGTTGACGTCGGCCCTGGTATGTATGTATGGTATTATGGTATGTAGTGTGAATGTGTCATGGGCTGTTGGGCTCTTGTGAATTGACCAAATTGTGTGCTAACCATTTTCATTATATCATTATTTTCTAAATAGCAGTAATGAAGGCCAAACTTCATATATTTAATGTTTGCAAGCATCTTAGTGGTTACAGAATACAACTGAATTCTTTTGTTTGTATACAGGTCCTTCTCAAAAAATTAGCATATAGTGCTAAATTTCATTATTTTTCATAATGTAATGATTACAATTAAACTTTCATATATTTTAGATTCATTACACACCAACTGAAATTTGTCAGGTCTTTTATTGTTTTAATACTGATGATTTTGCCATACAACTCCTGATAACCCAAAAAACCTGTCTCAAAAAATTAGCATATCAATAAAGGTTCTCTAAACGACCTATTACCCTAATCTTCTGAATCAACTAATTAACTCTAAACACATGCAAAAGATTCCTGAGGCTTTTAAAAACTCCCTGCCTGGTTCATTACTCAAAACCCCCATCATGGGTAAGACTAGCGACCTGACTGATGTCAAGAAGGCCATCATTGACACCCTCAAGCAAGAGGGTAAGACCCAGAAAGAAATTTCTCAACAAATAGGCTGTTCCCAGAGTGCTGTATCAAGGCACCTCAATGGGAAGTCTGTTGGAAGGAAACAATGTGGCAGAAAACGCTGTACAACGAGAAGAGGTGACCGGACCCTGAGGAAGATTGTGGAGAAGGACCGATTCCAGACCTTGGGGGACCTGAGGAAGCAGTGGACTGAGTCTGGTGTAGAAACATCCAGAGCCACCGTGCACAGGCGTGTGCAGGAAATGGGCTACAGGTGCCGCATTCCCCAGGTAAAGCCACTTTTGAACCATAAACAGCGGCAGAAGCGCCTGACCTGGGCTACAGAGAAGCAGCACTGGACTGTTGCTAAGTGGTCCCAAGTACTTTTTTCTGATGAAAGCAAATTTTGCATGTCATTCGGAAATCAAGGTGCCAGAGTCTGGAGGAAGACTGGGGAGAAGGAAATGCCAAAATGCCTGAAGTCCAGTGTCAAGTACCCACAGTCAGTGATGGTGTGGGGTGCCATGTCAGCTGCTGGTGTTGGTCCACTGTGTTTCATCAAGGGCAGGGTCAATGCAGCTAGCTATCAGGAGATTTTGGAGCACTTCATGCTTCCATCGGCTGAAATGCTTTATGGAGATGAAGATTTCATTTTTCAGCACGACCTGGCACCTGCTCACAGTGCCAAAACCACTGGTAAATGGTTTACTGACCATGGTATTACTGTGCTCAATTGGCCTGCCAACTCTCCTGACCTGAACCCCATAGAGAATCTGTGGGATATTGTGAAGAGAAAGTTGAGAGACGCAAGACCCAACACTCTGGATGACCTTAAGGCCGCTATCGAAGCATCCTGGGCCTCCATAACACCTCAGCAGTGTCACAGGCTGATTGCCTCCATGCCACGCCGCATTGAAGCAGTCATTTCTGCAAAAGGATTCCCGACCAAGTATTGAGTGCATAACTGAACATTATTATTTGAAGCTTTTTTTGTTTGTTTTTAAAAAACACTTTTATTTTATTGGACGGTTGAAATATGTTAATTTTTTGAGACAGGTTTTTTGTGTTATCAGGAGTTGTATGGCAAAATCATCAGTATTAAAACAATAAAAGACCTGACAAATTTCAGTTGGTGTGTAATGAATCTAAAATATATGAAAGTTTAATTGTAATCATTACATTATGGAAAATAATGAAATTTAGCACTATATGCTAATTGTTTGAGAAGGACCTGTATTATGCAGTCATAGCAGCTTGCACTCTTGCTTCATTCTTTTTGGAGGTGATGGCCAGCTTGTTTTTTAACTCAATATATTCACACACACATCTTCTATCATTCATCATACACTGCTTGGTTAGTGTCACTTTTTTTTAGAACTTTTAGATCTTATATAGAGCTGACGGATCAATTTGCAAGACTCCTGTCCAGAGTCCAGATCAATCGCAGCTAGCGGCTGGATGGGTGGCTCAGATCTGCAACCTTCCAGCTTCCCTGGTGCGACATTTGATTAGCCAGAGCAGGCATGATATCATCTGTGTGAAATGATGCCAGCTCTGACAAATCAAATGCCGAGCTGAGAACGCTGGAAGATAAGGCCCTATCGTCTAGCGGCCAGGTACTGCTGACATGAACACTGAACCGGACTCTAATAAATCGATCCCCTCATCTCTAATACTATATGATGACCCTTGCTGAGTAGCTTTCGCAAAGAGTAAACTAGCAGTTATACACCAAGGGCGATATACTGCTGAGGAGTACTGTACTGAGTTTATTTGCAGGGCTAGGCTCTTTATCCTCATTTTCAAAATTGGACATTCTAGCCAAATCAAAAACATGTTATTACAGTTAGTATCTTAACTCTGCTTCAGGCGCAATAGGCCTGTCAGATACAGCTCACACATGTTTGTTTCCCACTGCTATCCAAGTTAGCAGGGGATCCCTCCTCTTCCAGAACTTTCCTATCTTTAAGTGCTAATTGAAGCCCCACACACAGTTTTACTGCTGTCCTTGCAGAGCGCAGGTGTGACTTCTGTGGCCTCTCAGGTTCTTTCTTTTGAAAGTTCGTACTTCTAGGTTTATTTCATCACAATTGTCTATTTTGCTAATTTTATGAATAAATAATGCAAAGTTTGTGGATATTTTGCAGAAATAAGTAGTATTTTCTTACAAATAAGAAGGTTTTGACAGTAGTTGTGAAATTTGGAAATTTTTGTTTTATTACATTTATGGTTATTCATTTTTTTTGCATCTGTTTTTGTATACTGTCTTGTAATACATCCATATGAAGGTTGCTGATTAATTTTAGTGCCCAGAATTTGAGATAATTAGATATTATAGGCAGATTTCTAACCTGTGCCTGTCAGGCACACTGGGCCTCAACTCAGGAATGACAGATATGCCTGACCCAAGGTTAAGATTCTCTTGACTTGCCATGTGTCTTTTAATCTATCTTGATACACAGTTTCAAGAACACAGAGAGAAATGCAAAGCTGACTCTTCATCTTCATCTAAGACTCCTTTACTAGCTGCACTAAATGAGGAGCCCATGCAGATTGGGCTGACTTGGTGCCATCAAAAAGTGGTTGTATTGCCTAAAATGAATCACTATAGCTATTGTCGAGAATCTGGTCATCAGAAATATTCTTGCCTAAGTCCACTGCGATAGAAGCATCAGCCCCTATGTGGGTCCAAAGATGCCCTCAGACACACAGTAATTTCCCTATGATTCTGCAAAATTATTACTCTCTGTTAGTTTATCATATGTAGAAAATTTGTATGACTTAAAGGGAATCTGTCATACTGATTTAACTCTATAAAGTATTAGAAGTGTTTTATCAGCCACCTAATACTCTTTTTTTAATGATTCTTGTATTAGCCCTGAATGCTAAATGTTATTGTTTACAAATTAAGTTTAATTGTCCTTGTCCTACCTGCATGCAGTCACTTGACAAGTCTTGGACCACGGTCAATCAATGCCACCAAGCAGTGGAAGTACACCCGCAGCAGTGTAGCTGGCCTCCCTGCATGAACGGCTAGAGCAGAAAGGAAGGAGAAGAAGCCATTCCTCTTCTACTCATTCCTGCTCCACCAACAAACGCCAGAATGTCAGTTAGGCTACTTTCACACATCAGTTTTTTGACGTCAGGCGCGATCCGACGTGTTTTTAAAAAAACGGATCCAGTACCGGATGCGTTTTTTTGTCATTGACTTTCATTAGTGCCGGATCGCGCCTGATGTCGTTGCGTTGCATCAGTTTTTGGCCGGATCCGGAGGAAATGTTCATTCCGGCGGCCGGACAAAATGGTCACTGCAACGTTTTTTTTTTTCCGGACTCGCCTGATAGTGCCTGAAGCGGCGCATCAGGCGTCCGGAAATAATAGAAGTCTATGGAACCGGACCAGTCTTTTGTGCAATCCGTCAAAAGACTGATCCGGATTCTGGAAATCAGGGACTACTACTACTACTACTACTACTACTACTACTACTCGGTCCGGACATGCGTACCTGCATTTTCCACCTGCAAAACTTCTTTTTCCGGGTTCAAAAGTTCAGGTCGGATCCAGCAAAAAAACTGATCCTTTGCATCAGTTTTTTCATTTCAGCGCCGGATCCGTCCTATCAGATAGGTGACGGATTATGCCTGACATAAAAAAAAAACTGATGTGTGAAAGCAGTCTTACACTGTTGTGGGTGTGCTCCCTTCATTTAGGGGCATTGATTGACAGTGGTGTAAGATTAATCTGGTGACCAAAAGCAGAGGGGGCAGGTGCAATTAAATGTAGTGTAAAACACATATTTAGCATTTACAGCTAATATAGGCATCAGCAGAGAGAATTAGGAGGCTGATAATGCATTCCTAATATCTTATAAATGTAAATCCGGATGGCAAGATTCCTTTAAGGTATTTATTGATTGCAGTTCCATTGCAAAGTTGATGCCAATGTAGCTAAAGTGTCTGGCTTACTCTTGTTCAAAATATGTATTCATATGAATGTTACTGCTATTGACAATGCACCCGTTACTCAGGGGAGTGGAAAGATTCACACTGAGGAGGTGTTCCTGCTTATCAGTCTCCTAATTTTGAAATCCATTTCATTTTTGTTCTTTAAACCCTTAAACTCTTTTTACTGTCCTGAGATATAAGAGAATAGCATCCTCCGACAGGTGACAATCCAGCAGCTATTAGCTGGACACTATAGCTTACAACTTGCTAAATTAGCCTCTATGAGTTTTGGCAGACACTGAGTCTCTGCTTCTGTTCTCAGAATCTGTTGGCTTGCAAACAGGGGCCCAGCCAAGCAGCATTCTGGAATGTGAAGAAGAGGCAGTATGCAGTGATGCGCAACAGCTGTGTCTCTCTGAATGTGAAGAGGCGGGTGAGCCAGTGCCGATGGTCAGCACACCGCAGAACGAATCTGATGATGATGAGACTCAGGTGCCATTTTCTGTTGAGCATGGTGCTGGCCAGACCACCCATCAGCAGCAGGTGTTGGAAGAGGGTAGTGGAGATGATGAGGTCCAAGACCCCACATGGCGTGAGGAACAGGAAGGTGGTGGTAGCAGCTCTGAGGAAGAGATTGCCCCAGCGGTCCAAACAGTAGGGAGAGTTAGGCTGCAGACTCGGTTGCCTGTAGCCCCCAGTTTGGCACCCGTTCGTAGCAGTTCTCTTCCAACAGCAAAAAAGGGGGCTCCCAGGACTTGCACTGCGTGGTCCTTTTTTGACACACTTGCAGATGATATTTGCTATGTCAAATGCAAGCTGTGTAATCAAAAAGTAAAAAGAGGTAAAAATGTCAGTAACCTTAATACCACAAATATGTGGAAACATGTGCGGTCAAAGCACGTGGTTGAGTTCCAAAGACACACTGGAGATGTAGGCCAACCTACAGCAGCACCTACATCTTCAGCTCGTGTTGGAGCCTCTTCCTCCAGCTCACACACAGCTGGTTCTGCTTCCTCACAGGATCGCCATGGAAGAACCTCTGTCACTGTTGTCCAGAGACCCAGTGTTATTCCACCCACAGCTGCAAGTTCCCTGTCATCCTCACACTCCCAGGCCACAAAACAGCCATCGGTAGCACAGGCATGGGATAAAAGACGGCCATACTCGGCAAACCATCCACGAGCACAGGCTCTGAATGCTGGCATTGCAAAACTCCTGTCCCTTGAAATGCTGTCATTCAGGCTGGTGGAGACTGACAGTTTCCGTAACTTAATGGCATTGGCAGTCCCACAGTACAATGTGCCCAGCCGATTTTATTTCAGCAGGCAAGCCGTCCCTGCTCTGCAAAAGCATGTTGAGGGAAAAATTAAACATGCGCTGCTAAACGCCGTCAGTAGCAAGGTCCACCTGACCACCGATGCGTGGACCAGTACCCATGGCCAGGGACGATACCTTTCCCTTACTGCCCATTGGGTCAATGTTGTGGAGCCGGGTACAGATCTTGCGAGTGGCGCTGTACGTGTTCTGCCAACTCCAAGGATTGCAGGAATCAAGTCTGTCCACATTGACTCCTCCTCCTACTCCAGTTCCTCAGAATCATCGCTGCAGGAGCCGTCACGGTCTACCTCCACATGGACCCGTGAACGCTTACCTGATGCGACCGATATGAGCACAGCCGTGGCCAAACGTCAACAGGCCGTCCTGAAATTAATTTCCATGGGGAATCGAAGCCACACAGCACAGGAGCTTTGGAATGCCATCAAGCAGGAGAGCGACGTGTGGTTTTTGCCAGCGAATCTCCAGCCAGGCTTGGTAGTGTGTGACAATGGCCGAAATCTGGTGACAGCTCTGGGCCTTGGCAACCTCACTCACATACCATGTCTGGCACATGTGCTCAACTTGGTCGTGCAGAGTTTTTTGAGGGACTATCCGGATCTTGATGCACTGCTGCACAAGGTCCGCCTAGAGTGCGCTCACTTGCGACGTTCCAGCATGGCCAGATCGCGCATTGCAGCTCTGCAACGCAGATTTCGCCTTCCTGAACATCGCATCATATGTGACGTACCCACCAGGTGGAATTCCACGTTACATATGTTGGAGCGGTTGTGTGAGCAGCAGCCAGCAGTAATGGAGTATCAGCTGCATCAGGCGCAATCAACTCGCAATTTGCGCCGTTCACACTTCACCACTACTGAGTGGGCCTCTATGAAGGACATCTGCCACGTTTTGCGTCCGTTTGATGAGTCAACGCGGATGGCGAGTGCAGATGATGCACTAGTCAGCCTGACTGTCCCCCTTATCTGCCTGCTTCAAAAAAAAATTCAAACACTAAGGGATGAGGTTTTGGAAGAGGTGGAGGATGAGGAGTCACTAATTCCATCACCTTCTGGACAGTCAGCGCAACGTGGTTCCTCACAAAGGGCTGGGCAGGGCTCACTTTGTGAGGAGGATGAGGAGGAGGAGGAGTCAATGGAGGAGGAAGACATCGCTCCAGAGGGAGGTACACAACGCTCTAGTCAGTATGTAGAGCGAGGGTGGGGTGATGCAGAGCAGGCAGAGATGACGCCTCTTGCAGGGGACAGCGTTTGTTGGCCAGTTGGGAGTCTGCAGCACATGGTTGATTTCATGCTGCAGTGCCTGAGAAACGACCGCCGCATCGCCCACATTCTCACCACGTCTGATTATTGGGTGTACACCCTCCTAGACCCTCGCTACCGGGACAACTTACAAAGCCTCATCACACCGTTGAACCGGGAGCGTAAAATGCGGGAGTACCAAGACACACTGGTGCAATCCATAATGTTCTCCATTCCAGCCGAGAGCACTGCTGCTGCTACTGCTTTACAAAGCAGCTCTGTGCGTCGAGGCAGTGGAGACAGCTCTGCAACAAGAGGGAGCACAAGCAGCGCCTCTGCACAGGGCAAGACCAGTATGTTCCAAATGTTGCGAAGTTTTGCGGCAGCGCCACAAATGTCTACACCATCCGAGACGGCTCCAGTCAGCAGGAGGCAACGTTTCCGTAAGATGGTGACAGACTACATGTCTTTCCCTCTCAGTGTACTCCCAGATGGCTCTTCCCCATTCAAGTTTTGGGTCTCTAAGCTGGATACATGGCCAGAGCTTAGCCAGTATGCATTGGAGGTGCTGGCTTGCCCTGCTGCCAGTGTATTATCGGAGCGCGTCTTTAGTGCTGCAGGTGGTGTACTAACAGACCGTCGCATGCGACTATCCTCCGATAATGTAGACCGGCTTACTTTTCTGAAAATGAACAAGGCATGGATCTCGCCAGAATTTGTCTGTCCGTTTTCAGATTAAATAACTGGTTCGCAACGTTATCCATGTCTCCTGTTATGTTCATCTTTCTACCACCTGAACTCTACTCCCTGGGCTACAACACTGGCAGTTGCTGCTCAGAAGTGTCGTGTCCACAGACTAATACACAAGCTATAGTGTTACTGGCGTTCAGTAATGTCAGCTGTTCCCCTGCTGTGTGAACGGCAAAAAGTCATGCTGCCTCCACCCTGTTGTCTTCTCATCCTGGGCTTCAACACCACCAGTTGTTGCTCGGAAGTGTCATTGGCACGGGTACTCACTCCTGCCCAGACTGGTTACAGCACGCCATCTGTTTCCTGTCAGTGTAAACGTCACTTAGCCTCCAATAAGTTGTCCTGTCGTGTTGCGGTCGGGTTAGCCGACTCTATGGTGCTTGGAGTTTAGGTGCTTCCTATGTGTGCTGCGGGATATGCAAATAAAGGCTGTTTCCGTTGTGACAATAGGACAATCACCCACTGTAGTACTGTGGGATTCGGTAACTGCGGCCGGCTCGCGGCCTGTCAACTTAAATTTCCATGGGTACCTTCTGCTATCCATCCGGGTTCCAGTACCGTCAGCTGGTTCTCCGCAGTGCCTTTGCCCTAGGTGCCTCCATCTCGGTATCCGAGTTCCAGCAACGTCTGCTGGTCCTTGGTAGTGCTTTGGAGCACAGGTACCTCCTGCTTAGTAACCGTGTCCCAGTAACGTCAGCTGGTCCTCGGTTGTGCCATTGGCTCTTTTCCTTCTGCTGCCCCTCCGGGTTCCAGCACAGTCAGCTGGTCCTTGTTACTTGCATTGGCTCTTGTACCTTCTGCTACCCGTCCGGGTTCCAGTACCGTCAACTGGTGCTCCGCAGTGCCTTTGGCCTAGGTGCCTCCATCTCGGTATCCGAGTTCCTGCAACGTCTGCTGGTCCTTGGTAGTGCTTTGGAGCACAGGTACCTCCTGCTTAGTAACCGTGTCCCAGTAACATCAGCTGGTACAAGGTTGTGCTACAAATACAAGATACAGAACAAGAGACACAAGAACAATAAGCAGAAGATCTAAAAATATATGCTCTAAATTATAAGCAGAAGAAGACTAAGCAGTGTATGGGGGTGAGACCGTTCCTCCTCGTGGTGCCCTGGAAAATGCCTGCTGCTTCTGCAGGCTAAACTGAACACGGACAAATACTGTTGTAATTTAAATCTTTTGTGACAGCAAGAACGGAAGAATGAAAAATTCATACTTTGACAGATTACAAGTACAGGATTCTCTGTCACAAATAAGAATATGATGAAGAAGATGAAGTAGAATATGAATAAGAATAATAGTTTAATAAGAAGAATATGAGTAATGTTAACAAAAAGATGAATAGCAAGAAGTTTAAGAAGAAGATAAAGAAGGTGAAGATGAAGAATAATTTGATGAAAAAGATGATGCTGCAGAAGATTATGAAGGAGAAAGTGTGTCAAAAGTTAAAAAGGCGAAGAGCATGGAAGTTGTGAAATTTACATATTTGCCAAAATAGAAAAAACGTGAACAACATTGTCAATTTCTTCGTCAATCCGAACATCTTTAAAAAAAAAAATATTTATGCTATTCCATTTGATTGGGTTAAACATCTATGCCTTTAATGTCTCCTCAACCTTCCCCCAATACATTCTACATTACTCTTTGTTGTTTTCCTTCATGTACAATTAACCAACAAGGCAAGAATGGGTTTTTTTTAATTCCGATATTTTGTTCCCATAGACTTACATTGGATTTCCGGTATCGGTATCGGGTATCGCCGATATTTTTTGGGTATCGGCGATACCATTCCGATTCCGATACTTTTGGATATCGGAAAGTATCGCTCAACTCTAGTCATTACCCTATCTGGTACATTGGAGAGTTTATGATCGAGAGGAGATATTGTGAGTTACATCAATGTCGGCAACATTATCAGTGGGTTTTATTTTTTGTTCCTGAAGGCCCCTTTTAATGGAAGTTGGCTACTGTTGCCTCCATGTGGACCTGATCCTGCAAAATCTACTGCTGTCAACAGACACTTCTGTATTCATTCGGTGGGCAGCACTGATAATCGTGGAGATGACAAGACTAAAATCTGGAGTAGGCTCTGTCCAGTCACCAAGATTAGTATGGTGTGCATCTGCGGTGTCATCCAGTCTGGAAATATGGGTATTTGACTTGTTTAGCTAGAGTAATCAGCTCCCTGCTGTGACTCATGGGACAGAACCACACTCTACTAAAACTAGCCTGTGAGCTAGTTACAGTTAATACTACCTCTGGTCCACTTCAATAATACATTGTATGATCGGAATAGGCAATCAATTGAAATTCCCCAAGTCCCTTTTTAAGACTGTAGGATAAATTGAATTAGTGTATATTTATATGTGTAAAACAGTTTCTATGTCTCTATATGTTTATATGTATCCTAAGGAATTTAGTTATATTATTGTTTAACCCCTTACTGCCATCCGACGTACTATCCCGTCCATGGTACCTTGGCCCGTATGACCATGGACGGGATAGTACGTCCCAGCGATCGGACGCGCTCCCGGTGGGAGCGCAGCCGATCGCGGCCGGGTGTCAGATGATTATCACAGCTGACACCCGGCACTATGTGTCAGGAGCGGTCACGGACCGCTCCCGGCACATTAAGCCCTGGCACACCGCGATCAAACATGATCGCGGTGTACCGGGGGCACAGGGGAGGATCGCGCAGGGAGGGGGCTCCCTGTGCGCTCCCCTGAGACCCTCAGAGCAGCGCGATGTGTCGTGCTGTTCCGAGGGTCCTTCCTCCCTGCAGGACCCTGGATCCAAGATGGGCGGGGTCCATCGGGGTCCTGCAGGGAGGCGGCTTCCTCAGTGCCTGCTGAGAGCAGGCACTGAGAAGCCTGCAGCGATGCCAGAGCGATCGCTGGTGTGACAGAGTGCTGTGCACACTGTCACACCAGCGATCTGACCCTATGCAGTGATGTCCCACCCTGGGACAAAGTAAAAAAGTTAAAAAAATAAAAATAAAAATTGTTTAAAAAAATCATAAAAAAAAAATATATATATTCCCCAATAAATTCATTTTTTTCTGTAAATAAAAAAACAAAACAATAAAAGTACACATATTTGGTATTGCCGCGTCCGTAACAACCCCCCTATAAAACTGTCCCACTAGTTAACCCCTTTAGTGAACCTCTTAAAAAACAAAAAAAAAAGCAAAAAATCAATGCTTTATCATCACACTGCCGAACAAAAAGTGGAGTAACGCGCGATCTTAAAGACGGATATAAATAAACATGGTACCGCTGAAAACGTAATCTTGTCCTGCAAACAACGAGCCGCCATACAGCATATCAACGAAAAAATAAAAAAGTTATAGCTCGCAGAATAAAGCGATGCAAAAATAATAATTTTTTATATAAAATTGGTTTTATACTATAAAAGCGCCAAAACATAAAAAAGTGATATAAATGAGGTATCGCCATAATCGTACTGACCCGAAGAATAAAACTGCTTTATCAATTTTACCACACGCGAAACGGTATAAACTCCTCCCCCAAAAGAAATTCATGAATTGCTGATTAAAGTTCATTCTAACCTCCCAAAAATCGAAATAAAAAGTGATCAAAAAACGTCACATGCTCAAAAATGGTACCAATAAAAACGTCACCTCGTCCCTCAAAAAATAAGACCTCACATGACTCTGTGGACCAAAATAAACAAAAATTATAGCTCACAAAATGTGGTGATGCAAAAACTTTTTTTGCAATAAAAAGCGTCTTTTAGCGTGACAGCTGCCAATCATAAAAACCCGCTATAAATAGTAAATCAAAACCCCCTTTATCACCCCCTTAGTTAGGGAAAAATAATAAAATAAAAAAAAAGTATTTATTTCCATTTTCCCATTAGGGTTAGGGTTGCGGCTAAAGTTAGGGTTAGGGTTGGCGCTAAAGTTAGGATTAGGGTTAGGGTTGGGATTAGGGTTATGGGTGTGTTAGGGTTAGGTTTGTGGTTAGGGTTGGGACTAGGGTTAGGGGTGTGTTGGGGTTAGGGTTGGAGTTAGAATTGGGGGGTTTCCGCTGTTTAGGCACATCAGGGGCTCTCCAAATGTGACATGGCGTCTGATCTCAATTCCAGCCAATTCTGCATTGAAAAAGTCAAACGGTGCTCCTTCACTTCTGAGCTCTGCCATGCGCCCAAACAGTAGTTTACCCCCACATGTGGGTATCAGTGTACTCTGGACCCAAGAGTTATTGTGCAATTTGTCCATTTCTTCTGTTACCCTTGGGAAAATAAAAAACTGGGGTAAAAATATAATTTTTAAAAAAAAAAATGATTTTTTTTGTTTTTACGACTGTACGTTATAAACTTCTGTGAAGGACTTGGGGCTTCATAGCGCTCACCACACATCTAGATAAGTTCCTTGTGGGTCTATTTTCCAAAATGGGGTCACTTGTGGGGAGTTTCCACTGTTTAGGCGCATCAGGGGCTCTCCAAATGCGACATGATGCCCCCAGACCATTCCATCAAGTCTGCAATCCAAAACGTCACTACTTCCCTTCCGAGCCCTGACGTTGCCCATACAGTAGTTTTCTCCCACATATTGGGTATCAGCGTACTCATGACAAATTGGACAACAACTTTTGGGTTCCAATTTTCCTGTTACCCTTGTGAAAATAAAATATTGGGGGCAAAAAAAAATCATTTTTGTAAAAAAAAAAAGATTTTTTTATTTTTACGGCTGTACGTTATAAACTTCTGTGAAGCACTTCGGGGTTCAAAGTGCTCACCACACATCTAGATAAGTTCCTTGTGGGGTCTATTTTCCAAAATGGGGTCACTTGTGGGGGGTTTTCCACTGTTTAGGTGCATCAGGGGCTCTCCAAATGCGACATGACGCCCCCAGACCATTCCATCAAAAGTCTGCAATCCAAAACTTCACTACTTCCCTTCCGAGCCCCGACGTGTGCCCATACAGTAGTTTTCTCCCACATATTGGGTGTCAGCGTACTCAGGACAAATTGGACAACAACTTTTGGGGTCCAATTTCTCATGTTACCCTTGTGAAAATAAAATATTGGGGGCGAAAAAAATCATTTTTGTAAAAAAAAAAAATATATATTTTTACGGCTGTACGTTAATAAACTTCTGTGAAGCACTTCGGGGTTCAAAGTGCTCACCACACATCTAGATAAGTTCCTTGTGGGGTCTATTTTCCAAAATGGGGTCACTTGTTGGGGGTTTCCACTGTTTAGGCGCATCAGGGGCTCTCCAAATGCAACATGACGTCCCCAGACCATTCCATCAAAGTCTGCAATCCAAAACATCACTACTTCCCTTCCGAGCCCCGACGTGCGCCCATACAGTAGTTTACTCCCACATATTGGGTATCAGCGTACTCAAGACAAATTGGACAACAACTTTTGGGGTCCAATTTCTCCTGTTACCCTTGTGAAAATAAAAATTGGGGACGAAAAAATCAATTTTTGTAAAAAAAAAAAAAAGATTTTTATTTTACAGCTGTACGCTATAAACTTCTGTGAAGCACTTCGGGGTTCAAAGTGCTCACCACACATCTAGATAAGTTCCTTGAGGGGTCTAGTTTCCAAAATGGTGTCATTTGTTGGGGGTTTCCACTGTTTAGGCAGATCAGGAGCTCTCCAAACACGACATGACATCCAGCCAATTCTGTGTTGAAAAAGTCGAACGGCGCTCCTTCCCTTCCAAACTCTGCCATGCACTTAAACAGTGGTTTACCCCCACATATCGAGTATCAGCGTACTCAGGAAAAATTGCACAATAACTATTGGAGTCTTGTTACCCTTGGGAAAATAAAAATTGGGCTGAAAAGATCATTTTTTGTGGAAAAAATATGATTTTTTAATTTTACTGCTCTAAGTTATAAACTTGTGTGAAGCACTTTTTGGTTCAAATTGCTCACCAAAGATCTAGATAAGTTCCTTAGGGGGTCTAGTTCCTAAATGGGGTCACTTGTGGGGGGTTTCCACTGTTTAGGCACATCAGGGGCTCTCCAAATGCAACATGGCGTCCAATCTCAATTCCAGCCAATTTTGTTTGGAAAAAGTCAAATGGTGCTCCTTCCATTCCGAGCTCTGCTGTGCGCCCAAACAGTGGTTCCCCCCACATATGGGGTATCAGCGTACTCAGGACAAATTGGACATCAACTTTTGTGGTCCAATTTCTCCTGTTACCCTTGGGAAAATAGAAAATTAGTGACTAAAAGATAATTTTTGGGGAAAAAAATAAGATTTTTTATTTTCATGCTCGGGCATTATAAACTTGTGTGAAGCACTCGGTGGTTCAAAGTGCTCACCAAAGATCTAGATAAGCTCCTTAGGGGCCTAGTTTCCAAAATGGGGTCACTTGTGGGGGGTTTCCACTGTTTAGGCACATCTGGGGCACTGCAAACAGAACCCCCATCAACGTCTGCATTCCAAAACGTTACTACTTCCTTTCCAAGCCCTGTCGTGCGCCCACATAGTTTCCCCCCCACACATATGGGGTATCAGCGTACTCAGGACAAATTGGACAACAACTTTTGGGGTCCAATTTCCTTGGGAAAAAATCATAAATTTGGGACTAAAAAAATCATTTTTGTGAAAATTGTTTTTTTTTATTTTTCAGACCCAGGCATTATAAACTTTTGTGAAACACTTGGGGGTTCAAAGTGCTCACAACAGATCTAGATAAGTTTCCTTAGGGGGTCTAGTTTCCAAAATGGTGTCACTTGTGGGTGGTTTCCACTGTTTAGGCACATCAGGGGCTCTCCAAACACGACATGGCGTCCAATCTCAATTCCAGCCAATTTTAGTTTGAAAAAGTCAAACGGCGCTCCTTCCCTTACGAGCTCTGCCGTGTGCCCAAACAGTGGTTTTCCTCCACATATTGGCTATTTGGCGTACTCAGGAGAAATTGCACAACAACTTAATCCCGTCCATTTGCTTCAGCTCCTGTGAAGCACCTGAAGGGTTAATAAACTTCTTGAATGTGGTTTTGAGTACCTTGAGGGGTGCAGTTTTTAGAATGGTGTCACTTTTGGGTATTTTCTGCTATATAGACCACTCAAAGTGACTTCAAATATGGTGGTCCCTAAAAAAAAATGGCTTGTAAATTTTGTTGTAAAAGTGAAATCGCTGGTCAACTTTTAACCCTTATAATTTCCTAAGAAAAAAAAATTGGTTCCAAAATTGTGCTGATGTAAAGCAGACATGTGGGAAATGTTATTTCTTAACTATTTTGTGTGACATATTTCTCTGTTTTAAGGGAAAAAAATTCAAAGTTTTAAAAATTGAAAAATTTTCAAATTTTCCCATATTTCGTTTTTTTTCAAAAATAAACGCATTGTATGGAAGAAATTTTTCCACTAACGTGAAGTAAATATTCACGAGAAAACATCTCAAAAGCGAAGTCCATTGAAGCGTTCCAGAGTTAAACCTCAAAAGAACAGTGGTCAGAATTGAAAAAAGGGCCCCCTCTTAAGTGCAAACCACCCTTGGGGGTTAAGGGGTTAAACAATAAGAATTAAATTATCTGATTCAATAATTATCTATATTGCAATGAAAAGTATGTATTAAAATTGAAAAAAAAAGACACCATTTTTTATTTGGGTCAATGGAACTAATATATCTTTATTAAAGTATGCTAAGAAACCTTCTTATTTGATGGCTTATCTGATTGGCTGGTTATTCTGTAAACTAAACATAATGGGCAAAATAAAAAAAAGTTTTTTTTATTAATTCTTTTTTCAAAGGCACAAATAAAGCCTACCCCCCGAGCCACAGCTTTGTTCTGTGAAATTAAAAAGAAATAGCTATTATATGGGGTGTTTGGGCTACATTTCCAAAACGCGCAGAATTTAAAAGAAGAAAGCAATACAGTATATTTTCCCCAGGATATAAATTTCCCTCCAGGCTGCCTGGGACCTCACTGCAACATTGAATGTCGTTATATTACATTTATTAAGGAGTGATAACTTGTAATAATTGGATGTTAAATTAAAGAACTCTTTCCTAGTTATGCCGTCTCAATATAATTGTCATTTGCTGGCAGTTATGATGATATATGAGGGTTGTATTTTACTCAGTCGACCATGACCCGGTGAGTAATATCCCTCAGCTATAGGGGCATGATGCCTCGCTGGCTCTTAATGTAGTAGCTCAGTAGCGATTGGAATATTAAGTTTCCGAGAGACTAACAGACGCACAAATCCACATGGATATACATTACTGCACATTGAGAGTTCCCTCTGGCTATTCTTTTTCTCTTGCTGGTACATGTCCAACTGTTTCGGTTTTGTTTTATGGTTATAGGAATCCAGGTTTTGTGGTAAGTTGTAAAGTCATAAAACCTGGGAAAAGACAAAGTCGCTTTCATTTAAGAATCACTATAATTAGTCAACGCAAAAACATAGAGATTAAAGCATGAAAATGATAATTATGTGGCAATAAGTAAATTTTGGAATCACTCATTAACTATTTTTTAGCATTTTAAATGTGTGAAATTAACAAATTGCTAATAAGAAATTTGCTTTGGTTTTATAACGGCCAAATAAATCTGAACAAAAAGGCTAATATTGAGTAGTCACTTATTTTTAAACAGTTTGTACTGTATTACATGATTAAAAAGATCAATCTTTTTCTTAGAAGTAGGGAACAATATATGCTTTTTGATGATTACTTCATTATATCTGTATTGTTAAATATTCAGTGCTAAGGGCATACAGGGCATACAATGTATATGCTACATATGTATACAACTGATTGTCTAAACGGCATATATTTGACATAAAAACATGAAACAGCATGCTACAATAGACTGAACTCATTTGGGGCTGTGTATCCTGATGTACTTTTGGCATATCCTTGGCCATTAAAATTTAGGAACCCATGGCAATGCATTTTTCAGTATGAATTGAGCCTAGGGAAAACTTAGATGTTGATTGAATACATGAGAACACACCTTGCAAGTGCGCAATAAATGGGAGAAAGAGAGAAATTATCGAGAGTGCTTTTTAAAATATCAAAATGTAAAATAACATTTATTAATATAATTATTCTTTTGAAAATAATAATTCTATGTGTGTGCTTCTTTTCTTTTGACTATAGGGTTAGTAATGGAGGTGTCAGATAGATGTATCTCCATTACTAACCCCTGGGCTGATGTCGTGGAGATTACACAGCTGACATCAACACCAATACCATTACTCCATATTGCGAATGCACCAGGGCAAACGGAAGAGCCGAGTCTAAGCACCAGAATTTGTGCATCTAATGAATTAACCATTTTTTGGCTGGCTGAGGGACGGTCTTTTAGGCTGGGAAGGGTCCACTATCCATGGCCCATTCCAGCTATTAATAACAGACCAAGATATCTGCTTTGAATTAGCTGGTTATTAAAATAGGGGGCCTAACATCATTTTTATAGGGTCCCCCCATTTTTAATTACCAGGGCAAGGCAAAACAGACAGCTGGGGCTGATAATTATTAAACTGGAAGGACCATGGTATTGGTCCCTTCCAGCATATTGAGACCATTACACAACTGACAGCTTTCCCCTGGCTGGATATAAAAATAGTGGGGACCGCATGTCATTTTAAAATATTTATTTAATTTTTTACACTACCAGGGGGGGGGGTTCCATGTGGGGCACTGGATAATCACAGCCATGCCATTACTTGCATGCCTGTGATAGGACGTAAGTGCCCACAGCCTTGAAGCTTGTTGATTGGCTGCACTGCATCCTTTCAAACATGCTTTATTTAGTCTGCAAAATGCGAACAATAACATGGACGTACATTAAGAAGTCTGTGTTCGGGATTTGGTACTGGAAATGGTGTCCAGTGCGAACCCCAAACTTTACAAATTCGATTTGTTCATCCATAATCATGGCTTGCCAGATGTGAATTCTGAAAATAATGTAGTAATAAATAATAAAAATAATGATAATAATAATCACCAATGATATCAAATCTAAAAAAAACGTAGGAAATATTTATTTAGATTTATTACAATTTGTATTTTAAAGTTTGTCTGAGACTAAACTATTGATTACCTAACCGTATGTTAAGTAATCAATATGAGATGAGTGGGGGTTCATTACACGTGCACAATAATTGATCATCTTATATCTCTCTGGCAGTCTGCTATTGTAAGCAATATATGGTTGGCCTACCACAGCTGTTTGTTAAAGTTTATGGCTCCTTGCATGAGAGATAGTCAACTCTCCTGTGTCCAAACTGCATTATTCTGCAATGGACACTAAATCATATACAGGGATGTAGTGCAAGTAGCATAAGTAGAATCCTATGTGCCCCAGATAAAAATTTTGGACCTGGGCCCTCCATCAATACCATTTATGTCTAGAAAAATGAGCACCATATTGGCGTTGCTATAAAGATAAATGCTTGCACACTTTAAAAAGAAAATTAATAATTATAATAATAATAATAAAAATATATAATGTAAAAATCAAACAGAAAACTCAGCAATTAGATAATTTTTTAATAGCACTCTAAAAAGACAGATGTAGAGTTACCAAATAACAAAAATTTGTAACATAGTATTTAACCCCTTAATACCACTGACGTGCAGAGTCCGTCAATGGCCAGGTGTCAGTTTTGGCACCTTGACGGACTGGGCACGTCAGTGGCTTTGATCTACCACTGTGTGTGAACACACAGTGGTAGTTCAGTGCCAACAATCTGTTCAGACAGCTGAGAGGCACGGGAAAAGGTGAAGGGACCCATGACATCTGTCCCTGCACCCAGACGCGTGATTGGTCAGTCAATCTGACGACCAAACCACAGCATGATCGCACAGGAGATGCAGCACTTCCTACCCGATCAGAGGAGAAGCTGGCAGGGAAGCTGCTGACCTCTGCTGTGGAGCCAGGGGAGGTGCTGGAACAGCCAGGGAGGAGCTGAGCACTGCCCCCCGACTGATTAACCCGTGCTGATGCCGTGATCATGAGCGATCACTTCATTTGGAGGACATGAAGAGATCAGGGAACAATGACAGTGTCTCTGCATCTCTGACTGCTGTAATTGGATACTAAATGTAACTATCCAATCACAGCAGTGTGTCAAATGCTGGAAACAGTAGCTCAGTAAACTTATCACTCTGTCTGGACATTGTTAGAGCTAAGAGCTGTTCTGCTGTTAGAAACTTGTGTGGAATCCAAATTTTGTTGGAAAAAATGAGAAATCGCTGGTCAACTTTTAACACTTATAACCTCCTAAAAATAAAAATTTTGTTTCCAAAATTGTGCTGATGTAAAGTAGACATGTGGGAAATGTTATTTATGAATATTTTTGTGACATATCTCTCTTGATTTAAGGGAATAAAAATTAAAAATTTGAAAATTGCAAAAATTTTCAAAATTTCGCCATATTTCCATTTTTTTTCATAAATAACCGCAAGTTATATCAAAGAAATTTTACCACTACCATAAGTACAATATGTCACGAGAAAACAATCTCAGAATCGCAAGATCCGTTGAAGCGTTCAGAGTTATAAAGCACATAAATTGACAGTGGTCAGAAATGTAAAAATAGGCCTGGTCCTTAACCTACAAATGCTTGGTCGTTAAGGGTTAAGGTTGAAAGGAGACTTTAAGTCATCTAGTTCAACCCCTAGCCTAACATGTGATCCAGAGGAAGGCAAAAAAAAAACCATGCTGCAAACACTAAGCTCCACATTGGGGAAAAAAATTCCTTCCCGTCTCCACATACAGCAATCAGACTAGCTCCCTGGATCAACGCCCTATCGAGAAATCTAGTATATATAACCTGTACCATTATACTTTTAAAAGAAAGGCATCCAGTCCCTTCTTAAACTATAGTAGTGAATCACTCATTACAACATCATACGGCAGAGAGTTCCATAGTCCTCACTGCTCTTACAGTAAAGAAACTGCATCTGTGATTATGATAAACTTCTTTCCTCCAGACTTAGAGGATGCTCCAGTTCAGCTATGTCTTTCTTATACACCAGACCAGAACTGTACACAATAGGCCGGGTCCAGACTAGCGTATGGATCAGATGCAAGAGCACACTAATTTCTCTATCTCCTCCATTGCCAGAGTCAGCTTTGTCTGACTCGCACGCATAGTCTTATATGGGTGCTAGTGAACCGAGACTCGGCCTAGTGTCAGTGACAATCGCAGCATGCTGATATTTCACTCACATGAAAACGGCCGGAAAATAAACGATGATGGGAGCTGCCCCATAGATGAATACTGGTCCGAGTGCTATGCAATGTTTTATGGCATAGCACTCGTCCGTATTCATCCTAGTGTGATACCGGCGATATTTTAAGTGTGTCCACACTAGTGACTTGTATAGAGGTAAAATTATGTTCGCCCATGAGCACTCTATGCTACTTTTAATGCATTGCATTATTTTATTTGCCTTTGCAGCAGCTGCCTGACACTGACCACTAAATGTGAGTTTGTGGTCCACCCATACACCAGTTCTTTTCAGTGATAGTTTGCCCATGTTTTACAATTAAACCACATAATTATACATCTTATTTCTTCTGCCCCAAGTGCATGACCTTACATCTAATCCCCATTAAAGCTCCAATTGACATTTATCACCCAAGCTTCTAGTTTACATAAATCCCCTGTAATAAAAATGTCCTCCTCTGATTGATTACCCTGCAGACTTTTAGTGTCATTTGCAAAACATTGAAAATTCTACTCTGTATGCCCCCTACAAGAATCATTAATACTGACCCCTTGGTACCCCACTGCTAACCGTGACCCCCGAGTGTTGCTCCATTTATAAGGCACCCCTTTGTTTCCTGTCCCTGAGCCAGCTCTTAACCCACTTATGCATATTTTCCCTATCCCCATTGTTCTCATTTTATATATCAACCTTTTGTGTGTGACACCGTATCAAAAGCATTTGAAAAGTCCATATACACCATGTCCACTGCATTTCCTTGGTCCAGTCTGGAACTCACCTCTGCATAGAAGCTGTGAGAACTAAGCCGACCGCCACACGGTACCCGGGAATCACAGCTTCTGATTCCACCGTCGCTACCACATGTGACGGACGACCCCTTTCCTCCCACGTCACCAATGTGACGTAACTCCACAGGTACAGCTCTCCGGCGCCCCCTTTGTCTCTCAGGTCAGTAAGGGAACTGCACTAGAGCAAATGGCCGCCGGGGAAGTTTCCTGTTACTCACTGGGTATTTCTAAATCGTGATCAGAGTAAAAGCATCGGCCCAAGATTAATTTTATGGTTTAATTTGCCTTAAGGGCGCACTAGATAAATACAGAAATATACAGTAAAGCTATACAACGTAATTACAATGGATTGCATCAGAGTAAAAAAATAACAACAATAATGTACAGGCTTAAAGGTATTAGCTTAGATCAATATTACCGGTTGTGTATGGTCATGGAAGGCAGGGGCTTTGCCATTCCAGGTAGCAGTCTTCAGTTACTGATAGGTCCCCAAAGCATATGTTGCTGCACCCTTGTCAAGACAAATCCGTTTTCCTTTGGTCCTTTTCCTAGACCATCTTTCTTGGCTTCTGTGTGTGAAATGGAATGACCACCCTGTACATGGCTACAATTCTTAAACCTGCTAGCCCTTCCCTTTTGCTTTGAAGCATGCATATTAACTGGCCTGCAATTCAAATGGAGCAGGAAATACTGGCCTGAGTTGAGCTAGTTAGCATATGACTGACCATCTTATTCAGACACTGGCCTAAACTATTAGCATGCTAAAGCCCCTTTGATTCCTAGTGGACATAAAAAACCGGTCGTACTGGAATATGCTAATAGGCCCTGTGTAGTTAAAAGTTTGTGGCTCTGTGAACAGACAAGATGGAGGCTGGTATAGGCCCTATACAAAATGGCGACGTCCCTTTCCTTACCCTCCCTACTTTGAGGGCGCTAGGGGGTATCACATTCCTGTTTCCCCCGTGCGCCCTACTGCAACCCTCTCCTTGCCGGACAACCCATCACGTTACCATGGTCCCTGCCTCTTTTGTGGCGATTGGTGAAAGTGGTACTGTTCGAGAGCGAGGCTCCCAGCGTAGCAACCTCCCATTCGTCCCAGAGACGTGTGTAACCAGCTGAGGGGGTTGTGGTCTGTTCCACGGTGAATGGCGTCCGTACAAGTATGGTTGCAGACGCTGCAGGGCCACACAATTGCCAGACATTCCTTCTCCATCGTGGAATAGGCCACTTCCTCGGCAGAGCTTCCTGCTCAGGTACAAAATGGGTGTTCATGGCCCGTCGTGTCAACCTGGCTGAGCACAGCACCGAGGCCGAAGTCACTGGCACCGGTCTGCACTAAGAACGGCCGCGTGAAGTCGGCGCCTGTTAGTACTGTCACGCGGTCTTATGATATGTGTACATGTCAGTAAACATTCTTAAAAGACCACACTCTATACAACATATAGATTACAACATCAGCATGTAAATATAGAATAGATTTACCTGACACGATATCCGTAGAACTCAGGGTTAATCTTGAGGACTTGATACCTGTCACAGGAAAGAGGAGGACCAGGGGTCTAACCTGACCTAAACTGGGGTCCTAACTAATCCCTCACTTGGAGGTACTGATAATGGTTCAGAGGTCCAAGTCTCCAGCCTAACCCTGTCTCCATATCAGTCCCTGAACCCTGTAATCAGTCCTAAGAGGATTCTGAATTAACACCAGAGGATATGGCCTGATCTCTGCTAAATACACAGATTAGACATAAAAGACAGACGGAGAAAACACAGACTTGCAACACACTCAAACACAGAAAGAACATAAAAATGATCTGGATAATAAACTCTAAGCAAGGTGAGCTTAAATACAACTAAGGAGCTTTTAACTTAAGTCTATACAGATACAATCCTATCCGGGTCTGCATGAAGAATTTCACTGGCAACTCCCAACACAGACAACCAGAGATTTAAAGGAAACCAATCACAAAAATTAATTGCAGCCCGGGAGAAAACTGCACCCAGTCCCAGAACTGAGCACAGACAGATTAAACTCCCTAACTGCCAAACACAAAGAAACAGCGACTCAGCTGTGAGAAGTCAGACTGTGCAAACCGCGACGATCTTCGTGGCGATGCACACATGACAGTACCCCCCCCCTTTTACAAGGGGCCCCGGACCCTCAGGGCCAGGTTTGCCGGGTGAGTTCTGGGAAGGTCCGCACCAAAACGATCTGCGTTAATGTCAACCAGGAACCCACGTCCCTCCCTGGACCATCCCTTCCCAATGCACCAAGTACTGAAGGGCCGGCGTTCGATGATCAAAGATCTTGACACTTGAAACTCCAAGTTACCATGACCCCACTGGAGGAGGAGAAAGGGAGGTAAAAATGGTGCCACGTACCTCTTAAGAAGTGGGAACACATTGTGGATTTTAAAGTAGGAGGGAGGTCCCCAAAGAAATGCCACAGGATTAATTTATGGAAATCCTGTAGGCCCGATGAATCTGGGGCCCAGCTTCCAGGAGGAACTTTAAGTTTATATCCTGGTAGACAACCATACCAATCGTTCCATTAAGACTGGACCAGAAACCCCTCCCTTCACCAAAACGTTTATAACGGTTCCCCATACACTCAGAATTCAATACACCCTCCACACTGAACAAGGACACGAGAAACGCCCCCCAGGAACCCAGAAGGGCCCCCCCCCCATGAATGTACAAAACTGGGGAGAAAACCTAGCCCCAAAAAACGGGACTTACCTGGCTCGCCCGCCTTGTTTTAAGAGCAACTCTGCAAGGCAAGAAAGAAGACCATACCTGTTCTTGAGACAAAACCCGAAGAAAATTCTTAGGCTTTGTTCAGACGCTCTGCTGACCATTGGTCTGCGGATGAAAAGCCGAGGAAAATACAATTGCATCCCCCGACGTAAAAAAAATGCCCTCCAAAATTGGACACAAACTGGCCCCCTATCTGACACCACTCAGAAGGCAACCC
Organism: Oophaga sylvatica; assembly: GCA_033576555.1. Lineage (NCBI taxonomy): Eukaryota > Metazoa > Chordata > Amphibia > Anura > Dendrobatidae > Oophaga > Oophaga sylvatica. The sequence goes on along the minus strand of JARQOD010000001.1, from coordinate 754,624,750 downwards.
ATGAATCTCCAATCCCCCAAGAACACCTGCGCCGATTTTAGCATTAGGGGGCGGAAGAGCAATGAAAATGTGCCTCTTACGAACCGTCAACAACCACCAGAGACAGCTTCCCGACGCGAGGAAGGGCCGTATGAAGTCCATAGACAAATGAGTCCAAGGACGCTCCGGAAAGTTTCAAGGGTAAAGGGGTCCCAGAGAGGAAAGAGGGGTCTTAGAACGAGCACAAACCCCAAGGACGCGACAAAAGAAAACCTTTATTAAGTTAGGCCCCCAAAACCCGAGAAAGGAGATCTAAAGTACCTTACTCCCGGATTCCTGCAAAGAGATTTATGATGTTCCTCAATAACCTTTTGTCTCAACTGGGATTTGGGACAAACAGTCCTCCCGGAGGTCCGCAGGGGCCCCCTGAGCCTCTAACACCCCTCCTCAAGTCAGAACATACAGCCGACACTACCACCCCCTCCGAAGATAGGAATCGGGTCTTCCATTTTCCCGGCCCGGGAAAAACTCGAGACAAGGCATCCGCCTTAACATTCTTAACCCCGGGCGATAAGTACAACAAAATTAAACTGGTAAAAAACAACGACCAACGACTTGTCTGGAATTCAGACGCTTCAGATTCCAAATACAGCAGGTTTGTGATCAGTAATGACGGTGACCGGGTGGACTGCCCCCTCCAAAAAGTGACGCCATTCTTCAAAACCCCAACTAATGGCCAAAAGTTCCCTATTCCGATATCTAATCCTTTGGGCGGACACAATTTTTAAAAAAGCGACGGATCCCTTTACCCGGGGGGCCTGGGACAATATTGCACCCACCCCTAGTCAGACGCTCCACCCCACAACGAACCTTGTATGCACTTTGGTGAGAAGGGTGCCGAAGCAAAACAATTTTTCAAGGGAAAAAGCTGGCAACTTTGTCCGACCATTTAGAAAAAACCGTCCCTTTTCTTGTCATGTCAGTGAGAGGTTTACAACAGAAGAGAAATTACAAATAAATTTCCGGTGTAGTTAGAAACCCCAAAAACGTGCAGACCCTTAAGATCCTCTGGCTGACCCATTAAGCACTGCTCTCAACCTTTTCAGGTCCATACGGAAACGGGAGGCTGACCCAAAAACCCAAAAACTGAAGTTCCTTCGGCGAATCACACTTTTCCATTTGGCGATAGTTTTGTCTCGCAAGATCTCAAACCGCCACATGCCCGGTGGACCAAATTGGGAGTAAATTAAAAGTCATCCAAATATAACCACAAACAGCCCACCAATACAAAAAGTCATTAACAAAGTTGGAATACTGCTGGCAGTATCAGACCAAAGGATGACAAGGTTTCAAATGCCCCTCCGGGGGTGTTTAAACGCCGTTTTCCCTCATCCCCCCTTTTTCCTAATCAAATTACCCCCCCTGAATCCTTTGAAACCATTTGGCGCCAACAATTTGATGAAAGACGGAATCAAGGGAGTGGATACGGATCTCGAACGTAACCATTAAGTTCGCGGAAATCCAAGCAAGGGCGTAGCCTCCACTTTTTTTTCACAAAGAAGAACCCCGCGGCCACTGGGGAAATGAAGGTAAATATCCCTTTGGCCAACTTTCCGAAATATAACTTTCATAGCCGCCCTCGGACCAAAAGGTTATATAACCAGCTTTAGGTAATTAGCACGGAATAAATTAATAGAGCAGTCAAACCGTGAGGAGGGCAACCCTGACCCCCTCCCAGAGAAAACCCTCCCCAAACCTCCAAAAAAGGAGGCAAAGTATACCACGACCGCATGATGTGGTTCGCAGTTACTTTTGCAAAAACCCCCCCTTGGCTTATACCGGACGCCAATTAATCAAGGTTATGTTTAAAACCAAACCAAGGAAGTCCCAACACAATAGGAGTAGGTAGACCCCCAACACATAACCAAGATAATAGTTCCCATGTATTGCCCAACCCGAAGGTCAATGTTATGAACCTCATGAACAAGCTACCTTGGCCGGAGGCCCTGGCGTCAATGGGAATATAGGGACGGTTGACCAATACCTAGATGATACCTTACCGAGCAAATGAGCGTCAACCAGATTGCCCCGGACCACACAGAAGAACAAAAATCTCTCCCTCCTACCAACCACCACCCCACTGGACAAGGAACTTGAGAAAAAGCGGACGAAAACTACCCCAGGTGCGCCACCACACAACCTGGGATTAAAGTTTTCCGGCGACTTTTTGCTCAACAAGGCACGGATGGCATCCCCCAACAAAATGCCCTTTCCCAGAAGAAACACCTTCTGTCCTGCGGGTACAGCCAATCCCCTCCTACGAAAAGTCCCCCCAAGCATAGGGGTCCCCGAACAGACAAGGGAACCTCCTAAGGGACTTTAGTAGTTGGTGGATAACAACAGGGGGCGGAGTTACCCTCGCACCTCTCCCGGAAGCCGTCTACAACGGATTGCTAGGGGCCATAGCCCCTAGGAGGGGAGGAGAATTATGACCAAAACGTCCTTTAATTTTAGAAAGCCCATGACAAAACTGCTCCTAAAGCTGGGTATTCCACGAGTATTCTGGGGGCCCCATCTACGGAACTCAGAAGCAAATTCCTCCGCGGCGATCCCTGCGACTTCTTATTTTGCTCGCAAGAGAGACCCGTCTGGGTCATCATTACCAAACCCAGGGCATAAAAAATCGACTACTGACTGTAAGCCGGTGATCCCGGAGGAAGGAGAAGGCCCAGGATTGAGGGCCCTTGTTGGAGCGAGAAAACAATTTCCCCCTCTCTGCTTTAAACCCTATGAGAGGGCCAACCGAAATACTTTACATCTTCCCTAAGGTAAAAAATTTGTTTTCCCCCACCAGGAACCTGGGGAGAGCACTTTGGTTCAAATCTGGTTTCTCCAGGGAGACAAAACTTTGGACTTAATGTCCGTCGCTCCAATGATATCCCGCAACGCATAGCCACTGGGCTACTGGATCCTGGCAACTGGGAAAAAAATTTTATTGGCCAGTTGAAAATGCACCGGTCTTATGATTGTGTACGTGTCATAAACATTCTAAAAGAACCACACTTATACAAAAATGATTAGCAAATCAGCTTAAATATAGGAATAGATTTCCTGACACATATCCTAAACTCAGGGTAATCTTGAGGACTGATACACTGCACAGGAAAGAGGAGGACCAGGGTCTAACCTGACCCTAAATGGGGTCCTAACTAACCCTCACCTTGGAGGTACTGATAATGGTTCAGAGGTCCAAGTCCCACCTAACCCTGCTCCTATCAGCCCTGAACCCTGTAATCAGTCCTAAGAAGGTTTGTAACACCGAGGGAATGGCCTGATCTCTGCAAATAACAATTAACATAAAAACAGCTGGAGAAAACACAGACTTGCATACCACTCAAACACAGAAAAACAAAAATGACTGGATATTAAAACTCTTGCAAGGTGGATTAAATACAATAAGGACTCTTAACTAAGCATACAGATACAATCCTATCGTGGTCTGCATAAAATTTACTGGCAACCCCAAACACAGACAACCAGAGATTTAAAGGGAAACCAATCAAAAAAATTTTTTTAATTGCAGCCGGGAGAAAAAAACCCCAGTCCAAATGAGCCAGACAGAATTAACTCCTAACTTGCCAAACACAAAGAAACAGCGACTCAATGTGAGAAGTCAGACTGGCAACCGCACGACCGTGGCGATGCACACAGACAATACGGAAAATAGAAAGGGGGTCTTGAGCGCCTGGAAAGCGTCTCGCAGGCGACGCCATCGACGCGACAAGCACTTTTTCTTGGGAGGTCCGTCGGGGCTTGCCGGCACTTTGTGTGGAACAAACCTCCTATAGTCCCCAGCATACCCAGAAAGGACACACCTCTTCTTGTCCCGGGGGGGCCAGGATGCATGGCATCCCCTTCCCGGGCCTGGCTTCAACCCCCACCTACCCGGTGTCCCAGGTAGTGGACCTCCCATACCCACGGCTTTTTTTCCGTTAATGGCAAGCGCTCCGATCGCCCCGAACACCTGCGCCAGGTGCCTAGGTGATCCTCCCAGGTGAGATGAAGTGGCAATGTCATCCAGGACGCGGTCGCATACCCCCCAGTCCCCCTCGGCAGTGTTGACCATCTGCTGAAAAGTGGCAGGGGCATTCTTCATGCCGAAGGGCATACCGGGATCTACAGTCCAAATGGGGTTATAAAGGCAAGCGTTTTCCCCGGGCCCAGGGGTCAGGGGAATCTGCCAAACCCCGCTCAATCCAGATGGTCAGGTATTGGCCCCGGCCAGGTCAGCAGGTCACGAGCGCGGCATGGAGCACGTGACCGACACAGCATTGAGCCCCCCTTATCCCCGCAAACCCTATTCGGTCCTTTTTAGGGGAGGACTACAGGCGAAGCCCACCCTGTTTGGACCTTGGACACCCCCAGCCCAGAATCTTCTATTCTTGCGCATCGCGCTGCCCTCAAGAGAACCCCGATACTGAACCCGGGATTGGGGGGGTTCCAGTGTCCCGTCATGGACGCTGCCCACCCTCCGGGTGGCTGCGAACAGCTCCCGAAAGGGGTGCAGGGTGGGGGGCCCCCCGCTGGGAAGTTGGTCCTCCGGAGGGGCCAACCCCCACACCCTTGGATCCCCCCGCCTTGGCTTGGGGACAGATCGAGGAGGGTTTCTGCCTCTCCCTCCTCTGAAGGTTGCCACTGGTGAGCATAAGCCTCCCGCTCTGATGGGCCCCTTTATCATGTTCACATGGAAGGCCTTCCCCTTACGGCGTGGTCCAGGGTGACCCAGGTTAAGGTTACGGCGTTGAGCTCTCGTGCACGAGTTATGGACCCTCCCAGGCCACCTGAAGCTTGTTTTTGTGGACGGGACCATACCCACACCTTTTGACCCACCTGGAGGTCCGCTCACAAGATTCTGGTGCCACGCTTTGGTCAGCCTGGCTTTGGGCCTATTGTCATGAACCAGCCGCTCAAGGCATCATTCGGTCCCGGAAGCGCACACATACTCAATGCCGACACTCCAGGGGTAGCAAATCCCCTTCCCATGCTTCCTTCACCAGAGCAAGGGGCCCCTGTACACTTCGCCCGACAGGAGCCAAAGGGGGAGAACCCCGTTGAGGCCTGTGGGCCTCCGGTAGGCAAAAGCAGGTGTGGGGAATACCGCTCCCAGTCTCTCCCCGTGGGAGTCGACCAACTCTTCACATCTGCTTTAGGGTGCCATTGAACCGCTCACAACAAGCCATTGGTCTGTGGGTGATACGGGCTGGCCACCAGATGTTGCACCGACCTTTACAGAGAGACTCCATCAGCTAGACTGAACTGGTCCCTCGGCGGTGGAAATTTCCTTGGGAAACCCCACCTGGAAAAATCTCCATAAAGGCAGTGGCCACTTTGTCGCCCGAAGGACACAAAGCTACCGCCTCCGGGTACCAGAGGCATAGTCCAAATACCGTTAGATGAAGCATTTCCCGAAGCGGCTGGGAGTGGAAGAGGTCCAATGGTCCACAGCCACCCTTGGAAAAGGCCCTTTCGTATGGACAGATTCCAGGGGGCTTTGGGGGGCCCCCCTTCCCCACCCTCTGACAGGTGTCACACGAACGGCATAGGCTACACCTCGTCTCATCCGGGCCAGTAGAAAGTTGAGCGCTGGCCCTGGTTTAAAGGGAAACCTACGTGCCGGCCATTGGAATTAAGTGTGACCGCAACAATTCCGCCCGAACGGTTGGGGTATCACTAACGTCGGTCCCGGGCCACGCCCCGGTGAACCCGCTGGCCTTCCCCGGTACAGCCGTCCCTGGTCCCAAACCACCCGCTTGCGGTCGACTCCAGGGGAGGCTGTGCCGCCGTTCCTGAAGTCTTCAGGCTAGGGTCACTTCCAACGCTGCCTGAAATCCCGACTTGATAGGCAAGAATTAATGAAACTGCCTTCCTCTGTCTTTCCCCGGGATCTTCTCCTGGCTACTGCGACTCGGCGCCCTTTGGTCAGAGAGGGGGAAAACCGTCGGAACCTCCGCGAGGCTCCTGGGTTTCAGCCCCCACTCCTGGTAACAGCGGCCACGACCGCGGAACGGGTAGGCTGCTTTCCCCCCTTGCCAAGTCGCCGGGTCAGGCGACTTCCCTGACTTCCTGACATCCCGGATGTGGGGGAACTCCTGACCTGGGGTCCCTCCTGGGGCTCCTCCCCCGGGACCCCCCCTCCCCCCATGGCCTGTTCCTTTCCTGCAGGGGCCCGACTCAGCAGGCTGGTTCACTTAGGGGCCCACACTCCCATAGCAGCCCCTCCCCCACCTTGACTCTCCCCACAGCCTCCCCCTTCCCCACTGTGAGCCCGTGTTGTATGTCAGGCATGGCTTACCATCAGGTTTCACTCCCCCTCCACGTTAAGCACATTCAATACATTAACATTAGCATTCACAGTAAGTCAACAATCTGGGACCAAACTGGGGGTTCAGTGGCCACATACTGAACTAAACCCCAAATCGTCCCAAGAACCTTTCAGGAATATTCAGCTTTTACTCCAACCTCCCGCATCCCCCCCCGGCCCCCAGTCCAAATACCCTGCAACGGGCACGCCGGTTCAACCCTCCAATCCCGGGACGGAAAGGGTTTTAAGTACCAAGCTGAGGGGACACCACCCAGGGGTACCAGGTTCGCTCTTCCTGTGTCCCGCACCCCCAGACCGTGACGGCCAGGTGACGGGTTAGTAATTTTAAAACCTCCCCCACCCCCTCCCACACAAAACATGGACGTTTTGGGACAGGGATGGGGCCTTCTGGGCCTGGGGACATGCACCTTAAAGTTCCTGGCGATTGCAATTTGAACAACGTCTGGGTTCTGTTTTGGCTTGGAAAAGGGGCAGAGGGGGGTACACCCCTTCACTCTGGGACTGGGTATGGGGGGGCAGGATTGGGCTTTCCCCCCTCCATTCTGCGGGGAGGCTTCTTTGGTCCGGCGCCCTGTTGTTGGCTACCGCTGCAGGGCGGCTGTAGCAAAGCCCCCTTTGGTTTCCGGTCACGGAGGAACTGCGGAGGTCCTCTGGGCCAGTTCCACAAGAATTGCCCTGACAAACATTCCGACCTCCGGCGGGTATGAGCTTAGACCCATTCCATGCCCGCACTCTCAGCAGGGCCCGCAGGGCGGTCCAGGGCCTTGAACCCGCGAGGCTCCGAACTTCCTGCGGTAACGACTCCGGGGTGGGTTTTGTCTGGATAGGCCCGCTTGATGCGTTTAGTCCTCTCCTCCCCGGCAGGTAAGTCCCCCAAAACTTCCAGGGGACTTACCCCTCAAAAAGGGGGGGTCGGTACCCTTGCCCACGACCAGGGCCAGTTTAGCGGGGCATGTCCTCTCAAAAGCAAGAGAAAGGAATCCAGGTATCCCAACCTTTTCAAATAAGGGAAAGTCCTCCGCCCCCGACCTTGGAAGCCCTTGTCTCAGGTGGGCCGGCGTCCAGGGGGCCCGTGCTGGCCATCCCAGCGGTGCCGGCGCTCCGCGCTCCCGCCGCTGCAGCTCCCGTCTGCTGCCTCCTGCCGCTGCTGCACATCCGCAGCTTCATGGCGTTTGCTTGCTCCCTCTGGTGCTTTCTCTGCCACCCACCAGGAGTCTGTCATAGCGGCGTCATTACCACCTCGAGCTGTGCCATAGCCGCTTGGAAAAGGCCTCCGATCGGACAGGCTGGGGGCGGGCAGGGGGTGGACAGTCCACTGTGAGACGACACGGGGGTCGGGCTCCTTGGGGAGCCATGACTGAGTCCCCCTCATCGTATCGAACCCCCAAGACCTAGCATTGGCCTCCCCCTTTGCCTTACCCTGGTCCTTCCGCCATTTGGGAACCTTTTGGTTTTGACACAGCTAACCCGACTTGCACACAACTTAAAATATTTAAACTCTGACCTTAAGACCCCACATGAAATACGCTGGTACTCGGTCGGAGGGGTCCCCACGCACATATTACTCTGACCCACTGCCCCCACCAATTTGTGAGGAACTAACCGACCGCCACACGGAGCCCGGGGAATCACAGTTCTGATTCACCGCCGCCCACATTTGACAGACGACCCCTTTCCTCCCACGTCACCAATGGGACCAACTCCACAGGTACAGCTCCCCGCCCCCTTTGTCTCTCGGTCATAAGGTAACGCACCTAGAGCAAATGGCCGCCGGGGAAGGTGTCCTGTTACCCACTGGGTATTCAAGATTCGTGAATCAGAGTAAAAGCACAGCCCAAGATTAATTTTATGGTTTAATTTGCCTTAAGGGCCCAATTAATTGCAGAAAATCATAAAGCATACAACGAATTACAATGGATTTGCAGTCAGAGAAAAAAATCAACAATAATTACAAGGCTTAAAGGTTACTATAACAATATTACCCGGGTTTGAAATGGTCATGGAAGGCGGGGCTTTGCCATTCCAGGTAACAGCTTCAGTTACTGGAAGCCCCAAACATATGTTGTGCACCCTTGTCAAGACAAATCCGTTTTCTTGGGTCCTTTCCAGACCATCTTCTTGGCTTCTGTGTGTGAAATGGAATGACCACCCGTACATGGTACAATTTAAAAAACCCTGCTAGGCCTCCCTTTTGGGGTTTGAAAGCACGCAATTAACTGGCCTGCAATTCTATGGAGCGGGAAAAATAGGCCTATTTGGCTATTAGCAATACTGACCATCTTTATCAGACACTGGCCTAAACTAATTAGCAGCTAAACCCCTTTGATTCCTAGTGGACTCAAAACCGGCGACGGAATGCTAATAGCCCTGTGTAGTTAAAAGTTTGTGGCTCTGTGAACAGACAAGAGGAGGCTGGATGGGCCCCCTATACAAAATGGCGACGCCCCTTTCCTTACAAAGCTTATCAATTATCTGAGAGGAACGGTCCCTCGTAAACCCCTGTTGATACGATACGATACATACCTTTATTATCCCGGGGAAATTACAGTATTAAGCAACAATACAAAAACAGTACAAAAATATTGACACAAATCTTGCACAGGAATACAACATTACATAAAAATAAAAGTGTGTTTAGGTGTATTAAGAAAATTTGTTTAATTGACATTAGTACACCACCAAAATAGTCATTATTTCTACCACCCTTAGGAAATTATTATAAATCCCTATTGCAGGACAAACGATTACCTAATTTCAGTTTGCGTAAGGTGAACCCCCAAATATTTGTGCTCTCAACAATCCAACCTCCTGGCCAGCAATGGTGATAGGGTAAGCAATCCTTCTTTTTCCTTCTATAACTCACCACCATCTCCTTGGTTTTCTTTACATTTAGTTCTAGACATTAGTCTGCACCAATTCACAAATTCAGAAAACCACCCTTCTATATTCTCCTCCCTCCAGCCCCCCACATGCCCCCACAATCACGGAGCATTGAGAATTTTGGAGGTGACAAAAATCGATTTATACTGAAATCAGCTGATCAAGTGAAGAAGGGGACAGCACTGTCCCTGAGGGGCCCAACACTGCTCCGCTACACTGCCAGATACCACCTCCCCCACCTACAAACTGCGTCCTTCTGTCAGGAGTCACTTTCCAGTTCACCAACCCCTCATCTACCACCATATCAGTCAACTTATACTAGTAAAGCGGCGTAGGGTATTGAAAGCACTAGAAATCAAAGAACAGGCGGTATGCGTTCCACATTGTCCAAGAACGAATGCATTGTAGAAGCAGAGACGCTACACAGCACAGTTGATTATCACAATGTTACTGAACAAAACCCATTTTCAAAACCAGTAACCAATTTTTACCACGTAAAATGGAGACATTAACAGCACAATTTTCCTCAATTATAATGTCCACTTTTGTGGCTCTAATATTAATAATGCCAATTTTTTAGCTCCATTAAAATTAAGATTGCCCTTTTGGTTCCACCTTATATTAATAATACCACCATTTATAACCCTAATAATATTTCCCCTTGTCATAGCCCTATATTTAAATACAGAAAAAAAAAATAAAATGTGTGAAATATCCACCAAAATCTTCTTAGTATATTAAAATTCTGTATTCTAAATTTTAATTTTGTTTGATTTTTTTTGTATTTTAAAGTCCAAGAAAATTTTCACCTAAAGCTTCAAAAAAGGTAAATGTAAAAGGAAGAGTCAGATAAGTACAATGCAGCGAGTTTCACAAAATGCCGCGGCCAGCGGCTCTTCCGACCTGAGTTTACAAGCTCTTGAAATAACACTGTCAATTTATTGAGAGAGCCACGGCCATTCAAGCATTGGCGCGTCCCACCGCTTTGTACACCTTTGATCCTTGCCTAATAAGGGTGAACCGGGGTACAACAAAATACGTAAAACACAACCCTTCTAAATATGACATTACTTACTGAATTAACAGCCAGGCAAAACACTGAACATTAAAGTTCTCCTTTACACGATTTAAGCGCTTTTTAATAACAAATCTATATTTCACATTTTTTTTTTTAATTTTTTAACAACAATGGTACATTTTTTTTTCTTTCCTTTGGCCACCTGTAACATAATTTTCAATTCCACAATTGTTTTGAAAATTTAGAGAGAAGTTCAAGAAAAAATGCCATGCCTGATTCAGCTGAGTTTTGAAAACAAAGCACAAACTCAAAAACCAGCACAAAAATCAACCCCCCCCCCAAATCTATTAATGCAACTTTCAATAATTTGTTATAGACGTTAAAATTAGATCCCCAGTCTTATATTGCATTGTTAACACATATGTCATGAACGAACAGGTTAACAGTGTACATTAAAAACTCTTAAGTGGAAAAAAAAAAAAGGTCAATTCTTTCGCTAACAATTTATAGTCAGGGGCCTATTTTTTTTGGTTTCATATTAAAATTTTTTAAGCTGTCCATTTGCACAGCTTGCAGGCAGCTGGATTTCTTCTTATAGAGGTGACCTCTCAACCATTAAATTCCATGTCATTGTAGAGGAAATGCTTGCCTCGACAGGTAGGTTGACTGCACCTGACCTCCACGTTCCATACGTGAATCAAGCTGATACTACTTTGAAATAGTTCATTAACGCATGTTTTAGAAGAGCAGTCCTTTCTGTTTTACCCTGGAAAGGAAGCTTTTTCAAACCAGGTAACCTTCAGTATATATAAATAGCAATGAAAAAGCCATATTATTTTTTAAAAAAATACTTTACCGTATGCATTTTTTTCCCAATAAGGATTATTGTACTGTATTGCGGGTTTTTCCTAAATACTTTTTAGTGGGTGAATAAAAAACGTGTGCGGGGGGGGAAAGTTGTTAAAGTACATTATATATTTTTTAAAAAAAAATAACATAATGGGTGATTGTTAAATCATTAAAAAGGATAAAATTTTTGGCCCTTGGTGTGGCCTTGAGCCCTTTTCTGACACATTTAAAAGTGTAAAAAAAAAGTAAGGCTCAAAGTCGGCCCCTCAACAGTCGACAAAATTTCCCAAAAAAAATAGGGGTAGAAAAAAAACACCAAATCTGATTAGAATTCACCGTGTCCTCTCAATACATATGCACATTTTTATGGGCTTTGGGAGATAACCTTTTACTGTCTTTATGATTTTTATTTCATCTGATATAGTAAGGTTTAACGGAAAATGAAGTTTAAAATTTGGGAACTTTAACAGCAGGAAGGTGCTTCTTCCTAATTTGTAGTCAACTAATAAAAAAAATTTTTTGGTCAGGAAACGGTTTTAAAAAGGGGAAACCCATCACAACAAAAAACGCTAATTTCCTAAATAGAGATCAATCTGGGTTAAAAAAATTTTGAACCCGCCCTCACTACACTTAGATGACAGTGCTGGGGAAAAAAAACTTTTTTCCTCCAATAGTGTTTGGGTTTTTAGCACAGAGGGGGCGCCGGGATGGATTCAGTCACCTTTCTTTTAACCATGTCACTGCACAGTTGACATCTGTCCCCCAATGCAGCCGTCAGTCAGTGTGGGAGTCTGGCAC
>JARQOD010000001.1:754543380-754612744 GCA_033576555.1 Oophaga sylvatica | reverse complement strand
CCCACATCTTGAAAATTTTGCAGAACAAAAAAGTCCCAAAGAGGGAGAAGAGCACTGTTGTTTTCATCTTAAAAAAGAGGAAAAGGTGGACCCAGGGAATAATAGGCCATGAGTCGCCTTAAACCAGGAAATTTAACAAAAAAAAAAAACATTATGTAAGTACCGGATAAAAATAAGGATTAACCAAGCAAAAAGTTTTTTAAAATAATTTTAAAGTCAACTTACAAATTTTCCCTTTTCTATGCAGAATCAATGACTGGGAAGATAAGGAAATGCTGAGAAAAAGTATATCTTGTTTTCAAAAAAAGCTTTGAAAAGTATCTCACATACCTTTTTAAAAAAAAGACTAAATAGGAATGGACAAGGCAATTTTAGATAGATCTTAACTGACTTAGTGATCGACCAAAAGTGGTTTTAAGTCTCTGCACAGGGCTCGCCCCCGGGCCCTTTAAGTTCAAAATCTTTTTTTAAAGATTAAAAGGAATTGAGGTAAACGATTATTTTTGCAAAAGGCAAAAAGTTTTGGGGGATAATAAAATAAGAAGAGAGAGAGGATTAAAAAAATAAAAATTGTGGACGGGAACAAAAAATAACAAAGGGGTTTTTAACGGGAAAAAGCAAAGTACTAATTTGGGAAAAAAAAAGAAAAAAGCAAAAGACTGGGAGGAATGGGCAAAACAACAAATGTGAAAAAACTTGAGTATACAAAAAGATCACAATTGACCGAGTTAAAAGGTGATGCAGCAGAAAAAAAGGGGAAATAAAATTTTTGGGATGTATTAAAAAGATAATCTAATCACTGAAGTTTTTCCCCCCCCTACTCCTTCTAGGTCAACCTCATCTGGAATACAGTGTCCAATTTTTTTGGGACACTTTTTAAAAAAGACTAACAAACTGGAGGAATTTCAAAAAGGGATAAATATCCGAAAGAAAATGCCATCAAGAAGGTTAAGGATTGGGAAGTTTACTTCAGAAGAAGACTGAGAGGAATTAAAAGGGGGGGTTTTACAAATATTAAAGGGGATGTCGCATTGTAGAAGGATCTTTTTATTTCATTTTCAAGGAAAGACTAAAGCGGGGGATAAAACTTTGGAGGAAAATAGATTAGATTTAAAAAAAATTTTTTGACTTTTAAGGTTTTATCAATGAAAAACAGGCCCCCTGAGAGGTTGAGTTCCCCCCTTCAATGGAAGGCTTTAAACAGAGATTGACAGAATCGTCTGGGATGATTTAGAAATCCTGTTTGAAAAATTGGAGGCGAATTGGCTGGGGCTCCCCCGGTGGTTGCAGGATAAAAAACCAAAATTCTGAAGGCTTTTTGCTGGGGTGAATGGTTGATATAAGTGACCTTAACTCCCCTCACCTTGCCGGGAATCAATTTTTCTTCCCCGATCTTGGTTGGAGCTCACTTTTATTTTCCCGATTTCATTCAGAAATGATTTGCTGTTTTTTTTTTTTTCCCCTGGTTTTGGGGTTTCTTGCTGGGGTTTCTGCCTTGCTGGACTTCAGCCTGGGGCCCCTTTTTGGGGGGCCGGCGCGCATTTGTGCTATTTGTGTTTGACTTTTGCCTGTTCCGTTCACTTTTATTTGCTGAATTTTTGTGTTTTCACCGAGATTGATTTAGGGGGTAGGATCAGTGACTCAGGTTTTTTTTTTAAACAGAATGTTGGGGTTTTTTTAGGTTTTTTTTTGGGGGTTCGTCAATTCTTTCCTATACCTTCTTTCAGACAAATTGGGGCCCCAGCGTTGTCATTTTTTTTTTTTGTGTTCGTATTTTCTTCTTGTCAACCGCCATACATTTTGGGGGGTTTTTTATTTCTTTGGGGGGGTTTGCTTGGGGCAGTTAGCTTTCATCTTTCTGTCTTTGGTGTGCATCTCCCCGGCGTGACGAGGCGCTGGATCCCGAGGTACGCTCCACGGCTACTTCTAGTGTTGCGGTTATTTGGGTTTGCCACCAGTAGTTTTTCCCGCCTCTTGGTGTATTGTACTTTTTGGTATTTTTTTATTTTTTCCCCAGCTACCGAAAATAACAAATCCTGCTTTAGCAGGGGTTACACAATGATCCAGGGGCCATTACAACTCTACCTTCTTTTTTCTATATTCATAATTGCATCAAGAAAAATAATTAAATAATATTTATAATTATATATATATAAAATATATATATATTTGTAAATAAAGAGAAAATGGAACAGCAAAAAACCAAAATCTTGAGTGCACAGGCCTGAAAACAATAACCCCCCAAAACCAAAATTCACTATGAAAAAACGAAGGCAGCCCCTTTTCATCTACTGTATCATCTAATTCTGTTTTTCTTAACGGAAACCCCCGCATGTGATGGTCACATCAGGGCCGGCCGCCCAACACACACCGTCCACCCCCGAATTGGCGCGGTTTTGAACACGCACCCCAAAAACCCATCCATGGGTCTTCCTCCCCCGGGAGGCCGGGGGAGCAGCCGGGAGATGCCGGGGCCATCTCATCTCCCGGCTGTCGCAGCGTAAGTCCCCCCCCCGGGGGGGCCCCACGTAAACAACAGCAGCACTTCCACTAACCCCCCAAGCAGTCTATACCCCCCAGCAGCCGGGGTTTTACCCTGCCGCTGGGGTTAGTGTGGCTCTGCTGTTTTAAATACCCATGCTTAGAATCGGGCCACCATCAGTAATATACAGAACAGCCCAAAATTTTTTTTAACACCCTTTCTCTTTTAAAGATTTTTCTGTTTTTTCAGACTATAAAATTTTTTTAATTTTCAACTGAAGGCATCAAAACTAAATTAAAACACATGTGGAATTATATCTTAACAAAAAAGTTTGAAAAACTGAAAATCGTCTTTATTCAAGGGTTTTAAAGGGGGCTACTTGAAAACCTAAAAAAAACATAATTTCTTTTTTAAAAAACACTTTTTTGTTAAAAGTATATAATTCTAATATTGTAATTCATATTTTAATGCCCAGTGTGAATTTACAATTTTCTAGCTAAAATACGAAAACTCATTAAATAAAAGGTGTGCCAAATTTTGGGGTCTGACTGAAAAAATGAAAATAAAATTAAAAATTGATTTGAATTTGAAAAAAAAGAAGCATTGAAAAATACCTATATAGTGCACAGTTCTTTAGTTTTCCGTTTTATAATGGCTCTGCAGGGCCAAACGCCCCAAAACCGGGGGGCTGAAATAAAACCACATTTTTTCTTTTAAAAGGGGGTCTTGCCCAGTTTTTTCTTCGTGTATATATAATATTTTTAAAATATATATTATTATATTTATATATAACATGAAGAGAGTTTTTCATATTAAAAATTTTTAACCCCCCTTTTATGTTCGGGCTTTGAAGAAATTTGCTATAAATTTTCCCTTTTGGTTAGTTTGTTTCCCCCCCCGATCCAAAAAAAAAAAATTTATTGCTTTGGCCTAATTTTTCCCCTGGTTAAAATTTTTAGTGAAACCCTCAGGGGTAAGGGCCCAAATTGAAGATCCGTAGGACTCTCTATAAATAAAACCTGAAAAAAAAACCATAATTTGTCTGGTTTTGGTTAATATTTAATGCTGAAAAAGTATTTTTTCACCTACCAATAGAAAATTCTGGCCCTCACGACCTTAGTTTTTCATTAAAAAACCCCCTATTTGCCTCTTACATGTATTAATTTGAAATTTTTTGAACTCGTTACC
This sequence comes from Oophaga sylvatica, assembly GCA_033576555.1. NCBI lineage: Eukaryota > Metazoa > Chordata > Amphibia > Anura > Dendrobatidae > Oophaga > Oophaga sylvatica. The sequence goes on along the minus strand of JARQOD010000001.1, from coordinate 754,609,074 downwards.
TGTAAAAAAAAACACCGGTCCGCACACAATCAATCACATCCAATTTCCACCATGACCAAGACCAAAGAGCGTCCAAAGTCGTACTGGAGGGGCTACAGGACAGAGGCAACAGCGGGGCAGAAGAAAAGTTGGCCAAAATTAGACAAGAAAAACACGAGTTACCAATCTATCCGATATGGGGCCCAAAAAAAAACCCTTTGGGAAAAAAAGATTTGAGAAAGATCAGGAATCAGCCCCTATATGGGGAAAACCCGTTAATTCATGAATAGAGCTGAGACCAAAGTCCTCACCATTACCATTTTAACACACTCGCTGTCACGGTTTTAAAGTCCTGCGGTCCCCTGTCTACACCAGCCATTCCGGGGCCCTTTAAAAAAAATTCCAAGACCACGATGAACCAAAAAGGCATGGAGCAGTCAGTGGTCAGGTGAACCAAAAAAAACTTTTTGGGGAAAATTTTAAAAAATGTGTTTGGAGGAAGAAGAAGGTAAGTACAACCCCAAAACACCTTCCCACTGTGAACATGGGGTGGGAAAAAAATACTTTGGGGGTGCTTTTCTCAAAAGGGAAGGTGCTCCCGTTTTAAGGGAGGATGGAAGGATTTTTGTATCCGAGATTTTTTGGCCAATCCCTTCCCACAGAACCTTTTAAAAATTGGGGGTTGAGGGTTTTTCAGCAAACAAGGCCAGACCACAGTAGGTAAAAAGGGGGTAGCCCTAAGAGCAATTTAAGGCCGGGGTACCTAGCCATCTCCAGCCTGAACCCAGTAAAAAGTGGGAAAGAGTGAAATCAATGTTCCCTGCAATACCCCAAAATTTTTAAAAATCGGGAGATCGTATGGGGGAGTGGGCCAAAAAACGTTCTGCGTGTGGCAAACTTGATCAAGAACTACAGGAAAAGTCAACCTTTGTAATTGCAAACAAAGCTCTTTCCAAATTTACTTAAATTGTATTTTTTTTAATATTTTTTTTAATCCTTTTTAAAATTTTTTTTTGTATACAGTCTTAACAGAAAAAAAAAATTTCTAACTTTTTTTTTTTTGTAAAAAGCAAATTGTCTTTGTTTGGGAAGTTTAAAAGTCCCCCCCTTAAAGTGGGTAAAGTGGACAAAATTGTCTCAGCAGAGATCGGGAGTCTTGCGGGGGGCTTCCCCTACGGTCTCCTTAAAACAATTTTAAGGGATGCCACACAAACGCCCGAAAAGATCCAAACGAATTTGAGCATTCCGATCCGAAGTATGGGGGTGGGGCCCATTTCGCTTATCGGAATTCCGATACTTAGTTCCGATTTTTTTCCTATCGTTCCGGAATCGGAATTCCCCCTAATTTTTGAGGGCAATGTATTTTAGTCGCCAATGGGAAAACCCCACGAAGGTGGCAATCCTGTAATGCTGCGGTTTTTAATAATGGCGGCTGTGATTGGTGCGAAATGAGTCAAAATGCACATAAAGGCGCCGCCCCCCATTTGCGTCACTGTGCTGTGAATTCGATAGGGCAGAACGTGCTGTGCTGACCTGAGGGCTTTTTGAGATTGCGATTAGTGTACTGTCTGTAGGCAGGCTATCCCAACCGCTGTGTAAAGTTTCCTTTTGCCGATGTTTTTTAAAACGTCGCAAGGTGTGGGGAGTGCAGGTGACGCGCAGTTTGCTCTGCACCAACGCGCTGGGGGCATCTCCCCCGTCCCCAAACTCTTTTTTTTTTTTTTATAAAAATTCTAGCTGCCCATTCAAAAAAAATTATAGGTGACTTTTCCATCCGTAACAATACATTGGTTCAAACACAAAAGAAGTAGAAAAAGGAGATTTTTTCCCCTTTTGTGGACAGTTTGTTTCATGTTCACTGCAGTCTGTTTTTTTTTTTTTTGAGTGCACTCACGCTCCAGTTATTGTTCAGCACTGCTTTTTTGTACCTGCGGGGTTTCCCCCCCACCTTTTTTATCTCCTTGGGTTTTCCCCCAAATTTTCCATTTAAAATAAATTAATTTGGGGAAACCCCTTTCCCCATCCGATACAATACTTGGGTTTTCAAACACTATAAAAAGTAGAAAAGGAGTACCCTTTTCCCAAATTTGGGGGAAGTTTTTTCAGTTTTCCTGCGTCTGTGTTTTTTTTTTTTTGGGGGCCTCACGCTCCAGTTTTTGTTAAGCACTGCTCTTGTACTCTGCGAGCGGTTCAGTGGTACCTTTTTTCATTTTCCCCAAAAGGGTTCTGCTACTTCCTTTAAAAAAAACTAATCTATTAGTGGCGCGCTTCATCCGATACAATCATTGGTTGCAAACACATAAAGTAAAAAGGGGAGTACCCTTTTTTCCCAGATTGTGGCGTTGTGTTTCAGTGTTCACTGCGTCTGTGTTTTTTTTTTTTGGAGGCACATCACCCCCTTACTTTTCAAATCTGCTTGTACTCTGCTGAGCGTGCCTGGCTCATCCTTTTCTTTTCTCCTTTGGTTCGCAATTCCATTTAAAAAAACAATTTTTGTTGACGCGCTTCCCCCGTAAAAAATACAGGTTGCAAACACAATAGAAGTAGAAAAAGGGGAAGCCTTTCCAGTTGTGGACATTGTGTTTCGGTTTTTTCCGCGTCTTTTTTTTTTTTTTTTTTGAGTAAAATCCCTCCAGTTACTTGTTCAAGCCTGCGTTTTGTACTCTGCTGACGTGTCTCAGTGGCTCACCTTTTTTCATTTACCCCCCAATTGGGTTCTGCTACATTCCATTTAAAAAAAATCTAATCTTTTAGTGGGCGCTTCCTCCGTATAAATACATTGTTGCAAACCTATAGAAGTAGCAAAGGAGTAGCCTTTCACAGATTGTGAATAGTTGTGTTTCAGTGTTCACTGCGTCTGGGGGTTTTTTTTTTTTTTTTTTTTTTTAAAATGCAATCACGTCCATTTATTTTCAACCCCGCTGCGTGTACTCGCGGGTGTCTGCCACGGTCATCCTTGTCATTTTTTAAAATTGGTGCGCTTTATTTTTAAATAATTCAAACTATTCGTGGTGCTTCCTCCGATAAATAAATTGGTTGCAAACAATAAGAATCAAAAGGGCCTTTCACAGAAATAAATGGGTTTTTAATTTTTAACAAAATGGATTTTTTCAAATGACAAAAATAATGTAATGTTGAAGAGGAATAGTCCACACCTTGTTTCACAATATTCAGGGTTCTCATGTCCCTTTAAAAAAACAAAGGTTTTATATTTACTTTATCTTTTATTTAAAGCCAAGAACACAGAAGGTAACCTTGCACTGCAGCTTTGCAAAGTTCAACCCAATTATGCACTTCCAAAATTTTAGCATTTAGGATGATGTGAGTTGGGGTTTTTCAAAGTTTGGAGTGAGAAGGTTCACCATCAGTACCCTATAGATAAGTTTTTTGCTTTTGTGTTAGCATTTTTTTAGACATGTGGATACTGCCAAAAAGTCAAATTTTTTAGTTTTAAATTTGTTTCCAACACAATCTTGAATGGGGTTTTAAAAATTTTTAATTTTACTTGTTTACAGCTTAGAAAAAGTGTAGCCGATACTAGTGTAGCCCTACCACTTTAACTTTCATGTTTTTTTAACATGTTACTAGGGGCAAATTTTTCCGACACACAGCGGGGAAAAACGGCTTTTTTGAACCCCACAAACCCACTCGATTGTTTTGATCTGGACCAAACTTCGGCCCGGTCAAGAAGGGGTGCCTAGGCCCCTATGGGATTTGAACTTTAATTTGAATTTTTTTTGGAGTTAGCACATTAAATTTTTTTAACACGCAGAGGGAAAGCAGGCTTACGAACCCCCTATCATATAGCTTTTTTATTGGGGTTGGGGGAAGAAATTCTGACACAACTGGGGGTGTTTTAGCCCAGGGGTATGCTCGGGGTAGAAAGAGAAAAAAAACGGAGACATGGAAAAAATTGCCAACCATTTTTTTTAAAATGAAACCGGGGAGGCAAATTTCGGCGAGATCCCCGCCTAGGTTTATTTTTAAAAAGTAGCCGTTCCCCCATTCGGGGGGAAAATCCAGCAACGGTCTGTTAGTACCCACCGCAGCTAAAGACGCCTCCATAAAACAAGGGGCCGGGAAGCCAGCCCTCCAATGCAAATGCTAAGCTCTGGGGCCGTACCCTTAGAACACAAAACTTGAATGGGGGGAGCCATCTGGGGGGCACTGAGAGGCAAGACATGTATCGTCCCATCTTACGGAAAGTTGCCCCCGGGGGGATGGAGCCGTCCCCCGGGTGGTGTAGACAATTTTGGGGGGGCGCCCAAAAAATTCACAAAATTTGGAACATACGTTCTTGCCCTGGCAGAGGCGCGTTTGCCCCCCTTTTTGCAGACTCTCCCCTGCCTCAAGCACAGAGCGTTTGTAAAGCATTTTCAGCAGCGCTCTCGGCGGATGGAGAACATTAGGATTGCAAAACCGTGTTTTGGTACTTCCGCATTTTACCCCCCCGGTTCAACGGTTTTGGGCTTTGTAATTTTTTCCCCGTACGAGGTCTAGGGGGTTAACCCCAAAATCGACTGGGGGGAATGTGTTCGAGGGCGGTTTTTCGCCACTCGCATAATCAACATGTCGCAGACTCCCAAGGCCAAAAAAAGTTGTCCCCTGCAAGGGGCCCAAACTCTGCCGCGGGCATCACCCCCCCCTTTTGGCACAACTGACTAAGCATTGTCACCCCCTGGGGAGCGTGTCTTCCCCCCCCTTTTGACCCCCCTCATCCCCCCAAAAACCCCCTTTCAAATACAAAAATTTACAAAATTTAAAACTCAAAATTTAAAATTTGGGGTATCAAAATTCTTAACACATTTTGGAAACACAATAGCATTACAAAAGGATGACAAAAAATGTACTTATGGCTTTGAAAATATTTTAAAGTTTGAAATGGTTATGAAAATATAGACAGCGACTCTGGGGGGTTCAATGTTGATACAGCATGGTATTTGAAAGTCCCCAGCCCCTTGGGGGCCACCTCGCTGACTGCCCGAAGGAGGAATTTTTGACCCATCCCCCCACCTTTCCAAAACCCATCCCTTAGTGCTTGCAGTGTTTTTTGAACGGGAGATAAGGGGGCCCCCCCGTGACTAGTGCATCATCGATCGCCTCCCCCTTGATCATCAACGCACGCAAAAGGGCAGATATTTTTTATAGATTAATTCGCCAAATTAAGGCAGTGGCTCCCCCCTTCTTTAGGACCCAAATTTTCTTTACGGTTTTCACCAAAAAACCCTCCCAGCGCACACACCCACATTCCTCCCTTTTTATATTTATGGGCCCCCAACCGCTGCTGCACTCTGCAAAGACCTTCGACTAACCTCTGCACTAATCCTACCTCCCACTCCCAACTCCAAGACTTCTCCCGCGCTGCGCCAACCTCTGGAATGCTCCCCCCCCAAAAATTTTGGACATCCGAAATTTGGAGGGTTCAGGGCTCCCCAAACACATTTGTTCACAGTGGCCTATTACATTCACTAACAAAGTCATTCTATTGATTTTGTGTGTGTACCCCATTCACTACCCGCATCCTCACCCTTAAAATGGCTGGACCATCATTGAAAAAACACCATTGTATTAAACACCTGTACTTTGAATCTCCCCCCCCTCATTGAGTTTGTAAGCTTTCACCGCAGGGGGGGCTGAATTTTGCTTTAATTATTTTTTGAAAAAGTTGTTTCTTTTGACTTGTGTTTTAAAAATTTTAAACGAAAAAAAAGCGGAAATTTATGGCGCAATAAAAAAAAAAATTTTTAAAATTTCTTATTTTAGAGGCCCATCGTGTGGTGAAGTGTGAACAGCGAAATTGCGAGTTTCTGCCCCTATGGGTGATACTCCATTACTGTGGCTGCTGCCCAAAACCGCTCCAAATAGAAAAAGGGGGAAACCACCGGTGGGTACGCAATAAGCGATGTTCTGAATGAAATCTGCTTTTTGAGCTGCAATCACGATCTGGCCATCGGGGGCTCGCAATGAGCGCACTCTAGGCGGCCTTGTGCAGCATGCATAAAAAAACCGGAAAAACCCAAAAAACTCTGCCGCCAAAAATTGAACATATGACAGACAGGTAGTGAGTGGGGGTTCCAAGGCCCCCCAGGACACCAGATTTTGGCCAGTCACACACTAAAACCTGCCTGTAATTCTTTCCAAAACCACCGTCGCTCTCCTCTTTTATGGTTAAGAGCTCCGGCTGTGGGGCTAAAATTCCCCGGAAATTAATTTCAGGACGGCCTGTTAATTTGGGACCGGCGTGCTCATTGGTCCAATAGGTAAACGTTCAGGGCCATGGGGTAGCCGTGACGGCTCCGCAGCGATATTTTGAAACGGGGGTAGGAGGGGAATAAAAGTGTACAGACTTGATTCCTGAAAACCGGGGGTTGGCAGAACACTACAGCCCACTCGAAAAAAACAGCCCGGCGCCAACATTGACCCAAAGGGGGGGTAGGAAAGGTATTTCCCTGCCATGGGTTTAGAACCCCCCTTGTTGGGGTTTTTTTTTTCTTTTTCTGGTCCATGACCTTTTTTCCCTTTTTCTGGCTCCGCCCTTCTGGTTTTCTTTACTTCATTTTTTAACTGTTAAGCTAGCGGGTGCTTAGGTGCTTAACTGTCATTTTGCTTTTTGTTAGGATCACAAACTATTTATTTTTCTGTTTAATTATCCATGCTACAATTATGTTAGGAGGTGTCCACCTTTTCTCCCAGTCCCTAGATCTTGTAGGGATTACTCCCTCCAACTATAAGGTCTTCGTTCACACTAGATGAGGACTTTTAGCGGGTCTGGTCGCAGGATCAGGTTCCACCGTTACATCGTAGGATTCAGCTTAGTTGTATTGTAGGGACAGAATTCCTTCTTCCTTACTGTTGTAGCAGATCATAACAAGGGTACTGGTCCACGCATCAGTGGTCAGGTGGACCTTGCTACTGAGGGCTTTTGTAGCGCATGTTTAATTTTTCCCTCAACATGCTTTTGCAGACCAGGGACGCTTGCCTGCTAAATGAAATCGGCTTGGCACTTGTATTGTGGGACTGACAATGATATTCAGTTTACGGAAACTGTCTGTCTCACCAGCCTGAATCACAGCATTTCAAGGGACAGGAGTTTGCAATGCCAGCTTCAGAGCCTGTGCTCGTGCATGGTTTGCGGAGTATGGCCGTCTTTATCCCATGCCTGTGCTACCGATGGCTGTTTTGTGGCCTGGGAGTGTGAGGAATGACAGGGAACTTGCTTGCTGGTGGGTGGAATAACAGTTTGTCCTGGACAACAGTGGCCGAGGTTCTTCCATGGCGATCCTGTGAGGAAGCAGAACCAGCTGTGTGTGAAGCTCGATGAAGAGCTTCAACACAACCTGAAGATGTAGGTGCTGCTGTAGGTTGGCCTACATCTCCAGTGTGTCCTTTGTAACTCAACTACGTGCTTTGTCCGCACATGTTTCCACATATTTGTGGTATTGAGGTGACTGACACTTTTAGCTATTTTTAATTTTTGATTACACAGCTTGCATTTCACATAGCAAATATCATGTGCAAGTGTGTGAAAAAAGGACCACGCAGTGCAAGTCCTGGAGCGCACGTTTTGACTTTTGGAAAGACAACTGCTCCGAAACAGGTGCCAAACTGGAGGCTACAGGCAACCCGAGTCTGCAGCCAAATCTCCCTCCTGTTTGTACCGTTGGGGCAATGTCTCCTCTATCTTTCCTTCTATCACTAACCATTTTCTCTAGGCCTCTCCCAGCTTTCAACCAAAGTACTGGTTCTCAGCCACAAAGCTATCCACAGTGCAGCACCCCTCCTACATCTCCTCCCTCATTTCTATCTATCGGCCTAACCGACTCCCTGCGCCTTGCAAACGACTTTCGACTAACCTCTGCATAATACGTACCTCCCACTCCCGACTCCAAGACTTCTCCTGCTCTACGCCAATCCTCTGGAATGCGTACCCCAAGAAATAAGGACTATCCACAATTTGCATGGTTTCAGGCGCTCCCTCAAAACACATTTGTTAAAGCGGCCTATCACATTCACTAATCAAAGTCATTCTATGTATTCTGTGTAAGTGTGTGTGTGTCTCTAGCCCATTCACTATCTCCATCCCTCAGTCCCTTAAGATGGCTGGAACATCATTGTAAATGCACCATTGTATATAAACACCTATACTTTGTATCTCCCCCATCTCATTGTACATTGTAAGCTGTCACGAGCAGGGGCGACTTATTTAGCTTAAATTATTGTATTGTTAACGTTGTTACTTATGACTTGTGTTCTGAAACTGCTAAACTGTAAAGTGCTGCGGAATATGATGGCGCTATATAAATAAAATTATTATTATTCCTCTGAGCTGCTCCCACCACCTTCCTGTTCCTCATGCCATGTTGGGTCTTGGACCTCATCATCTCCACTACCCTCTTCAAACACCTACTGTTGGGTGGTCTGGCCAGCACCATGCTCAACAGAAACTGGCACCTGGGTCTCATCATCATCAGATGCGTTCTGCGGTGTGCTGACCATCGGCACTGTCTCACCCGCCTCTTCAGATTCAGAGAGACACAGCTGTTGCGCATCACTGCATACTCCCTCTTCACATTACAGAATGCTGCTTGGCTGGGCCCCTGTTTGCAAGCCAATAGATTCTGAGAACAGAAGCAGACACCCCAGCTGGCTCCTGTACAGAACTCTCTGACTGCCTGGGCAATTTGCCAGGCGGTGAAGAGACAGATGGTTGCCCAACAGTGCTGTGGTCCTGAGAGGAGGTGGAAACAATTGAAGTCGATGCATTGGCTGACATCCAAACAACAACGGCTTCAATTTGTTTCTTCCCGCAGCAGGGGGGTACTCCGAGCTCCTACAAAAGTGCGCATAAAGGAACGCTCACGGGGAAAACTGGTGGATGCTGTGTCACTGGGGCCGCAGCAGCCACAGAATCCCCACGTCCTCTCCCTGAAGAAACTCCACGACCACGTGCCTTACTCCCTGCCTTCTTCATCTTGGTAGATTGATAAAGAAAGTCTGAAAAGTTATAAGGTCAAGTGTGGTTATTCCGCAGAGACTGCAGTGAACACTGCACACAACTGTTCACTACCCAATGCGTCTCAGCAGGAAGGCAGTCTGTGCGTCAAAACAAAGGCACAAGCATACATCCATGTACCCTGTTTATAAAGCTATATAAAAAAAAATTATGTAGTAGTGACGCACACTTATTGGGTACAGTATTACATCGCCATTCACCATCTGTGGCTATGCAGTCTCATCTATATATACCTTATCTATCTGTTGTCATGCTTCCAATCGACAGTCAGCCATAAATAGCAATTTTCACTATGCACTATGCACTTTTTAAACGTTATGTTTGTTAATAAAAATGATTATTGCCATATATTATGAGTATTACATGATGGAAATTGTATAATTTTGTATAAAATATTTAGTGACATTATTCAGCAAATGGAACATTTTAGTAATATCACAGATAACTTGTAATGCTGATGATGTTTTGAAGTCAGACATTCATTGTCTATACAATAAAAATGGGTACATAACTGTTACTTATCCATCATTAATGGATTCAGATATGTACTTGTATGCTTTTATGTACAACCGTATAGCAGATTCCTTAACTAATTTATTTTGTGGTTTGCATTGCTGTTCAACATTTAATGTATGTGTTTATGTTTGTCAATTCTTTATTTATCTAGATATTAGTTTAAATGAAATCATCATCTTATGGTAGTAAAGGTTATCTTTCTCTTGTTTGAAGTATAGACATTTAAATTGACAGGTAACAAGGAAATTACTTGATCTAGTATTTAAACATCCTCCTTGACCCTGGGCTCCAACACCGCCATTGTTGCTCGGAAGTGCTGTTAGCACAGTCAACACTTGCTCCTGTGTTACTGGGGTTCAGTAACGTCAGCTGGTCCTCGGTTGTGCCATTGGCTCTTTTCCTTCTGCTGCCCCTCCGGGTTCCAGTACCGTCAGCTGGTTCTCCGCAGTGCCTTTGGCCTAGGTGCCCCCATGTCGGTATCCGAGTTCCAGCAACGTCTGCTGGTCCTTGGTAGTGCTTTGGAGCACAGGTACCTCCTGCTTAGTAACCGTGTCCCAGTAACGTCAGCTGGTCCTCGGTTGTGCCATTGGCTCTTTTCCTTCTGCTGCCCCTCCGGGTTCCAGTACCGTCAGCTGGTTCTCCACAGTGCCTTTGGCCTAGGTGCCTCCATCTCGGTATCCGAGTTCCAGCAACGTCTGCTGGTCCTTGGTAGTGCTTTGGAGCACAGGTACCTCCTGCTTAGTAACCGTGTCCCAGTAACATCAGCTGGTACAACATTGTGCTACAAATACAAGATACGGAACAAGAGACACAAGAACAATAAGCAGAAGATCTAAAAGCAGAAAAACATGAAGTATAAGACCAAAATGAAGAGCAAAATATATGCTCTAAATTCTAAGCAGAAGAAGACTAAGCAGTGTATGGGGGTGAGTCCGTTCCTCCTCGTGGTGCCCCTGGAAAATGCCTGCTGCTGCAGGCTAAACTGAACACGGACAAATACTGTTGTAATTTAAATCTTTTGTGACAGCAAGAACGGAAGGATGAAAAAATCATACTTTGACAGATTACAAGTACAGGATTCTCAGTCACAAATAAGAATATGATGAAGAAGATGAAGCAGAATATGAATAAGAATAATAGTTTAATAAGAAGAATATGAGTAATGTTAACAAAGATGAATAGCAAGAAGTTTAAGAAGAAGATAAAGAAGGTGAAGATGAAGAATAATTTGATGAAAAAGATGATGCTGCAGAAGATTATGAAGGAGAAAGTGTGTGAAAAGTTAAAAAGGTGAAGATGAAGAGCATGGAAGTTGTGTAATATACATATTTGCCAAAATAGAAAAAACGTTAACAACATTGTCAATTTCTTCGTCAATCCGAACATCTTTAAAAAAAAAAATATTTATGCTATTCCATTTGATTGGGTTAAACATCTATGCCTTTAATATCTCCTCAACCTTCCCCAATACATTCTACATTACTCTTTCTTGTTTTCCTTCATGTACAATTAACCAACAAGGCAAGAATGGGGTTTTTTTAATTTCGATATTTTGTTCCCATAGACTTACATGGGACTTCCGGTATCGGTATCGGGTATCGCCGATATTTTAATGTTATCGGCGATACCATTCCGATTCCGATACTTTTGGATATCGGAAAGTATCGCTCAACTCTAATAACGACGCTATCGTTGGTGTGATCGTTTTAAGGTCGCTAGTAGCGGCCAAACTGGACGATCTCATTAACGACGCATCAGCGGTTAGCGATTTCTTTAACGACTTTGGCGGTCGTTGGGATGTGCCACACTGCATGTACTGTGAAAGATCACGACCTCGATAGGCGTGACTGAGCGCAACCTTTTGCACGCCCCTCATCACAGATTGGTGGTCACTATTTATCTCATAGATATTTATCACAGCTCTCCCGCTTTGTGATTGGATGACCGCGTCATAAAAGACGACGTATCAGCACTCCTCTCGAGCAGAAGCGGTTCTTTCAAATCTCCAGCATCGTTCCAGTGTGTCCTGCTAGCCTTTGTAGCTACTGCGATCCAGTTTGCGCCACTATTGCGGTTGCTGCGTTCCAGTCTACGGCGTTGGGTTTTTTGGCGATCCAGTCTGTGGCGTTATATCCTCTGCGATCCAGTTTGTGACGCTATTTTGTTTCCCTATTTTTTTTTCAAAAATCACAAAGTTTTGTAAGGTATGTATTTTTTTTGTCACATTTAATTTTTATTTTTTCTTTCATTTTACAGATCCATTTTTAGATCTCTGCTGTTGTTAACCATTGTCGTCCATCAATTTTTTTTTTTGCCATTGTTTTGTTCAGGCACGCCCACCATTTTATGATCCCAGCTCTGGCAAGGTTTGCTCCTGCTGCGCCCACAACCACCATTTTGTGATCCCTGCTGTTTTTTGCTGTTTTTTGCGTAATTGTTCATCTATGATTTTTTTATTTTTTTTGGCATTGTTTTGTTCAGGCACGCCCACCATTTTATGATCCCAGCTCTGGCAATGTTTGCTCCTGCTGCGCCCACAACCACCATTTTGTGATCCCTGCTGTTTTTGGCTGTTTTTTGCGTAATTGTTCATCTATGATTTTTTATTTTTTTGGCATTGTTTTGTTCAGGCACGCCCACCATTTTATGATCCCAGCTCTGGCAAGGTTTGCTCCTGCTGCGCCCACAACCACCATTTTGTGATCCCTGCTGTTTTTTGCTGTTTTTTTGCGTAATTGTTCATCTATGATTTTTTTATTTTTTTTGGCATTGTTTTGTTCAGGCACGCCCACCATTTTATGATCCCAGCTCTGGCAAGGTTTGCTCCTGCTGCGCCCACAACCACCATTTTGTGATCCCTGCTGTTTTTTGCTGTTTTTTGCGTAATTGTTCATCTATGATTTTTTTATTTTTTTTGGCATTGTTTTGTTCAGGCACACCCACCACCACCATTTTATGATCCCAGCTCTGTCGATGTTTACTCCAGTTGCGCCCACAACCACCATTTTATGTTCCCTGCTGTGTTCTATGTTGTAGGCTATGTAAGCATTTTATATAACCATTCTGGCGTTCTCACTAGAGTTGAGCGATACTTTCCGATATCCTAAAGTATCGGAATCGGAATGGTATCGCCGATATCACTAAAAAATCGGCGATACCCGATACCGATACCGGAAGTCCCATGTAAGTCTATGGGAACAAAATATCGCAACTAAAAAAACCCCATTCTTTCCTTGTAAACACTAAATATACACACATAGAATACATATATATATATAACATGTCATTGTGACATATATATATACGTATATGTATAGTTTATACACTTCTACATAGTAAAATATCCTTTGATTCAATTGCCGGGTAAAGCCGGCTTCAGTGAAAAGACAGAAGCACCCGACATGAAATGACACTTGGTGTACATAGGGTTAACCATGTCTTTTCATGTCGTTTGCTATCTGATTTGCACAAACAATTAAATCAGACTATGTGTGCAAAATTTCACACCTGTAGGGGTTAATTAAAGGTGTAAATTCGTTGTAAAAAAAACGGACTTTTTTGCTACGAATTTACACCTTTAATTAACCCCTACAGGTGTGAAATTTTGCACACATAGTCTGATTTAATTGTTTGTGAAAATTAGATAGCAAAGGACATGAAAATACATGGTTAACCCTATGTACACCAAGTGTCATTTCATGTCGGGTCACCCGACATGAAATGACACTTGGTGTACATAGGGTTAAACATTTCTTTTCATGTCCTTTGCTATCTAATTTGCACAAACAATTAAATCAGACTATGTGTGCAAAATTTCACACCTGTAGGGGTTAATTAAAGGTGTAAATTCGTTGTAAAAAAAAACGGACTTTTTTGCTACGAATTTACACCTTTAATTAACCCCTACAGGTGTGAAATTTTGCACACATAGTCTGATTTAATTGTTTGTGAAATTAGATAGCAAGGACATGAAAATACATGGTTAACCCTATGTACACCAAGTGTCATTTCATGTCGGGTCACCCGACATGAAATGACACTTGGTGTACATAGGGTTAAACATTTCTTTTCATGTCCTTTGCTATCTAATTTGCACAAACAATTAAATCAGACTATGTGTGCAAAATTTCACACCTGTAGGGGTTAATTAAAGGTGTAAATTCGTTGTAAAAAAAACGGACTTTTTTGCTACGAATTTACACCTTTAATTAACCCCTACAGGTGTGAAATTTTGCACACATAGTCTGATTTAATTGTTTGTGCAAATTAGATAGCAAAGGACATGAAAAGACATGGTTAACCCTATGTACACCAAGTGTCATTTCATGTCGGGTTCTGCATTTTCACAAAAGCCGGCAATTGAATTAGCGGCTATTATACTATGTAGAAGTGTATGAACTACAAATATAAATATATATATATATGTGTCACAAATTCAATGACATGTATATATATATATGAGGTGTAAAATTGCTGAAAAAAAATGCGTGGGCTCCCCCCCTATTTTCGCAACCAGACAGACAAAGCCAGTGAGTGGGGGCAGATAATAATAGCCCAGAGAGGGACCATTATTTTTGGCCCCCCCCGGCTACTTAACATCTGCCCCCAGACACCCCAGAAAGGGCAAATCTCTAATTAGATTTGCCCTTTCTGGCACTTTGCCCGTCTATTCCCATTGCCCTGTAGCGGTGGCGAATGGGTTAATAAGGGGTTAAAATGACCTTGCTATTGAAAGGTCACTTTAAGCCAGGTTAATAATTGAGAGCTGTCAATTAGACAACTATCAATTATTAATCCTATTGTATGAAAGAAAAATCAAACACACACACTTTAATAAAAAAGAAGTTTAATGAAATAATCACACAGTTTTTGACCATATTTTATTTACCTGCTAAAACCATTTCCTGTAATAAAAATAAAATAAAAAAGCAAAATTATTCTTACCTATCCCATGCACAGTCAGGTCCCACGGTGAAATCCTTCAGAAAGGGTTAATGTTTACTGCAGGGACCGCAGCTAATGCTGCAGCCTCACAGTAAACCCCAAATGAATGAGTTCCTCTCCTGCCTGACATGAGAGTAAAGGCTGGGTGTCACATAACGATACACCAGCGATCCCGACAACGATATGCACTTGTCAGGATCGCTGGTGTATCGCTACATGATCGCTGCTGAGCTGCCAAACAGGCAGCTCAGGCAGCGATCTGGGACAGCGACACTGCGGGTAACATCGCTTAAGGGCCCGTCTCACATAGCGATATCGCTACCGAGATCGCTGCTGAGTCACTAGTTTTGTGACGCAGCAGCGAGCTCACCAGCGATATCGCTGTGTGTGACATTCAGCGACGATCAGCCCCCCTGCCGGGTATCGCTGATCGTCGCAGAAATGTCAGGACCTTTTTTTGATCGCTGGTTTCCCTCTGACAGGCACGCATCGCTGCGTGTGACAGGCGGGAGACCAGCGATCCGCTGGTAACCAAGGTACACAGCGGGTTTCCAGGCACCGCGCAGCGCTTGGAAACCCGCTGTGTACCTTGGATACCAGCTCCCTGCATCAGGGCGCTGGTATCCAAGGTACACAGCGGGTTTCTAGGCACAGCCCCTAGTGACTCAGCAGCGATCTCGGTAGCGATATCGCTATGTGAGACGGGCCCTTAAGTGGAAAGCTTAATTGATTGCTTTCCACTTTCACTTCAGGTCAGCCAGGGACACAATCAGTGACGTCAGAGGGAACTGATTAACAAAAATAGGGGTTCCCTTCGAAAAAAAAATGGCGTGGGGTCCCCCCTATTTTTGTTAACCAGCCAGATGAAGCAGACCGCTGAGGCCTGGATTTTCAGGCTGTTAAGGAGCCAAGATCCATGGACCTTGCCAGCCTGATAATACCAGGCCACAGCAGTCTGCATATCTTGGCTGATTAACAAAAATAGGGGATCCCCTCGAAAAAAATTGGCGTGGGGTCCCCCCTATTTTTGTTAACCAGCCAGATGAAGCAGACCGCTGAGGCCTGGATTTTCAGGCTGTTAAGGAGCCAAGATCCATGGACCTTGCCAGCCTGATAATACCAGGCCACAGCAGTCTGCATATCTTGGCTGATTAACAAAAATAGGGATCCCCTCGAAAAAAATTGGCGTGGGGTCCCCCCTATTTTTGTTAACCAGCCAGATGAAGCAGACCGCTGAGGCCTGGATTTTCAGGCTGTTAAGGAGCCAAGATCCATGGACCTTGCCAGCCTGATAATACCAGGCCACAGCAGTCTGCATATCTTGGCTGATTAACAAAAATAGGGGATCCCCTCGAAAAAAATTGGCATGGGGTCCCCCCTATTTTTGTTAACCAGCCAGATGAAGCAGACCGCTGAGGCCTGGTTTTTCAGGCTGGTAAGGATCCAATATCCATGGACCTTGCAAGCCTGATAATACCAGGCCACAGCAGTCTGCTTAGCTTGGCTGGTTAACAAAAATAGGGGATCCCCTCGAAAAAAAAACGGCGTGGGGATCCCCCCTATTTTTGTTAACCAGCCAAGTAAAATGCAGACTGCTGCGGCCTGGTATTAAAAGACTGTCAAGGCCCATGGATTTTGGCCCTCAACAGCCTGATAATACCAGGCTACAGCAGCCCCACATTTGGCGCATCAAAAGATGTGCCAATTGTGGCACTTTACCCGGCTCTTCCCACTTGCCCTGTAGCGGTGGCAAGCGGGGTAATAAGGGGTTAATGTCACCGTTGATTGCACGGTGACAATAAGCCCGGTTAATAATGGAGAGGCGTCAATAAGACACCGATCCATTATTAATCCCAAAGTTATTAAATGTATAAAAAAAAGACACAGCAAGAAAAAAGTCTTTTAATGAAATAAAAGAGACAACACAGTTTTCATTTCTTTTATTGTACTCTCATTCCTGCGACGCCATCGATCTCCTGTAAAAAAAGAAAAAAAACAAACCAACAGTATACCACCTGTCCGACGCAGTCCAGAACGACAGTCCCACGACGATCCAGCTGTGCTACATCGCAATGACAGGCAAGCAGCACAGCTGATTACCTGCTTCCCCGGCGGTGACGTCATCGGACTGACTGCTTTACGGCCGGGATTACCCAGCAGTCACTGCAGTTATCGCGAGAAACTGCATGTGACCGCCGGGGAAAGAAGATGGCGGCCATGAAGCAGTCCGGGATGTGACCGCCGGAGATCTTCTGCCAGGTAAGTGCCGCTGACTCCTGACAGACCCGACCGACGGACACTGACAGTGACAGTGACAATCCCGATTCCGGTATCCGATAAGACGAAAATATCGGAACTCGGAATCGGAATTCCGATACAGCCAATATCGGCCGATACCCGATATTTGCAGTATCGGAATGCTCAACACTAGTTCTCACATATTATTTTTTTTATTACAGATGGCTGATAAGCAGGAATTTTTGCGGGAGTTTATCGAGCTGTACCGCTCAATGCCGTGCCTGTGGAAAATAAAGTCGGCTGATTACTGTAACAGGCTTAAAAAGAAGGACGCGTACCAAAAACTGGTGGAGCTCTGCAAGAACCGTTACCCAGATGAACCGGCGGATGAGTCATCGGTGAAAAAACGCATTCAGGCCCTCCGCACAGTGTACAAAAAAAGAGCTCAATAAAGTTATTAATTCTACCAAATCTGGATCGGGGCCGAAGATATTTATGTCCCCCAACTGTGGTACTTTGATCTGTTTGCTTTTACAAGGGACCAAGAAGTACCCAGACAAGGGACATCCATGTCGGATCTAGACCCGGTGATCCAGCCGGACACCCCTGTCATACATGTAAGTACCTTTGTATTACAACACATTTTAATGTACTTGACAAAGTGGACTTAAATTTAAAAAATATAATTGTGAAATGTAGATAAAATGGCAGAATTTATCCCTTCATGTACTGAGAACTTATGTAGCTCAATGGTTGAGGCCTATCCATCTACAAGTGTCGTTTTCACATTTTTGCTGTATATGGGTGTTATAGTGTGAAGATTAATTTTTTTGTCTTTGTGATTTACCATTTGTTTTTTGTTCATGCAGGACACAGTAAGGCTGTCTCCACACCTGCAACTGAACAAGACAGCATGGCGTTGATCCAAGATGAAGAAGAGCCACCATCCTCATCTGTGCGGCGCCGGCTTTCACTTTCAGGAAGGAAAAGGAAGGCTCCCACCTGAATTGGTGGAAATTGCTAAAAAAGTGCTAACGGCAGAAAAAGACCAACCTAAAATAACTGGGTTTGCATACTTCGCTAATGAGAAGCTCCCTACACTGGATCCTGTTCAACGGCTTCATGCAGAGAGACTCATGTTTGAGGTACTGACTCAAGCGTCTTTTGGAAACCTGGATAACAGATATGTCATCATGCCAAGACCGCAGTACCCGGACTACTCATGGCCCAACAATCCTGTGCCGAACCCAATTGGGCTAAATCCTGCAAACCCAAATGTTGGTGCTCCCCCTTATTTTTATACACCGCAGAGGCAGCGTGGTAATGGCAACGATCCATCTTACCAGCAGTTGTAGTTTTTAAAATTTTTTACCAAAGTGTTTTGTTGTCTATATTTTTTAACATTGTTACCTTTTTTAATAAAAATCTTATTTATCTAATGAATTGTGTTCTTTTATTATTCTTATGTGATGTCAACTATTAAAATGTTGTATTTTTATTACATCTACTTGTCACACATGGGGTCATGGGAATACCAGCTATCATAGGTGTTCCATCATAGGGAAAAAATGAAATGAAAAAAATTTCAACAATTAACATTTCTTTTAAAGGCCCCTGGTCACACTAGCGCTAAAACCTTATACTAAAAAAAAATACACCACACCTGCGTAGATAAACGTTCAATATATCATATATATTAACTTCATATATATGTATATATATTTTTTTAAAATTAAATATAAACAAAAAACAGAAAGATAATAATAAAATAAAAAATTATAAACAAAATATTAACACAATAATTTAAAAAAAAAAAAAAATACTCAGGGCGGCCCCGTAGTCCAGCCACTGCCCTCTCCAGTGTCACCCCGTGCTCCAGCAGTGCAGCCATGCCGCTGTTCACAGCTGCCACTGCTGTGTGCATTCTCACCATCAGCCGGCGGTGGGACACCAACAGGTCCTGGGCAGTTGGGATTTCTGTGGAGGTAAAGGTAACAGTTAATAGTGAATTCTGTTGCAACATCAACAAGTACATGTTATGTTTGTTAACACTTACGGTTTTCCGCAGAGGACCCGCTGACCGCCCACCCAGAACCTGTTGGTTCGCCGGCTAGGGAAACACAGAAAAAAAAAATTATATCACAACAGCCATTACACATAAAGGGCCCGTCTCACATAGCGATATCGCTAGCGAGATCGTTGCTGAGTCACTAGTTTTGTGACACAGCAGCGAGCTCACCAGCGATATCGCTGTGTGTGACATTCAGCGACGATCAGCCCCCCTGCTGGGTATCGCTGATCGTCGCTGAAATGTCTGAACATTTTTTTGATCGCTGGTCTCCCGCTGACAGGCACGCATCGCTGCGTGTGACAGGCGGGAGACCAGCGATCCGCTGGTAACCAAGGTAAACAGCGGGTTTCCAGGCGCGGGCTGTGCCTAGAAACCCGCTGTGTACCTTGGATACCAGCGCCCTCTTCAGGGAGCTGGTAACCAAGGTACACAGCGGGTTTCCAGGCACCGCGCAGCGCCTGGAAACCCGATGTGTACCTTGGTTACCAGCTCCCTGCATCAGGGCGCTGGTATCCAAGGTACACTGCGGGTAACTAGCGATGTTTACCCCAGTGTCCTTGTGCTGATCGCTGCCTGAGCTGCCTGTTTGGCAGCTCAGCAGCGATAATATAGCGATACACCAGCGATCCTGATCGTTGTCGGGATCGCTGGTGTATCGCTATGTGAGACCCAGCCTTAAGACCTTACAAAGTTCTCAAACTTGTCTGAAGCTTATATAATGTGCGTTAATTACCTGATGGGGAGCCTGCATCCGTGTCACGGGGTGACACTGGAGAGAAGCCAATACCCTGGAACAGGCTAGAAGACCCCAAATCAGGAGGGGGGTTGCTGCCGGTGAAGGGGTTGAGAGGAAAGGTGATGATGGTGGTGGAGGGGTAGCCGGGGAAGATGATGGAGGTGGAGGGTAGCCGGGGAAGGAGATGACGGTGGTGGAGGGGTAGCTGGGGACGGTGGAGCAGCTGGAGCTGCTGATGGTGAAGGTGGTGCTGTAAATGAAATATACAATTCAGACTCCCCATTATCATCATCATTGCCTCCCCATTAATATAATCATCATTGCCTTCCCATCATCATTGTCTCCCCATTAATATCATCATTAGCATTGCCTTCCCATTATCATTGCCTGCCCATCACTACTCGTCCTCCCGTTACTCCCAGTACTTCCATCTATGCCTGTAAACCCCTCACGACTGGTACTCCCATCACTGCCTTGCCCCATCACTGCCGGTACTCCCATCACTGCGGTGCATTGATATAGGTAGATAAGGCTACTTTCACACTTGCGTTTTTTTGCGCAGCGCAACTTGCGCTATTGGACGAATGGGCAATGTTCCCCTATCTTTAACATGGCGGGCGCAGGTCTAGCGCTTGCACGCGTTCATGTGCGTTTGTCGTGCGCTGTGCATTTTCCCGGTGTGCGCCCATACGCGATAGACGCTACATGTTGCATTTTTTTTTCCGGTCAAAAAAGACAGAGATGATAGAGCCAGAGATGATGGAGACAGAGATGATGGAGACAGAGATGATGGAGACAGAGATGATGGAGACAGATGATAGAGCCAGAGATGATGGAGACAGAGATGATAGAAATGTGACACATAGACAACGCATGCACCAAAAAAAACGCAAACGCATGCAAAAACGCATGAAATCGCAGATAAACGCTGCATTTTTTTGTCGAAATGCGCATGCTGATGCGACTAGCCTAACCCACAAAACATAACCTCTCCAGATACCCTCATCAATACTCACTCAGAGGCCTGCGGAGCTGGGCCGGATGCTGGCGACCCTATCACGGGAGCGGTAGCGAAGGTCCCCAGCTTTTTTCTTATCTGGGCGCCGGTCCGCTGCACGCCAAAGCGCCGCTCCAGGCCCCGCCGGATTCTCTGCAGGACTACCTTTTTGTGGCGCATAGGATGCGCCACAGGTAGCCTGCAGTCATAGCCCCACCTTTCTACTTTTTCTATTAAGTAGAAAACCTCTCCCTCCGTCCACTTAGCCCCTCGCTGCTGTCTCGCCGCCATAGCCGCCATTACAAACAACAGCGCATTGGGCGACGCCAGCGCCATGACGTCACAGCGTGCGCACATTACGTGCGACCGCACTCGCAGCGCAAAACAGTATTGCGATTGCAAAGTGACCGCAGCAGTCATGCGCCCAGCTGGAGCTCGTGAGGTCACATTGCGATCACAATGGCCTCGCATATCTGTGAATAGCTGCATATCTGAATAGCTGGAGCTCCTTATCGTCACCTTGCGATCACAATGGCATCGCATATCTGTGAATAGCTGCATTTATGAGTAGCTGGAGCTCATTATCGTCACCTTGCGATCAGAATGGCATCGCATATCTGTGAATACCTGGGATTCCCTGGTGAATGTTGACCTTTACCTCCCAAAATGTAATTTTATATATTTATATCAATTTTTTAATCTTTAATTTATGACTAAAAATATATGTTATATATTTAAATTTATATATGCTGCTGTGGTGTATTATGTGTTATTTTTAATTATAAGGTTTGAACGCTAGTGAGACCATAGGCCTTTGAAATAATTGTTAATTTTTGAAATTTTTTTCTTTTTATTTCTTTAACAATCAACTCCTATGACTGATGGTACTCCCATGACCCCGTGTGTGACAAGTAGATACAATGTAAAAAAAAAATACACAACAAAAAACATTAGAAAAGATTTTAAAAACTACAGGTGCTGGTAACATGTCTCATTGCCATCCCCATTACTCCCTTCCCACATCTAACCCATCATTATCCCTTCTCCCATATTGATAAAATAATTGAAAAAAAAAGACACAAATACATTTTTAAAATAAAAAATTTTTATTATAAAAACATTGTTAAAAAAGGGTAAAGTAAAACATTCTCAAAATCAAACTAGATTCTGCTGCCAACTCACTGCACCAGGCCCATTAAAGTAATGGCAGTACTTGTCTCGACCGGCCTTCGCATCGTCCTTGCTCCTGCCTTGATTGACAGGTTGAAGGCCTGCAATAGCGGGATCATTGTCACGCCATTCTCCAAGCACCACGTCACCATTGCTGTCCGAGTCCATGAAGCCTGGCGGACTGTAAGTACCAGCATCGCGTTTGCGTAGAAAATTGTGCAGCACACAACAGGCCAACACCACAGAGTCTATGGATTCCAACTTCATGTTGATTGGAGTGTGGAAAACCCTGAAGCGGTTGGCCATTATGCCGAAGGCATTCTCCACAACGCGCCGTGCTCTAGACAGTCTGTAGTTAAAAATCCGCCTTTCCCCTGTCAAAGTCTTTTGTGGATATGGTTTCACAAGATGCGCATGAAGGGGGAAGGCTTCATCGCCCACAAACACAAAGTTTAGGTTGGCGGTGGTGTCCATGTTGGTTGGCAAGTTAAGTTTATTATTAAACAACCGTTCACCAAAAGTTGTGTGCTCCAAAACGCCACCGTCAGAAACCCTTCCATTTATGCCAACATCAATGTCAATAAATTCATAATTGGCATTAACAAGGGCCATGAGGATCACGCTGAAGTAGCCCTTGTAATTATGAAAAAAGGATCCGCTGTTGGCTGGTTGCGTGATCCGCACATGTTTGCCATCCAAGGCACCACCACAGTTTGGGAACTGCCAAATCCTTTCAAAATCAGAGGCAATAATTTGCCATTACGCCACTGATTTGGGAAAAGGCATGTAGCTCCGTAAACTGCGGACGATGGCATTGCATGTCTCCGGAATTAGTTCTCCAAGCAGCGACCGAGAAATTGCAGCAGAATATTGCAAATCCTTCATTGAACGTCCGTTGCCAGAAATCGCAGCGTTACTGCCAAACGTTCCTCTGCTGAAACAGCTGCACGCATCCGGGTATCCTGCCGTTCAATGAGTGGCCTCACACATTTCAGTAGGAGCTTGAATGAATCCTCCGACATCCGTAGATAATTCCGGAAATCCTGCGGATTCTTCTCCTGCAACTCCCTCACTAGATGCATGTGGGAGAATTTGGACCTCTGCTCCAGCCATTCTCTGGTCCACATGCGACGCTTTCGCTTGGAGCGCCTCTCTTCCACCCGCGCCTCTTCCTGTCGATCTGCCTCCATAGATAGTGCAACTGCCACAATCACACGCTCCGCGGTGGACAGGTTCATTATGTGCAACCTGTACGGTAAAGAAGAGAAAAGTTAATTACTAATTAATTACTATTAATAAAGTGTTTAAACAAAATAAAATAAAGAATAAAATAAAAAATATATAGAAAAAAAATAAATTAAACTTTTCAGTTAACATTTAATATACAGATTACAAATGTCCAAAATGGTGGGGGGGTGTAAAATAAATAAAGCAGACGAAAAAAAAAAAAATAAGGTCAGGGTGTAAAATAAATAAAGCAGACGAAAAAAAAAAAATAAGGTCAGGGGTGTAAAATAAATAAAGCAGACGAAAAAAAAATAAGGTTAAAAACCATTATCAAACAACATCACAAACAATATTTACCTTGAATCCAAATATCCCGAAGATCCAAATCCAAATTGGGATGGATGGTGCTCTAGCGACTCAGACAGGATCGCAAAAACACACTGCGCCACAAACAGGATCGCAAAACTCCGCCACACGATACTATCCTCGTAACAACGCACAAAGAGTCACCCATAAAGTGCTCTGGAAACAATGGATGGGGGCGCAGTTATTACAGCTGAGGTGATGTTGTGGTCACCAATCGGAGCTGTAGGGCGTTAACGAAAGAAAACAAAGTCCCGCCTGCGCCGCTGACTAATGACTCGTTAACGAGGTCGCACATCGTTCACAAAAGGTGCCAAACACAGCGATTCAGGCTCACCAGCGGGATGCCAAAGATAAAAATACGGTCCAGAACTCTAGTGAACGATCAACGAGATCACAGCAGGGGCCACGTCGTTGCTACATGCCACACACAACGACGTCGCTAACGAGATCGCTAAATAGTGACGTATTTTAGCGATCTCGTTAGCGACGCTGTTTAGTGTGGCATACCCTTTACTGTCTATTTGAACATCTTCACTGCCCCCAGACCTATTTGTAGGGTCTGCCTTAAAAAAGCTTGGCTATCCTATTTACTCATTATACTCATTACTCAAAATTAACATTCAAGCATTAGGAATTGCTTCGTTCGAGTATTTTAGTGCTGGCTCATCTCTTGTCACTATGTGGGGTGGAGGCTGAGCTGGGATGGAGCCTGGGTGGAGTCTCAATGGGGCCCAAAAATTTTGCCAACATGGACCCTGAAATTCCTGGTGGCTGCACTGAGCTCATCTCTTCCCTTAATATCACTCTTCTCTGAACCTGCTCTTAATCAGCTATGTCCTTTTTATACACTCGAGCCTAAAAATGTACACAGAAATCTAAGAATGGCTGCACTACTGACCTGTATCAAGGTAAAAAATTTTCTTGTCATGAGCATCTATGCCTCTTTTAATGCATCCCTTCATATTATTTTCCTTGGCAGCAGCTGCGCGACACTGGTCACAAGAACTTGCCTTTCACCCATAAGCCCAAATCTTTTTCAGTGACAGTTTTGCACAGTGTTTCATCATTTAGTGCAGAAATATATATGTTTTCTTTCCTGGTCTTTTTATCCCAGAACTTAATTTCTGCAGTACTTGTGAGTGTATGCCATCCAGTCCCAGTGATTTGGGCCTGGTGATTTGCTTACTTTAATGTTTTGCGGCATCATATAGTATTTACTGATGGTTTAAATAGGTGACATTTAGCATACGTCATCAAAATTCTGACATAATGCCATGCTAGCATGAGATTGCCGCATGTGGCGGATGTTGATACTCGTGTAACAGTGGTCACTTTTCTCTTTTCCAACAGAGAACAGGTGGAAGTTGTTGGCACCCATCAGCTATTCCTGGGTAGCTGCCTTTCATGGGACAAATATATACTGTATATTACTCACTTAATCTGTTATTCAGACTTCTATAAAGATTTAAGGATTATTATACAGAGAGATTAACAAGACGTTCCTCATTAGGATAATGTCTGCATTTCTCTAGTTGACGGGTATTAACAAAGGTTGAGTACAATTATTGAAGTTCTATCCATACAGCAGCAAGTGATTGTCATAATGTACAGTGAGTCAGCTCTCGCTGGTGCTGCACAATACGTAAAACTCCAACTGAGAAGTGTTAAGGCAAGCAGAAAGTTGTCACCACAATATTTTCCATCAAGTACACCCATATGTACTTACCATTTCAATGTAGAAAATATTTTTTTTTCTAATCTATTATAATGGCTTCATCATAAAATATAGGTTAGAATATTTAAAAAATATTTCTTGATATATGAACTACTATATGTTATAAATGTCACATCAAATAAATTGACATGTTGATATATATTTTTGCTAGTGTTCCAATTCCAATGTATAATTTCCATAAACATTACTAAAATAATATTTATCATGCAGCAAACTGACCTAACTTGGAATCAATTCAAATATTTTAGAATTCTGTAATTGGAAATTAGCTACTATTTGCCTTTTTGCTGTTCTAAAATCTAAACTATGTTATGATGTCCATATACAGTAGTAATAGAGTAGTCCTTACAAGTGGAAAGAGCGTGGAAAGAAACACAATAAGGGCTCAGTCCATGGAAAAAGTCTATATAAGGTTTTCTTGGAAATAGCAGAGCAAAATAACATTCTCACACTAATGTTATTGTTGTTGTGTATGATTTTGATTCTGTTTAAAGCCAAAAGACATGGTGCAGAAAATCATTTTTCACAGTTTTCCCATGACTTACTAAGATGTATCATTCAAGCATCAAAACATAAGTGAAGTTTAAACTGCCAAAGGTGTTCACTCACCCTTTGTGTCCCAGCATCATAAAGAATGCCTTGCCAGTTCTTGCATTTCCCCAAATGAGAATAGGATCTCTAATGTTTCAGGAGACAGTAAAAAGTGGTGAAAGGCAAAGATGCAGCAGAGCGAATGGGATTTTTCTTCTTGAGAGCGAGAAGGTCACAGCTCTTTAAATCAAGTTGCACGGTTGGCAAATTCATTTATTAATATGTGGCTTGGCCTGGATTTAAGGGGGTACCATCAAGTATTCATTTGAAATCTTGACATCAGAAATAGCATTACTGGCCACATGCTGTTTAACCACAGGATAACGTTTTTTTGTTGTCAGCCAGTTTCTTATACTGAACATTTATACTGTAATTCCACAGACCTCTTTGTTTCCAAATTGTGAGAAGTTAGAGGATGAGTTGCTTATTAGAAAAGCTAAAGATTTATATTATTATTATATTTATGATTAGGTTGGCTGGTGGATATTCTAGAAAATACACGATTTTTGGTGTCTATTATCTAAAGTTTGATAAAAGCTTTTTGTCACTGTATAGTTCATGCAGTAACATTAAAGATCCAGTTTAGAGGAACATTATATTTTATAGGTTTGCTAAATTAAGGTTCCCTATGATATTCTATGGTTACTACTTGACTTTTACAAAATTCCAATGTGCATTTGACTGTAAATTCTTCATAAGTTTCTGGGTCTTCATGGCACATATATTTCTATAATTGAGGAAAGTGGGGTGTCCTGATCGGTGTGACAGTTCCTGACAGTGAATGAAAGGAGGTTGTGGTCAAAGAGTGAAAGAGGGGAGTTAGTCAAATCATGCACTGAGCAGAGCCGGGAGAAGACCAGGTCCAGTGTATTTCTGTCTTCAAGCGTAGTTGTTAGTAAGTTAAGAAAAGTAGAAGGATAGAGATAAAAGTTTAGTAGCCGATGAGGAGAGGGGATCACCAATTGGGATGTTAAAGTCTCTCATGATGAGGGTGGGTATGTCACAGGATAGAAAATGTGGAAGCCAGGTGGCAAAGTGATTCAGTATCTGACAGGAGGTACCCGGAGGACTATACACAACCGCTACTCAAAGGGAGAAAAGGCTGTAGAGTCTGACAGCGTGGATCTCAAATGAAGGGAAGGTGAGTGAGGGTACTTGGGGGATAATCTGAAAATTACATTTGGCTGGTACGAGCAGAGCAACACCTCCACCTGGTCTGTTGTCAGATCTCGGATATGAGAGAAATGTTGGCCACCATATGAGAAAACAGCAGCAGTGGTGTCTGATATCTGGATCCAGGTTTTAGTAAGAGCCAGAAGGCTAAGTGAATCACAAAGAAAGAAGTCATGGATGTAGGAGTTTGTTACAGGCTGAATTCCAGAGGGCACAATTAAAAGAGACAGAAGGTATGCAGGGAATGTTAATGAGATTTGCAGGAGTGGTTCAACTTACTATTACAAGAAGGGCCAGGGTTGGGAGCAGATGGTTCAGTTATTGTGAGAGCGTCTCATGTGTTGTATGGTGGGAGTGAATGTATCTGTGCAGTTTAGGATTCTGAAAAGGGCATGAGTGCTGTACATAGGAGAGGAGAGAGGGGCTGATATGGTTGGAGTGTAAAGAGTTTGTGCAAGGACAGTGGATTTCAGTGAATGAAAAAGTCAGGATATAAATGATACAATTACATAAGGTAGATATTTGTTGCAAGGCAAATGTTCTGGAAGCAATTTTCCTTGAATATTTTACCTATCTCTTGCTCTGTTTTACTGCCATGTTTAACTGTCATGCAAATTGAAGAAATGCACTTGGAATAAAAAGTGCATAAATGCTCCCCTGTCTGAATATATAGGAGATTTGTTCTTAGGTCTATCACTCGTTGACAATCAATTAACTAAATTAATACAGCAGGAGACAATAAATGTAGAGATAAACAAGTTTGCAGCTTTAGGGAACAGCTCAATAAGATGAATGAGATATATACCATTAAAACATGCTTGCAGAGATGGAAATTAAGATGCAAGCTTTAAAGATCTATATATAAAATTGAGTGCATGTGTGTGAATGTGTGTGTGTTTCAAGCCACGCCCAATCCTCATAGCCCCGCCCACTCCACATAGCCCCACTCATTCAACACGCAAAGCCCCGTATAATAAATATTAATATATATATATAAAATAAATATCTAATTATATATATATATATATATAGATATATATATATATATATATAGTATGTATAATAAATATCATATATAATATATGTATATATATATATTTCATATGCACATCTTCTTGACCACAATAAGTTACAGTGCCTGTATTGCTCATAGCAACCAATCACTAAGCATCTTTCATTTCATCAGAGCTGTACAAAAGATGAAAGCTGAGCTGTGATTGGTTGCTATGAGCGACAGTTTTCCTTGTAGACAGTTGTGGTAACTGAGGCCTATTATTCTTATCACTTCTATGGTTTTATCGTCCTTCTGTAAACCTGGAAATAACACAATTTATTACCGTACCGACACAGACCACCCTCTGACACAGACTGCAGGGGGAGCCCAGAATCAGGAAATTCTCTTTGTCTGGCCTGAAGCATCTCATTAACGTAAAACTTCAAACACAGATTAAAAAAGAAACACAAGATGGATATCTCCAACCCAGGCATCATTTTAATCGGTGTAACAGCACCGACCTGACAATGCCTGGTTCTCTTTAACCCCTCTCTGACATCAGACGTACTATCCCGTCCATGAAACCCGTGCCAATCTGACCATGGACGGGATAGTACGTCATAGGCGATCAGCTGCGCTCCGAGGGGAGCGCAGCTAATCGCCGCCGGGTGTCAGCTGGTTATCACAGCTGACACCTGTGACTGTGTGTCAGGAGCGGTCACGGACCGCTCCTGGCACATTAACACCTGGCACAACCGTGATCGCGGTGTACCGGGGGCACAGGAGAGCATCGCGCAGGGAGGGGGCTCCCTGCGCACCCCCCTGACACCCTCAGACCAGCGCGATGTGACCGCGCTGTTCTGAGGGCTTCCTCCCTCCCAGGACCCGGATCCAAGATGGCGCCGGGGTCCTGGAGGGAGGCGGCTTCCTCAGTGCCTGCTGAGAGCAGGCACTGAGAAGCCTGAAGCTATGCCTGTGCGATCGCTGGTGTGACAGAGTGCTGTGCACACTGTCACACCAGCGATCTGATAAAATACAGTGATGTCCCACCCTGGGACAAAGTAAAAAAGTTAAAAAAATAAAAATAAACATGTTTTAAAAAAAATTCCAGAATAAATAATAATAAAAAAAAATATTCCCCAATAAATTCATTTCTTCCTGTAAATAAAAAAAAAAAAAACAATAAAAGTACACATATTGGTATCGCCGCGTCCGTAACGACCCCACCTATAAAACTGTCCCACTAGTTAACCCCTTTAGTGAACCCCTTCAAAAAAAAAAAAAAAAGCAAATAATCAATGCTTTATCATCATACCGCCGAACAAAAAGTGGAATAACACGCGATCAAAAAAACCGATATAAATAAACATGGTACCACTGAAAACGTCATCTTGTCCCGCAAAAAACGAACCGCCATACAGCATCATCAGCGAAAAAATAAAAAAGTCATAGCTCGCAGAATAAAGCGATGCAAAATTAATAATTTTTATATAAAATTGTTTTTATTCTATTAAAGCGCCAAAACATAAAAAAATGTTATAAATGAGGTATCGCCATAATCGTACTGACCCGAAGAATAAAACTGCTTTATATCAATTTTACCACACGCGGAACAGTAAAAACACCTCCCCAAAAGAAATTCATGAATTGCTGATTTTTGTTCATTCTAACCTCCCAAAAATCGATATAAAAAGCGACCAAAAAATGTCACGTGCTCAAAAATGGTACCAATAAAAACGTCAACTCGTACCGCAAAAAATAAGACCTCACATGACTCAGTGGGCCAAAATATGCAAAAATTATAGCTCTCAAAATGTGGCGATGCAAAAAACTATTTTTGCAATAAAAAGCGTCTTTTAGCGTGACAGCTGCCAATCATAAAAAACCGCTATAAATAGTAAATCAAACCCCCCTTTATCACCCCCTTAGTTAGGGAAAAAAATAGAATAAAAAAAAAATGTATTTATTTCCATTTCCCATTAGGGTTAGGGTTGACGCTAAAGTTAGGATTAGCGTTAGGGTTGGATTAGGGTTAGGGTGTGTTAGGGTTAGGTTTGTGGTTAGGGTTGGGACTAGGGTTAGGGGTGTGTTGGGGTTAGGTTGGAGTTAGAATTGGGGGGTTTCCGCTGTTTAGGCACATCAGGGGCTCTCCAAACGTGACATGGCGTCTGATCTCAATTCCAGCCAATTCTGCGTTGAAAAAGTCAAACGGTGCTCCTTCACTGCTGAGCTCTGCCATGGCGCCCAAACAGTAGTTTACCCCCACATATGGGGTATCAGCGTACTCTAGACCCCAAGAGTTATTGTGTAATTTGTCCTATTTCTTCTGTTTCCCTTGGGAAAATAAAAAACTTGGGGCGAAAATATCATTTTTGTAAAAAAAAAATGATTTTTTTGTTTTTAACGGCTGTACATTATAAACTTCTGTGAAGCACTTGGGCTTCATAGCGCTCACCACACATCTAGATAAGTTCCTTGGGGGGTCTGTTTTCCAAAATGGGGTCACTTGTGGAGGGTTTCCACTGTTTAGGCGCATCAGGGACTCTCAAAATGCGACATGACGCCCCCAGACCATTCCATCAAAGTCTGCAATCCAAAACGTCACTACTTCCCTTCCAAGCCCCAACGTGTTGTACCCATACAATAGTTTTCTCTGACATATTGGGTATCAGCGTACCCAGGACAAATTGGACAACAACTTTTGGGGTCCAATTTCTCCTGTTACCCTTGTAAAAATAAAATATTGGGGGCGAAAAAAATCATTTTTGTAAAAAAAAAAAAAGATTTTTTATTTTTTACAGCTGTGCGTTATAAACTTCTGTGAAGCACTTCGGGGTTCAAATTGCTCACCAGACATCTAGATAAGTTCCTTGTGGGGTCTATTTTCCAAAATGGGGTCACTTGTGGGGGTTTCCACTGTTTAGGCGCATCAGGGCTCTCCAAATGCGACATGACGCCCCCAGACCATTCCATCAAAGTCTGCAATCCAAAACGTCACTACTTACCTTCTGAGCCCTGACGTGCGCCCATACAGTAGTTTCCTTCCACATATTGGGTATCAGCGTACTCAGGACAAATTGGACAACAACTTTTGGGGTCCAATTTCTCCTGTTACCCTTGTGAAAATAAAATATTGGGGGCGAAAAAAATCATTTTTGTAAAAAAAAAAAAGGATTTTTTATTTTTACGGCTGTGCGTTATAAACTTCTATGAAGTACTTCGGGTTCAAAGTGCTCACCACACATCTAAATAAGTTCCTTGTGGGTCTATTTTTCCAAAATGGGGTCACTTGTGGGGGGTTTCCACTGTTTAGGCGCATCAGGGGCTCTCCAAATGCGACATGACGCCCCCAGACCATTCCATCAAAGTCTGCAATCCAAAACGTCACTACTTACCTTCTGAGCCCTGACGTGCGCCCATACAGTAGTTTTCTCCACATATTGGGTATCAGCGTACTCAGGACAAATTGGACAACAACTATTGGGGTCCAATTTCTCCTGTTACCCTTGTGAAAATAAAATATTGGGGGCGAAAAATCATTTTTGTAAAAAAAAAAAAAAGATTTTTTATTTTACGGCTGTACGTTATAAACTTTAGTGAAACACCTGGGGTTCAAAGTTCTCACCACACATCTAGATAAGTTCCTTGAGGGGTCTAGTTTCCAAAATGGTGTCATTTGTGGGGGTTTCCACTGTTTAGGCAGATCAGGAGCTCGCCAAACACGACATGGCGTCCAGCCAATTCTGCGTTGAAAAAGTCAGACGGCGCTCCTTCCCTTCCAAACTCTGCCATGCACCCAAACAGTGGTTTACTCCCACATATGGGGTATCAGCGCACGCAGGACAAATTGCACAATAACTTTTGGAGTCTTGTTACCCTTGGGAAAATAAAAATTGGGGTGAAAAGATCATTTTGTGGAAAAAATATGATTTTTAAATTTACGGCTCTACGTTATAAACTTGTGTGAAGCACTTGGGGGTTCAAATTGCTCACCAAAGATCTAGATAAGTTCCTTAGGGGGTCTAGTTTCCCAAATGGGGTCATTTGTGGGGGGGGTTTCCACTGTTAGTTACATCAGGGGTTCTCCAAATGCAACATGGTGTCCAATTTCAATTCCAGCCAATTTTGGTTGGAAAAAGTCAAATGGTGCTCCTTCCATTCCGAGCTCTGCCATGCGCCCAAACAGTGGTTCCCCCAACATATGGGGTATCAGCATACTCAGGACAAATTGGACAACAACTTTTGTGGTCTAATTTCTCCTGTTACCCTTGGAAAATAAAAAATTAGTGACTAAAAGATAATTTTTGTGGGAAAAAAATAGGATTTTTTATTTTCATGCCCGGGCATTATAAACTTGTGTGAAGCACTTGGGGGTTCAAAGTGCTCACCAAAGATCTAGATAAGTTCCTTAGGGGGTCTAGTTTCCAAAATGTGGTCACTTGTGGAGGGTTTCCACTGTTTAGACTCATCTGGGGCACTGCAAACGGAACATGACCCCCATCAACGTCTGCATTCCAAAACGTTACTACTTCCTTTCCAAGCCCTGCCGTGCGCCCAAGCAGCTTCCCCCCCCCACATATGGGGTATCAGCGTACTCAGGACAAATTGGACAACAACTTTTGGGGTCCAATTTCCTTGGGAAAATTCAAAAATTTAGGACTAAAAAATCATTTTTGTGGAAAATAGTTTTTTTTTTTTTCACACCCAGGCATTATAAACTTTTGTGAAACACTTGGGGTTCAAAGTGCTCACAACAGATCTAGATAAGTACCTTAGGGGGTCTAGTTTCCAAAATGGTGTCACTTGTGGGGGGTTTCCACTGTTTAGGTGCATCAGAGGTTCTCCAAATGCGACATGGCGTCCAATCTCAATTCCAGCCAATTTAAGTTTGAAAAAGTCAAACAGCGCTCCTTCCCTTACGAGCTCTGCCGTGTGCCCAAACAGTGGTTTTCCCCAACATATAGGGTATTGGCGTACTCAGGAGAAATTGCACAACAACCTTATCTGTCCATTTTCTCCTTTTACCCTTGTGAAAATAAAAAACAAAGTTTGTAAAAGATCATTTTTGTGGCTAAAAAGTTAAATATTCATTTTTCCTTCCACGTTGCTTCAGCTCCTGTGAAGCACCTGAAGGTTAATAAACTTCTTGAATGTGGTTTTGAGTACCATGAGGGGTGCAGTTTTTAGAATGGTGTCACTTTTGGGTATTTTCTGCCATATAGACCCCTCAAAGTGACTACAAATATGAGGTGGTCCCTAAAAAAAATGGCTTTGTAAATTTTGTTGTAAAAATGAGAAATCGCTGGTCAACTTTTAACCCTTATAACTTCCTAAAAAAAAAAAATTTTGGTTCCAAAATTGTGCTGATGTAAAGTAGACATGTGGGAAATATTATTTCTTAACTATTTTGTGTGATATATTTCTCTGTTTTAAGGGAATAAAAATTAAAAGTTTGAAAATTGCAAAATTTTAAAATTTTTCGCCATATTTGCGTTTTTTTCAAAAATAAACGCAAGTTATATCGAAGAATTTTTACTTCTAACGTGAAGTACAATATGTCACGGAAAACATTCTCAGAATGACGAAGATCCGTTGAAGCGTTCCAGAGTTATAACCTCATAAAGAGACAGTGGTCAGAATTGTAAAAATTGGCCCGGTCATTAACGTGCAAACCACCCTTGGGGTGAAGGGGTTAATCTTATTTTTACAGCTACAACTAATGCCCCTCTAAATTAGTCCTTTTTTACAAATTCTAAATAAATGGTATTACACTCATGGGCGGAGCTGCCGCACTAAAATACTCTGTGCTGCAGGGAAACTACACCTCCACTCTGTACAGATGGGAGGGAACCTGGAGATGATGTACAGGTATACACTATATACAGGAGGAGATGACATATAGGTTTATACTATATACAGGAGGAGATGACATACAGGTATATACTATATACAGGGGGAGATGACATACAGGTATATACTATATACAGGGAAGATGACATACAGGTATATACTATATACAGGGGGAGATGACATACAGGTATATACTATATACATTGAAGATGACATACAGGTATATACTACATACAGGGGAGATGACATACAGGTATATACTATATACAGGGGGAGATGACATACAGGTATATACTATATATAGGGAAGATGACATACAGGTATATACTATATACAGGAGGAGATGACATACAGGTTTATACTATATACAGGAGGAGATGACAAAGGTATATACTACATAAAGGGGGAGATGACATAAAGGTATATACTATATACAGGGGAGATGACAGACAGGTATATACTATATACAGGGGAAGATGACATACAGGTATATACTATATACAGGGAAGATGACATACAGGTATATACTATATACAGGGGGAGATGACATACAGGTATATACTATATACATTGAAGATGACATACAGGTATATACTACATACAGGGGAGATGACATACAGGTATATACTATATACAGGGGGAGATGACATACAGGTATATACTATATATAGGGAAGATGACATACAGGTATATACTATATACAGGAGGAGATGACATACAGGTTTATACTATATACAGGAGGAGATGACAAAGGTATATACTACATAAAGGGGGAGATGACATAAAGGTATATACTATATACAGGGGAGATGACAGACAGGTATATACTATATACAGGGGGAGATGACATACAGGTATATACTATATTCAGGGAGATGACATACATGTATATACTATATACAGGGGAGATGACATATAGGTGTATACTATTTACAGGAGGAGATGACATACAGGTATATACTATATACAGGAGGAGATGACATACAAGTATAAACTATATACAGGGGGAGATGACATACAGGTATATACTATATACAGGGGAGATGACATATAGATATGTACTATATACAGGGGGAGATGGCATACAGGTATAAACTATATACAAGGGTGATGACATATAGGTATATACAAGATGCAGGAGGAGATGACTTACAGGTATATAATATATACAGGAGGAGATAACATACAGGTATATAATATATACAGGGGAGATGACATGCAAGTATATACTATTTACAGGAGAGATAACATACAGGTATATACTATATACAGAAGGAGATGACATAGAGGTATATACTATATACAGGAGGAGATTACACTCAGGTACAGTATATACTATATACAGGAGGGGATGACACAGGTATAAACTATATACAGGAGGAGATGACATACAGGTATATACAGTACTATATACAGGAGGAGATGACTCAAGTATAAACTATATACAGGATTAGATGACATACAAGTATATACTATATACAGGAGGAGATGACATGCAAGTATATACTATATACAGGGGAGATGACAAACAGGTATATACTGTATACAGAAAGAGATGACATAGAGGTATATACAGTGCCTACAAGTAGTATTCAACCCCCTGCAGATTTAGCTGGTTGACACATGCGGAATTAACTTGGCATTGTGACATTTGTACTGTAGATCAGCCTGGAAGTAGGAAATGCACTGCAGCAAAAATTTTTGTTTTAATTTTTTTTTTTTTTTTTAAACGTTAAAAGTTAATTCAGAGTGTCATTTATTATTCAACCCCTCAAACCACAAGAATTCTGTTTGGTCCCCCTAAAGTATTAAGAAGTAGTTCAGGCACCAAGAATAATGATAAAAACAAAAGAAATGCAATACAATGTGGTGTAAAAAAAATTAAAAAATATATATTGGCCAAAATAATATTAATCAAATAATGTATATACACCTCTAATTGAAATATAAAATAAAAAATATATATTGGCCAAAATGATATCAATCAAATAATATATATACACCTCTAATTGAGATCACACCTCCAAGTGTGGATGCATGAACATCCAATGAATTGACAGAAACACCCAAGTGCAAAGGAACAGGGGGAAAACACCACCAAGGCAGGATTGGACACAAAATATATTTTATTGAAAATATAGCATAAAAAATTGCACATACATAATGGTATAAAATGATGTTAAAAAGGAAACAAAAAACACACCACCTTGCAATGCCCAATAGCCGGGATTTATAAACACATAACCAGGCATATGTATAGCAAACCAAATGAATATGTGAAAGACACACAGAACCAATAACGTGTAACATAAAATAAAAGCTATATGTGTAACAAAGTATAACACAATGTGCTCAAAATGCTGTGCCAAATCACAATTGTGATCGAAATGAGTGACCAATGTGTCTCAAAAATCAAGAGAAATGCCCAAAAAAATCACTAATTGTGCATTACATTCTAAACCAAATGTGACACACCAATGCAAATGAAAGCTCCAAAAGCTAGAAAATATATTTTGCAGCAAAGTGAAAACAAAGCAAGACTGTGCTACCATAAAAGTAATGAGGCTAAAAACACAATACCTGGAAAATCCCGGGGGGGAAGAGCAAGGATGGGTGAGATTGCTTCCGATTACGCGCCCCAACGCGCGTTTCGGAAAATGTTCCTTCGTCCTGTTTAGAATGTAATGCACAATTAGTGATTTTTTGGGCATTTCTCTTGATTTTTGAGACACATTGGTCACTCATTTCGATCACAATTGTGATTTGGCAAAGCATTTTGAGCACATTGTGTTATACTTTGTTACACATATAGCTTTTATTTTATGTTACATGTTATTGGTTCTGTGTGTCTTTTACATATTCATTTGGTTTGCTATACATATGCCTGGTTATGTGTTTATAAATCCCGGCTATTGGGCATTGCAAGGTGGTGTGTTTTTTGTTTCCTTTTTAACATCATTTTATACCATTATGTATGTGCAATTTTTTATGCTACATTTTCAATAAAATATATTTTGTGTCCAATCCTGCCTTGGTGGTGTTTTTCCCCCTGTTCCTTTGCACTTGGATGTTTCTACCAAGAATAATGAGCTTCACATGTGTGGATTAATGATCTCTTTTGCCAGCCTTTTCTGACTATTTAAGACCCTCCCCAAACTTGTGAACAGCACTCATACATGGTCAACATGGGAAAGACAAAGGAGCATTCCAAGGCCATCAGAGACAAGATCGTGGAGGGTCACAAGGCGGGCAAGGGGTACAAAACCCTTTCCAAGGAGTTGGCCCTACCTGTCTCCACTGTTGGGAGCATCATCCGTAAGTGGAAGGCTTATGGAACTACTGTTAGCCTTCCACGGCCTGGACAGCCTTTGAAAGTTTCCTCCCGTGCCGAGGCCAGGCTTGTCCGAAGAGTCAAGGCTAACCCAAGGACAACAAGGAAGGAGCTCCGGGAAGATCTCATGGCAGTGGGGACATTGGTTTCAGTCAATACCATAAGTAACGTACTCCACCGCAATGGTCTCCGTTCCAGACGAGCCCGTAAGGTACCTTTACTTTCAAAGCGTCATGTCAAGGCTCGTCTACAGTTTGCTCATGATCACTTGGAGGACTCTGAGACAGACTGGTTCAAGGTTCTATGGTCTGATGAGACCAAGATCGAGATCTTTGGTGCCAACCACACACGTGACGTTTGGAGACTGGATGGCACTGCATACGACCCCAAGAATACCATCCCTACAGTCAAGCATGGTGGTGGCAGCATCATTCTGTGGGGCTGTTTCTCAGCCAAGGGGCCTGGCCATCTGGTCCGCATCCATGGGAGGATGGATAGCACGGCCTACCTGGAGTGTTATGTTTCGGTAGCTGAGGAGTGCAGGTAAAAAAGGCAATACACCAGAGCAGTTGGAATCTATGAGATTGCAGTACCCTGACTAACCACCACAACTAGAGGCAGCCGTGGAGCGTTCCTACGTTGGTCCTAGACGCCTCGTCACAGCCTGAGAAACTAACTACACCTAAAGATAGAAATAGGAAAGCAATCTGCCCCGGAGCAGAACCCCAAAGATAATAGAAAGCCCCCAAACAAGTAATGGCGGTTAGACAAGAAGAAATACTGACACAGAAAGAAAATAGTATGAGCAAACGCTGGGGCCCAAACTAACTAAATAGAAAAGGATAGGAAGGGTACTTACTGCAATCCCAGAAAACCCTGAAAAGCACCAACTCTACTAATTTCAAAATCACCTGAGATCACACGACCTCTACCACCTAAATTAGTTCTCTGGTGTAACAAAATCAAAACAGCAGCCACTGAAAAAACTGGAAAAAGCAAAAGTACAAACATCAGTGGCTGAACTAAACTGAGAGGGCAAAAGCCCCCGAAGGGGACCCAGAAGGCCCCCAAAGAAGTGCAGGACAAAATGCAAAAATATAGTACAAAAACAAAAAGAAGAAAATGTCTTATCTGTTAGCAGGAGATGCAGACACGACATAGCAGGCTACAAGGGAAACAGGAATGAAGGATTCAGACCAGAACAATTGATCACCGGCAACCCTGATGGGAAGGTGACTCCCTTATATAAGACCAGTCAGTAACACCTGATTCCCAGTCCTCACAATCTTCACTGAACAGACCAGTACCGCTTGTAACCACCAGAGGGAGTCTCTGCTCAGAACTCATCTCAAACCCATTCACAACAGTACCCCCCCCTTGAGGAGGGGTCACCGAACCCTCATTTGAGCAACCAGGTCGGTCAGGATGAGTTCTATGATACGCACGGATGAGTCTCCTAGCATGGATGTCCGAAGCAAACACCCAAGAATTGTCTTCCTGACCATAACCTCTCCACTTAACCAAATAATGGAGTTTCCGTCTAGAAAAACGAGAATCTAATATTTTCTCAACCACATACTCCAGATTGCCCTCAACCAAAGCAGGGTCAGGAGGCACAGCAGCAGGAACCACTGGCTCCACAAACCTCTTCAACAAGGACTTGTGGAACACGTTATGGATCTTAAATGTCCCTGGAAGAAGCAAACGAAAAGAAACAGGATTGAGAATCTCAATGATCTTATAAGGTCCAATGAACCTAGGCTTAAATTTAGGAGATGCTACTCTCATAGGAATATTCTTTGAGGACAACCAGACCAAGTCCCCCACTTTAAACCGAGGACCATCAGTCCTATGCCGGTTAGCAAACCGCTGGGCCTTCTCCTGAGAGAGGGACAACCTCTCCACTACCTGGTCCCAAATCTGTTGCATACGCTCCACAACAGAGTCAACACCTGGACAAACAGAAGCCTCCGTCTGTCCTGAAGAAAATCGAGGGTGAAACCCAGAATTACAGAAAAACGGAGACATCAAAGTGGCAGAGCTAGCCCTATTATTAAGAGCAAACTCAGCCAAAGGTAAAAAGAGACCCAGTCATCCTGATCAGCAGACACAAAGCATCTAAGATAAGTCTCCAATGTCTGGTTTGTTCTCTCAGTTTGACCATTGGTCTGAGGATGAAATGCCGAGGAGAAAGACAATTGAACACCAGTTTAGAACAAAAAGTCCTCCAAAATCTGGAAACAAACTGGACTCCTCTGTCAGACACAATGTTCTCAGGAATGCCGTGTAAACGAACCACGTGCTGAAGGAACAACGGCACCAATTCAGAGGAGGAAGGCAACTTAGGTAATGGCACAAGATGTATCATTTTGGAAAACCTATCACAAATTACCCAGATGGTGGTCATTCTCTGAGAAACAGGAGGTCGGAAATGAAATCCATAGAGATATGGGTCCATGGTCTCTTGGGCACAGGCAATGGCATCAACAAACCACTAGAGCGAGAGCAAGGCTTGGAGCGAGAGCAAGTCCCGCAGGACTGCACAAATTCCCTGACATCACGAGACAAGGTAGGCCACCAAAAGGACCGACTAACCAAGTCTCTGGTACCAAAAATTCCGGGATGCCCAGCCAATGCGGAACAATGAATCTCAGACATCACACTCTTTTTCCACTGGTCCGGGACAAACAATTTTCCAACAGGGCAGCACTCGGGCCTATCCTCCTGACACCCCTCCAGAGCAAGTCTCAAATTGGGCGAGATGGCGGAAAGAACTACACCCTCTTTCAAAATAACAGAAGGATCAGATAACTCAGGAGAGTCTGCAAGGAAACTCCTCGAGAGGGCATCCGCCTTAACATTCTTAGTGCCAGGAAGAAAGGAAACCACAAAATTAAAACGTGTGAAAAACAAGGCCCACCTGGCCTGTCTAGGATTGAGTCTCTCGCACGTTTGACCCCGGCCTTAGCATAAGGGTGCAGGCATACTGCCGTATAACTCATGCGAGGATCACTTCGCAATCCTCGGACTGCCCGCTGCCGCTCCTGACATGAGTGTGACAGTGTGATGGATTACTATGCAGCTGTTATACACAGGTCAGGAGAGACGACGGTCAGTCCAAGGATGGCAATACGATCCTCGCATGAGAAATATGTCCGTCTGTCGGCACCTTAACAAGTATAACAATAACCACGAGCTGCATTCTATTTAATAATATCATAATTCATTTATTATTATAAAGTTATTAAAGGCTCGGGATAATTGTCTGCAGTCACTCTGAGACTACAGATGGCCAAATCATGATATGGTGCACCTGCTGTCATGAGACCCCAAGACCACTGGTGCGATCAGGCGGTCTTGCGACCACGTTTGCTATTTGCACGTGTCGACTAGATAAGTTTGACTTCTCTGAATAGAAGATAATTGGGAGAAGCCGAAAGAGTCATCACACGACCCCCTGCTCACATGAGCGATGCTGGGGCCATTACTACTGTACATAGGGGGACTCAGTTAATTATTATGTGGGCACTTAAGAAGCATTATTATTTATAGGGGTACCAGTAGGGTAGTTTCTTCATGGCAGATGGTGCCGGCTGTCAGTCAGTGCCGAGGTGCTGTTGCAGCCGCCACTTTCTGTACACAGAGCGGTGACTGAAACCGTGCCAGCGCAACAGCTATGACTAGAAAAGCAAGGCTGTCGGGAGGAATAAAGGTAATTTCCTCCTGGCAGAGGGGCTCTCAGTGCAGGCGCCTCACAGTGTCAGAACACTATTAACAATTATACTGTGTATTGGAGTAGCAGTGGGGACATCATTCTATATATAGGGGAACTGTGGGGGACATTATACTGTATGTACGGGAGCTGCGGGCCCATCATACTGTATATAAGGGAGCTGTGTGCCTACCATACTGTGTATAGGGGAGCTGTGGGATCATCATACGGTGTATAGGGGAGCTGTGGGATCATCATACGGTGTATAGGGGAGCTGTGGGAGCATCACAGTGTGTATGGTGAAGCTGTGGTAGCTTCATAGTGTGTGTATAGGGAGCTGTGGGATCATCATACAGTGTATGAGGGAGCTGTAGGATCATCATACAGTGTATGAGGGAGCTGTGGGATCATCATACAGTGTATATGGGAGCTGTGGGATCATCATACGGTGTATAGGGGAGCTGTGGGGTCATCATACTGTGTATAGGGGAGCTGTGGGATCATCATACGGTGTATAGGGGAGCCGTGGGATCTTCATACAGTGTATGGGGGAGCTGTGGGATCATCATACAGTATATATGGGAGCTGTGGGATCATCATACTGTTTAGAGGGGAGCCCACCATACTGTATATAGGGGAGTTGTACATGGGGAATGTAAGGGACATAATTTAATGTTAAGTGGGTACTTAAACATTATTGTTATAGGGGCTCTCAGTATTGTGACTATCAAAGTTGCACATGGAGTATTATTACATTCTAGGGACAAAATGTGAAGGGCACATGTACAGGAAATTAATATTTTCTAGGTGGTAATTTTACCATCTAGAGAGCACAAAGGAGGCATTATTACGGTGTAAGGTGCACAGTGGGGGCATTACTATGTGGGGCACTAGGAGGAACTCTGTTTTTGTACCACACAGCAGGTGTAGTAATAGGGACACATACGGCAGCAGCGGCTCAGTATTGGGGTATCAGGTGCAGTAATAGGGACACATACGGCAGCAGCGGCTCAGTATTGGGGTATCAGGTGCAGTATTAGGGACACATACGGCAGCAGCGGCTCAGTATTGGGGTATCAGGTGCAGTATTAGGGACACATACGGCAGCAGCGGCTCAGTATTGGGGTATCAGGTGCAGTAATAAGGACACATACGTCAGCAGCGGCTCAGTATTGAGGTATCAGCAGGATGAGGAGTTGGTGCTGGGTGGGAATACATTGTGGAAACACAAGAAGCAATTGGATGAAACTGAATGGGAGGAGACACAGATTAGATAATAGAAAAAAAACTTTTTGACAGCGAGGGTGATCAATGAGTGGAACAGGCTGCCACGAGAGGTGGTGAGTTCTATTTCAATGGAGGTCTTCATACATAGGCTGGACAGACATCTGTCTGAGATGGTTTAGTGAATCCAGCATTGAGCAGGGGGTTGAACATGAGGATTATGATTCTACATGTGAACGGTGCTAGAAATGTGAGAAGTCAGATGTGTCTTTGCTGTAATATCTGCAGATGAGTCCTGGCTGGAGAAGTTGTCATGTCGGTCTGGGCCAGATGGAATAGACGGGAAAAGTGAATGACTCCACCTGAAAGGACGTCAGCTGTAAGTCACTATCTATAACTGTACTGTAATCTCTTATATGTTCTGTAGGACTGGTATCTACCACTATATGTCACCATAAGG
The DNA here is from genome assembly GCA_033576555.1 of Oophaga sylvatica. Classification (NCBI taxonomy): domain Eukaryota; kingdom Metazoa; phylum Chordata; class Amphibia; order Anura; family Dendrobatidae; genus Oophaga; species Oophaga sylvatica. The sequence goes on along the minus strand of JARQOD010000001.1, from coordinate 754,566,747 downwards.
CGGTAATATCAGTGCTAGTGAGTAGCCTGAGGGTCCAGTCGCCACAGAGATGCTGCATCGCACCCAGCGGTGTGACATCTGACTCTCAGGTAGGAAGGGAGCACCCCATTGACTCCAACCACACATCCAACATTCACCATACTAGCTGAGCATCAGGCTGACCCTTCGGAGGATGGCTTGACTCAGGCTGGTTAAGAAAGGGTGTAGTTAGTTGGTGGGTGGAGCCAGCTGCAGCATTAGGCAGCAGCGTGTTAGAGAGAGAAGTAGTCTAGCCTAGAGGCTGAGGAGAAAGGGTCCAAGGCAATACAGCACTGAGGCTGTGCCCCTTTCTGAAAGCAGGAGGACCAGGCGAATATCGGGGAACGGTCCTTAGACTAGTGGGAAGGTTCAGCTCCACTAGTAACACTGAAAACAGTGGGTCTCTCCAAGGGACCACTACCCACCATATTCTCACCTGGGAGGAAGCTCTGGGATCAAGTACGTGCAGGCACCGGACGGTGTTCTACATCTCCAATAGTACTCAGTGGGAGATGCCGGGCCAGGACATCGGACAAAAGCCTGTTAACTGAAAGGATCCAATACTACCTCGTCCGAGGGCTCTGTGGTGGAGAGGTGCAAGGAAGTAGGAGGGTAGCACCTAGTAAGGAAGCCAGAAAGGAACACATTGAAAGTGGAGTCTTTGGGAAGTGTGACCGACTTACCTGAGGGTTGCTGGACTACTCACTGGAGGACACAGTGCAACCAGGCATCAGTCTTGCTAGCAACAGACTGTGAGTAAATACCATGAAACTGCAACAGAACTGTTTCCTGCATTATTCCACACTCCACTCTGCCACATCCCTCTGCACCACTGCTTCATATAACACCTACCTACCCTGGAAGGACCCGTCTCACCTGCAGGAGACTTAACATCCAGCTGCACAACACCATCCCATCCAGAGGACCTGCATAGCAGCGCTGGTCACCCTGACCAGGTACTACAGGTGGCGTCACGAACAATCATCCTACAAACATTCAATCCCCTGTTAATATCCCACATTAACGGGTGAGCGCCAGAGCCACGGACTGAGCTGTTTTGCCGTGACATCCTCCATAGAAGTCTATAGGCTCAGATCCGAGTTCCCATTGCTCTGGAGGGCGACTCACTAGTGTTTGTATGGAGATTTATTTTCAATAACAGTGCGGTCATCTCCTGAGGTTCCCCTATACCACCATAGCTATAATCATGATTAACTGGTTAGGGCCACAAGGAGACACAGACAGAAAGAGACCCTGTGCAAGAACAATATATGGGAGCTTTGCAGCCCAAGAGCTCCTAAAAATGCAAAATTGCTCCTTCTTTGGAGGTAGATATGGGCCCCCTTACCTCTTGTGCCATGTGCATTTGCGCAGGTGGCTCCAATGATATGTCCTACTGTTAGGGGCCCACTCAGATGTTTCGCCCCCCTGAGCTGAACCCCTAGCTACGCCTCTGACAGGAGGAGATGACATACAGCCACAATTTATGTGCAATATAATCATTATAATGTGTTATAACTAACCGCAGTTAGTTACTATGCCCGGGCAATGTCGGGCTCTTCAGCTAGTATTATATATATATATATATTATATATATATATATGCAGCAAATGAATGAGATATATACTATTAAAACATGCTTCTTAGCCCCTTTATCCTATAAGGAGGTTTGAACTTTAATGAGCAGACCAATTTTTTCAATTCTAACCAGTGTAACCTATGAGGTAATAACTCTAGAACGCTTCAACGGATCGCACTGATTCTGAAACAGTTTTTTTCATGATACATTGTAATTTATGATAGTGGTAACATTTATTTGATATGACTTGTGTTTATTTGTGAAAAAAATGAAAATTTGACAAAAATTTTGAAAATGTAGCAATTTTTAAAATTTTAATTCTTATGCCCTTAAATCAGAGAGATATGTCACACAAAATAGTTAATAAATAACATTTCCCATATGTTTACTTTAAATCAGCACAATTTTTGAAACAATTGTTTTTTTTTGTTATGAAATTATAAGGGTTGAAAGTTGACCAGCGGTTTTCTCATTTTTCCAAAATTTACAAAACTATTTTTTTTAGGTACCACATTACATTTGAAGTGACTTTGAAGGGTCTATATGACAGGAAATACCCAAAAGTAACACCATTCTAAAAAGCGCACTCTTCAAGGTGCTTAAAACCACATTCAAGAAGTTTATTTAGCCTTCAGGTGCTTCACAGGAATTTTTGGAATGTGGGAAAATAATGAGCATGTTACATTTTTTCACAAAAATTTTACTTTAGAACAATTTTTTTTTATTTTTGCAAGGGTAACAGGAAAAAATAGACCACAAAATGTGTTGTGCAATTTCTCCTGAGTATGTCGATACCCAGATGTGGGGGAAAACAACTATTTGGGCACAAGGCAAAGCTCGGAAGGGAATGAGCGCCACTTGACTTTTCGAATGCAAAATTTGCTGGAAGAATTAGTGAACAACATGTCGTGTTTGGAGAGCACCTTATGTGCCTAAACAGTGGCAACCCCACTAAAAGTGAGCCCATTTTGGAAAGTAGACCCCTCAGGAATTTATTTAGATGTGTGGTGAGCACCTTGAACCCCCAGGTGCTTAACAGAAGTTTATAATGTTAAGCCATGAAAATAAAAAAAATGACATTTTCCCCACAAAAATGTTATTTTAGCCCCAATTTTTTTAATTTCACAAAGGTAACAGGAGATCATGCATTTTTTGTGTAATTTCACCTGAGTATGACGATACCCCATATGTGGGGGAAAACTACTTTTGAGGCAGAGTAAAAATCACACTAAATGGAAACCAAAATTAGTGGGCTCCAAATGCATGTGGTACAAAAAACAATCTTTTATTGAACAGAATTTAAAAACATACATATAGTAGAAAAAGAGGTGTACATCATTATTAGAAACAAGGGACTGACTAGGCCATGGGGTCTCTCAACTAACAACCCACCGGACAAAATAACCCTATGTAATGTAAACTTATACACATTGTGCAAAACACGCATATTCAACAGCCTGCAATAGTTAAGGTGCTGCAAGTGCAACCGCATCTATAAGGCACCATAGGTAATGCCCAAAAATAATCGAGCGGCATTGAATATAAATGAACACACAGTCACAGAGAGTGTCACTCTTAGCATAAACACATGCCCCAAAAACGCCATAGATATTGACTGTTATGCCATGAAAATTCATCCCACTGCAGTTAAACACATACTGGACTCACAGCAAAGAAAATGGGCAAGTAATAAGTCCCGCACTGATATGTGGCCACAAGGTGAAAAATAACAGGCTATTACTAGATACAACAAGCCTATGCAGCCTAAGTAGCTGAAGCCTAATATTATCAACCGATAATAAAATATGTAATACCTCACATTATTTAATATATTTTTTAATGTGTTTTTTGCACTTTATTTTACAGGGTGCAGGTGGGCCCATTTGGTCTAGTAAACTGTGTTGTCTGTTCACATGGGATGCATTTTTATAGCGCTGGGCAGCCCGCCTGATCTAATAGAAGGGTGTAAATACTAGGCTGCTTAACTGGATGCTGTGCATTGACATAATGTGAACGGCGCTGCATACAAGTCTTCATTGTGCATCAATATACCAAGCAGCCGCCCCCTCCATGGATTGGCAGGTTGTGAGCGGTTGCCTCATCGGTATTCTTGCACCTGTGTTGCCGTCATCTTAACTATGTGGGTCCACTGCATCCTGATAGTGCATTTGTTTGAAAGCCTGGGCAGGTAAGCATCTCTGCCTTTTTTTGCTGTATTTTTGAATTTTTGGAGGATTTCTAAGTCCTCTTTTTGTGCTATTGCTGTTTAGTGTAGTTACTTGTAAGCGTGAGGATCCGTGAAGTGGATTACAAGCTTACGTACTTTGGCCAAAATACCAACTAATACCTCACATTATTTAATATATTTTTTAATGTGTTTTTTGCACTTTATTTTACAGGGTGCAGGTGGGCCCATTTGGTCTTGTAAACTGTGGTGTCTGTTCACATGGGATGCATTTTTATAGCGCTGGGCAGCCCGCCTGATCTAATAGAAGGGTGTAAATACTAGGCTGATTAACTGGATGCTGTGCATTGCCATAATGTGAACGGCACTACATACAAGTCTTCATTGTGCATCAATATACCAAGCAGCCGCCCCCTCCATGTATTGGTAGGTTGTGAGCGGTTGCCTCATCGGTATTCTTGCACCTGTGTTGCCGTCATCTTAACTATGTGGGTTCACTGCATCCTGATAGTGCATTTGTTTGAAGGCCTGGGCAGGTGAGCATCTCTGCCTTTTTTGCTGTATTTTTGAATTTTTGGAGGATTTTTAAGTCCTCTTTTTGTGCTATTGCTGTTTACGATAATAAAATATCCAAAAAATTAATTGAAGATTTTGAAGTACAGTAAGTGAAGGAAAAATTAAATTCATTCATGTTGATATAGTTGATGAAATCAACGATTTCTTCTTGTTCGCCTTTCCATATATAACAACAGGTCATCTATGTAACGGCCAAAAATGTACTTTATTAACAAAAGGATTATTTTCATGAAAATAATTCCTCCCAAACAGCTACTGTGATGCTTGCAAGGGAGGGCGAACATTTTCCTCCCATGCTCACTCACTGTGTTTGAAGAAAAAAGAACCATCAAGGGAAATATAGTTATGTGTCAGAAAAAAAAAGCGCATCTAAAATGAATAATTGAACTTCCTCTTTATACTGACTGTACTTTTGAAGAAAAAAATGTAAGACTCGACATTATAGTTGGTGAGGAATGGAAGGATAAAGACCCACAATATCACAAGTTACCCAAGAATGTAAGGGAGACCAAATGTATCCATCTAGTGCTGAGATAAACGCTTTTGTATCTTTGATGTAACCAGGTAAATTTACGACCAAGGGTTGCAAATAAAATCAACCCACTCACCCAAATTTTCCATAAGAGACCCAATGCCGACACAATCACCCTGAAAGGAGGAGGAAAAACATTTTTGTGCAGTTTAGGTAGTGAATGATATATAGGAATTACCGGTTTTTTACAGATAAATAATCAAAAATTTTGTGTAATAGCACCCATGGATAAACTTCGTTTAGTAACTTATCAAAACTTTCTTATATAAATCTGTGGATCATCCATTAACTTGCAATACGTAGTAAATCATTTAGAACTTTTAGATTTTCAAAATTGTAAAGACCCACATTTAGAATGACAAATCCACCCTCTTATCCGCCTGTCTGACCATAATATCCCTATTTACAATTAGATCTTTCATAGCTTGTTTTTCATGGAGGGTGAGGTTGTCACCAAAATTGTTGCTAGTTTTATCAGCATAACAAGATCCATTTCAATTAACTCTTGGAAGGTGTCTAAAATAGATGGTCTAGACTGGATTGGATAAAAAAATGGGTAGACATATGAAAATTATCATTAAGTGAACAATCTTGTGGACAGATTGTGATTCTAATCTCTCAATGTATTAAAATGGGAGCTACCAAAGTGAGAAGTGGGAATGAACTGGCTGCACCGCTTTAAGAGAATGGGTTCTTTCCAGTCCAAACAGCCTGTAGCTTGACAGGATCCATTGGCAATCCCTGGCCGAGATGATATGCCCAGGAAAGGCAAGGACTCCTGCTCAAACAAACACTTCTCCAACTTGGCATAGAGGGAGTTTGCCCGTAGAGTTCAAGACTTTGCAACATCTCTCCAGTGGAGTCTATATCTAGAGAGTATATCATGATGATAGACTATGACCGAGGTAGTTAGCATATCCTGGAAGATATCATTCACAAAGTCTTGGAAATGGCAGAGGCATTACAGAGCCCGAAGTGCATCACCAGGTATTCATAGTGGCCGTCTCTGGTGTTAAATGCGTCTTCCACTCATCACTCATCAGATGCATATCAAGTTATAGGCGCCCACAGATCTAATTTTGTAAATACCCTTGCTCCTGCAACCAATCAAAGAGTTCGGAGAAAGAGGCAGAGGGTATTTATTTTTGACAGTTATAGCATTGAGACCCCTGTAGTCTATGAATGGACGTAACTCCCTGTTCTTCTTCTGCACAAAGAAAGAAACCAGCCTTGCAGGTGATACTGACTTCTTAATGAATCCTCTTGCCAGACTCTCCTTGATGTATTGAGACATTGCTCCGTCTCTGGAGAGAGATAGACTCGACCCCGAGAGGCTCAGCACCAGGCAAGAGTTCATAGGACAGTCATAGGGCGATGAGGCGGAAGGGTCTCCACAGCTCTCTTGACAATACTTCGCATATGACCAATATTGTTGGGGAGAAGCATAGATCTGCGGGCACTGCTGTAGAGGCCATTTGAATGCACACCCTCTGATATCTACCCTCACAAGACTAACTCCATCCCAATATTCTCCCAGAGAACCAGTCAATATGAGGAGAATGGTAGCGTAACCAAGGTACCCCTAATAAGACTTCATCAATACCCTTGGTATGACTAATAGGGAGATTATCTCATGGTGGGCTGGAGACATGGTGAGAGTAAGTGGGATGGTCTGGGGTGGGATCTGTGAGGGCAGTGCCGACCCATTCACTCGGACGGTCACTGGCTTAGTGATCATCACCAGAGGTATTGCGTGTCGTTGGGCAAAGGCTAAAAACATGAAATTGTCCTCTGCCACAGAATCCACATAAACCTCTACCGCATGCGTGGATGGACCTATCGTGAGTGTCCCCTTGATGGACAATTTGGAAAAAATGCCGCTGGGTCTAGTGAGCCTCCTCCAATAGCCACTAGAAGCAAACACTTTCCCAACTGCTGATGAAATTTGGAAGCAAAATGTTTAGACAGCAGACACACATGGCAGACCATGAGTGCACGATCGGTCCGAGACTTAGATCCTGCTTGTGACACCTCCATGGCGTCCTGAGGCTCTGACACTTGAACCGGGGAATCCAATAGGCTTGGTGAAGCTAGGAGCCAATCGAAACCTCTGCCGACACTGGGCTCGCTCCAACCATTTGCTTGGAGAAACGAAGGTCGATGCGAGTAGAGACTGATATTAGCTCCTCCAGTGTGACCGGAATCTCCCTAGTGGCCAGAGCGTCCTTCACGTGGTCAGCCAGTCCCCTCCAAAAAACAGGGATGAGGACTTTATCTGGCCACTCCAGCTCAGATACTAAAGTCCGGAATTGGACGGCAAAGTGACTGACCATGGATGAGCCCTGAGTCAATGCCAGCAGTTGTAGCGCCGTATCATGGGTGAATCACGGTCCCAAGTAGATCTGCTTCAGAGTGCTCAAATACCACGGAGCACTCTGCACCACATGATCATCGCGTTCGCATCACTGGCGTAGACCACTCCAATGCCCTGTCCAACAGCAGGAAAATAATAAACCCTACTTTTGCCCACTCTGAGGGGAATCGTGCAGCCAGTAGCTCCAGATGTATCGCACATTGGTTCACAAATCCCCTACATGACTTGCTATCACCTGCGAACCTCTCAGGCAGCAGGAGGCGGGATAAGGTCAGAACAGGGGTGGCAGCGGATATACCAGCTGCAGCCTCACTAGCTGCCTGAAGAGCTAATGAAGTCACATCCACAGCTGTGGTTGTGCGCAATAGAGCCGACAACCTGCCCTCCAGCTGCTAGATGTACCGCTGTAGTCGCTGTTCATCTGCCATTACTAGCCAGACTCTGGCGCTAGTATAATGTTACAGTTGGTGGAACGCACCAAATGAAATATATATAATAACAATAAGGTGCGTTCGCAACCCGGGGTCCAAGTTGCAGAGATGGAACCTGCTACTAAGCAATGGCGGAACTAGATGGCGGTTGAACCCTGAAAACACGTGGGTTAGAGGTCATCCATTGTGAACAGCGGCGAAATCTGTTATGTCACAGAGGCGCCGCAACAAAGTAATAGCGCGCTGTTCCCTGTTAAACATCACAGGACACAGCTGGTATGGCACAAGTGAGGTCTTTAGGCTCAACCCCTAGAACATGTGGACTTGAGTCTGACCGGTCCCACAATGCTCAGGGTGTCGCACAAGAAATGCTCCTACTTGGCGCCTGGTGGTAGCAAAATACAGCTAACTAAAGCGCACCACGAGTTGGCGCAAAACAAGAGCAAAAGCTCAACTGACCGTAGAGCGGTACCAAAAGGTGTGTGCCAGAGCACATGGATTGACTGTGCCCTGTAAACAGCCCATGCTAAGAAGCACATGTGGCCAGACAGGTGCTCGTACAAGCTGAGTAAAAACCTGCCTAAGGAAATCTAGGCAATCATACACGCTGACAGTGCGGAAGGTTCTCAGCCCAAACACACGTGCATACACAGAGTGGTAGCGTATACACTCACTCACACACCACATAGTTTATACTAGCGCACGGCCATGCGGCCGTGTGATCCTTTTATAACCGCAGCCTTCCAGGACCTTGCTGATGGCCCAATCCGAACTGCTTGAGGACATGAGCATGTAACCTCCGACCACCAATGAGCGGTCATCTCAAGGGCATGCTCAGATGGAGAAAAGTAGGACTTAGTCCCAGGAGTGTCTGTTCACCGCTGAATAATGCTGGTTGCTGTAGCTGAACCTGGGGTGGTAGCAGCAATCAAACGCATAGCATTAGCCTGAGCAAGACGCTGGTACCGACATCTCTGCTGAGCAGGATTCTCTGTGGCTGAAGAAAAATGTGAGACAGCAGAGGACATGGCTTGAGATTCCCCTGTTCAGCGGCGGGATCTCGACTCCTAACATACCTTTCAAGGAATTAATCTGGGGGTGCAGTGATCATATTGACACCATTGGTGTGTCACAGAATTTTATACCATTGCACAGTGAAGAAAAATATCATTATATTTTTATCACCAAAATTTTATTTAGCCCCAAATTTTACATTTTCACAAAAGAAGTGGGTAAAAATGGCATCAAAATGTGTCCCACATTTTTTACTGAATGTGACAATACCCCATATGTGGCTGTACAGTACTGCTTAGCCACATGGTGAGACTCTGAAGGGAGAGAGTCATATTTGCCTCCAAGATGTCCTGATCCAGACCGGGTTTTGAGTCCTGTCTTTCCATTTTCCCGGTCCGGTCATGTCAGGGGTTAACCTTTCTCAGCCTCTGTCTGAGTTCAAGTTTGCAATTTATCACTGCTGCTTCCTGCAGGCGATGTCAGTTATAGTTCTGCCTACGGCATGAGTTGCTGACTCTGGTACGTCCTGATTTGTCCTGCTGTGATTCCTTACTTGACCTTTGTATCTTAAATTCCCTCTCCCTGTCCCAATTCTGTTTTTCCCATTTGTGTTTGGACTTCCTGGTACTTGAGTTCGGCTTGTACCGTGACCTGCTTTTTGTCTGTTGTCTTTGACATATCCGCTTCAGACCGTTACTGATCCTTTGGCTTGTCCCTGACCCTGAGTTTGTTTATTTCTTTGGTACTGCACTATAGTCTAGGACTTGACCCGGCTTGTTTGACTATTCTGCTGCCACCTGGTGGCAGCCTCGCTACTGCACAGCTGGTCTGCTTCATCTGTGTTCAGACCTCCTTCCACTTTATCGCCATCTAGTGGAGTTTGCATATACCTGAATACTAGCAGCATGATAATATAACTGACCAAAACCAGACAGTATTTTTTTTCCGGCTCCTTTTTCTATAGATCCGATCTATACCTTGGCGGATCAGATGTCAAGTTTGACACAAATGAAGCAGGATTTGTCTGTGGAACATAGAACTCTGGCCATGTCTCATAACCAACTGCAAAGGGAGCTTTGTGAAACGGTAAAATCTTTTCAGAGTTCTATTTCCCAGTCTGTCTGTAATCACTCTGACACTGTTGATGTTTTGCTGCACTCTCCTGAACCTATGGTCAGGCTGCCAGATCCAGGGAAAAGGAGAAGTTCCATATGTTCAGGGGAGTTGCAAGCTGCTGTTTTCTCTTAGACCCCGATCCTCTGGAGATGAGAGTCAGCAAGAGTGAATAATTATTTCCTTCAGGAGGGACCTCATTCGTAGGCTTTCTCTTTACCTGCTATTGCCCCTGAACATGTCTGTGGATAGTTTCTTTGAGGCCTTAGGACTAGTGTTGAGCGATACTGCTCGATATCTAAAAATATCGTATAGAATATGGTAATCGCCGATATCTAATATCGTCGATTCCGATTCGATACCGGAAGTCCAATGTAAGTCTATGGGAACAAAAAATCGCAACAAAAAAAACCCTTTCTTTCGTTGTAAACACAAAATATACACACATAGAATACATATATATATACATATACATGTCATTGTGACATATATATATACATATATTTATAGTTTATACACTTCTAATAGTAAAATAGACTCTGATTCAATTGCCGGGTAAAGCCGTGACACACCCCATAGAAGTCGACGGGCTCGGTGCCGAGTACCCCCAAAACCTCTGGCTCTGTGCGACTCAACTTTGGCGTCACGAACAGGATTCTGTAGCTCGCTATAAGCGAGTCCTGTGTGCCTGAATTGAACTGGTATTGTGCTTGAGAATTGCTAAAATCATCAGAGAATGTATTTGCCATTTTTCCGCCATATCTGCGTCACGACCAGGCACTGGTGAAGAAGAAGGGCGTGCTCTTCGTGGGTGTACACTCACTCAGTGGCGTGAAAACGATGGCCGACCACTCTAAATGGTACTGCAATGTAAGATCGTGCCCCACAGCTCTTCAGTTCCGCCTCCTCATCCTCCTCAGTGTGCGGAAACTAACACGAAGGTCCCGCCTCACTACAAAAGAGGGGCCCTCTCCAGATGCTAATGACACATGTGACTTGGCAGAGATGGCTAATGGACACGAGCAGAAGTGTGAAGGGATGGAGCAGTCAGAGCTCTCCCCCACGGAAGCGACCCGATCGCCACGGAACCACCGTTGGGCACCCGGCCTGGAAACCCTCCTACGCTGCAAGAAGCGGAGGATACCCTAAGAGGCCTGGCCCGGTACCGGGAGGAGGTCGCCAGGATGGAAGCCAGCTGGCGTGCCCTAAAACTAAACTTGGAGCGGCGCCAATCCCTCTTACCTGAAGTGTCTGTACCGGAAGGTGAGGCACCCGTTCTAGTAGAGGAGTCCGTGCGGGCATCCCAGCCCTTGCAATGTGATCCGGTTGACGTTGTTTGCAGTGGAGGCACCCGTTCCTGCAAAAAACTCTGCACCGGCAGCACCCCAGATCCCGCTGTCTGCCCCCGTCGCTGAGACAGAAGAAGCGACACCCGTCCTCATGGAGGAGGCCGCGCAGGCACCAGAGGTCTATCTGTCTGTACCGGAGCCCCGACTGTCATCTGTTCCAGAGCCGGCTGCTTCCTCCGCAGGTGAGCGCCGCCAGGACTGGGGGGCGCCAGGAGAGCTGCCGCAAACCGGACATCATAAGCTGCAGTTTGATGGTGGAGACATGGAGATGCTGGAGGAGAATTACAACCGGCGTCAGGAGGAAGAGTGGAGACGTTGGGAGCGGGAAGCAGAGCGACAAAGGGAGCAGCGAGAATCCCAAAAACTTCGGCAACGTAACCTGGAGAAGGACCGGGCAGATAAGGACCGGATGAGAAAAGATAAAGGAACCCTGAGGGAGCCGCGGCGTAAGGGTGCAGTACGGAGATTTAAATTGAAAGGTGGGTGGGGCTTCATCCAGGAGCCTGGACTTCATTTAGAAGTCTTTGTGACCCGGCGGGATGTGGAGACTCACCTCCCAGAAGGACACCCGGGGAGGGACCTGTTGCCAGGAGACTTGGTGACTTACACCCGACACTGGGTTACAATGGATGGTACGCCCTAAATGTTACCAGGTGCGACCCTACTCCCCAGAGTGTCAGGAACCTGTGAGACCCTCGGAGCCTTCAGCCTCCCACATCCAGGCCTCTGCACAAGTGCCCACCCCACGCCGTAAATCTCCCCAGCCTCCCTCAGTGGTCTCCTCAGCAGCCCCAGCTATGGACATGATAACTATAGCTGGCCCGTACCCGGCGCCTGTTAGGCCCCCTGGGGTTCGTTCAGTCCGGACATAGGGCTCCAGACCCAGAGGGAGATGAAAGAGGTGGCCACACAGACAGAGATAGCGGGTCACGACTTGACTGTACAGGCCACACGACATCATCAGGTCCTGGTGGTCCTTGGTGTCTCGGATGTTTGGCAAGCATCAGAAGAGTACCAGGTGGTACCTGGAACACCCCCTGCCAAAGAATTATAAATAACCCGGACAGGGTCCCTGTATGTAAATAGTTAAATTGTTGATGTACCCGGACGGGTGAATGTTCATATAAAAGTTTTTTAATTTAATAAAAAAAAACAACACGGTTTTCATTACTTTTATTACAGTCTCATCCTACGACGCATCGATCTCCTGTAAAAAAATGAAAAAAAAAACAGCAGTATACCACCTGTCATCCCGGCGCAGCACAGCTGATTACCTGCTTCCCCGGCGGTGACGTCATCGGACTGACTGCTTTGCGGCCGGGATTACCCAGCAGTCACTGCAGTTATCGCGAAAAACTGCATGTGACCGCCAGGGAGAAGATAATGGCGGCCATCAAGCAGTCCAGGAGGTGACCGCCGGAGATCTTCTGCCAGGTAAGTGCCGCTGACTCCTGACAGACCCGACCGACGGACACTCACAGTGACAGTGACAAATCCGATTCCGGTATTCGATATGACGAAAATATCGGTATTCGGAATCGAAAGGCCGATACAGCTAATATCGGCCGATATCCGATATTTGCAGTATCGTATCGCTCAACACTACTTAGGACTTGTTTTTGACGAACCTGACTGGGTTGTAGTGGCAGAGGACACAATCATGGGTCTCTTTCAGGGTAAGCTCTCGGCCGAATGGTATTGCTCCGAGTTCCAATGATGGTCCACTGAGGAGTCCTGGAATGACTCTGCGCTTAGGTGTCAGTTCAGGAGAGGACTGTCGAATGACCTGACGAACGCTATAGCTCTCCATCCACCACCAGCTCTTTGGAGGAGGCTATGACTCAGGCTATCCTTATGGATCAGAGGCTGGAGGAGAGAGGTATTACACTGAGAGAGGTTCCTTTGCTTTCTACTAATCCTGTTGTTATGCCAACTTCTTGAACCTATGGAGGTGGGGGCCATCAACCTCAAGGAGAAGGAGAGGAGATGGCGAAATAAAGGAAATTTGTGTTTCTACTGTGGAAATCCCGAACATTGGAAAAAGGACTGCCCGTCCTGCCCACCGACTATCAAGCGGCTAAGTCTGAGTGATTGTCAAGGAGGTCACCCAGACTCTTAGGTACCTTTTTCCTCATTTTTCTAAAATATTGTTGGAAGTGGAACTTTGTTCTGGGATTTGCTTCATGTTCACTTCTGCTTTAGTGGACTGCGGGTCATCCATGAACTTTATTGACTCTAAATTGGTGACCAAGTGTAAGTTAAGGACAGTTAGGCTGGAGACTCCAATCCATATTGTTGCCATTGACAAAACACCGCTAGTTAAGAATGTCATTAAATTTGTCTCGAAGGAGTTTCTCCTCAAGGAAGGTTCCTTGCATCAGGAATGTATTTCATGTTTTGTTCTGGACAATCTTCCTGTGGGACTGGATTTCCTTGGTTACAGTTGCACAATCCTGTGATAAACTGGGAATCTCGGGATATTGTTAAATGGGGTCCTAATTGTGTTAAAGGTTGTCTTGTTACTTGTGTCATTCATTAAGCTGGAGGGTATTCCGGAGTACCTGAAGGATTTTGAGGATGTTTTTCCAAAGAGGAGGCCGAGGTCTTATCACCACACCGCCATTTTGACGGTACTATCAATCTGGATCCGGGTGCTAAATTGCCCAAGGCCCGTCTGTATAACCTCTCCGGCCCTGAGCGAACCGCAATGAAGGAGTATATCTTTGAAAGCCTATGCAAAGGTCACATCCGTCCCTGATCTGTACAACCAATTAACTGGGCCAAGTGGTTTTCTAAATTGGACCTCAGTGGAGCATATAATCGAATCCGTATTCGGGAGGGAGATGAGTGGAAAATGGAAAATGGCATTTCTCACCTCTGAAGGTTTGTTTGAGAATTTGGCTATGCCCATTGATCTCACTAATGTGCCAGCCGTTTTTCAGAATTTTATTAACCATGTATTTTCTGAATTCATTGGGCGCTTTATGGTGGTGTATTTAGATGATATCCTTGTGTTTTCTTCGTACAAACAAGCTCACATGGGTCATCTACGTGCAGTTCTCCTGAGGTTACGGGAGAACTTGATATTTTTTCAAAAACCTGAAAAATATCCATTTTTTGTTCAAGGGCTGTCCTTTCTGGGGTTTATCCTGTCTGCTAAGGGTTTCGTATGGACCCTGGGAAGGTACGGTGTTGTGAACATTTTGGAGACGACTTCGGAGCTGAAGCTCCCTCTGGTGGTTGCTGAAGGTATTGAACCTATCTTGAATACCAAGAGTCCTACACCCGCAGATAAAGAGTGGGTGTCAGGTGGTACTGACTGGCCTGATATAAGTGAGCTGATCTCCCATGATCCTCGCCGATGATCAATTGTGCTTCCTAGTTTAGTTTGGAATTCAGCTTGCTTTCCTGTTTTCTCCTGCTTGTGCTCAGATAAGTCTCTTTCAGTTTTTTTTACTGTGGTTAGAATTCCTTGCTTTTTGCTGCATTGCTTTTTGTCTTCAACCGGGTCCCCTATCGGGGGCTTTGGCTGGTCTACGTTAGTTTTTTGTATTTGTTCATTTGCTCAGTTCTTGTGATATTTTTCTGCTGGGTAGCTACGTGTTCACACCAGAGATCTGATATAGGTGGTCGAGACCATGTGGTCTCAGTGTTTTTGGATTCAGAAGTGTTGGAGTTTTTCCTAGGGTTTTTCTGGGTTGCAGAAAGTATTCTCTCCTGTGCTGTCCTATCTAGACAGTTTTGGGCCCCAGCGTTTGCTCAATCTATTTTCTGTCTGTGTTCGTATTTTCATCTTGTCTAACCGCCATTATATGTTTGGGGGCTTCCTATTCTTTTGGGGTCTACTCCGGGGCAGTTAGCTTTCCTCTTTCCATCTTCAGGGATAGCTATCTCTCCGGCTGTGCTGAGGAGTCTAGGACAACCGTAGGTACGCTCCACGGCTGCTTCTAGTTGTGCGGTTAGTTTAGGGGTCTGCAACCTATTAGTTTCCAACCTCTCTGGTGTTAGGCTGCCTATGCTGTTTTTGCTCCTGCTCCTCAGCTACAAACATAACGAATCACGGCCATATTGAAAATTCTATTGTACTCATAGAAGGGAAAATAGTAAAGGAAAAAAAATTGTCAGTTGTCAGAATTTTTTTCCTGTTTGTTGCATTTTTACCTCTTTTTCTATGGGGCTGAGGAGGACTTTTTTCTCAATGAGGTCAAGCATTTGATCCCTCTGCGGATTTTTTGGGGGATCAGTCTAAGTTTTTGAATTTTAAAAATAACTGTAAGTTGTTTTTTGCTTTGAAGCCTAAATCCTCAGGGAACACAATGCAGCAGGTTCAAATTTTCATCTTCCTGTTGCGCGGTGACCCTCAGGATTGCGCCTTTTCCCTGACACCTGGGGATCCTGTTTTGAATGATATTGATATGGTTTTTCAGGCTCTGGGGTTATTGTACGATGAACCTAATGTTATTGATCAAGCTGAAAAAACCTTGTTGGCATTAAATCAGGGTCATGAAGCCGCTGAGCTGTATTGTCAGAAATTGAGAAAGTGGGCAGTCCTAACTAAATGGTATAATTATGCTCTGGCAGCTCTTTTTCGGAAGGGTCAGGCAGAGGCTGTAAAGGATGTTATGGTGGGATTCCCTGTCCCCTCTGGTCTCAATGACTCTATGTCATTAGCTATTCAAGTTGACAGACATCTGCGCAAGCGTAGAAATAAGCGTGAGATTGTGATGCAAAAAAAGGGGAGAAGCCAGCGCTGCCTATGGTCAGCATGCAATACAAAATTTTTTTTTGCAGTCTTGCTTTTAATACATTTAGGAGGCCGTAATGGCACAGCGAATTTAAAAAACGTAGCGTAGGACTGCCCCATATGAGAATTCCTTGTCGTGGCGGGGTGGCTCAGAGAATTGATCAATTATTTGCCAAATGTCTCATTTTTAAATACAGTTAGAAACCAATATGTGCATATTCACTTTATGTATTGCATGCTGACCATAGGGAGCGCTGGCTTCTCCCCCTTTTTTACGTGAGATTGTGATGCCTTGCGGGCCAGCCCCTGAGCCCATGCAGTGTGATGGAATGAATTCTGGGGCACAGCGTCATGAATTTCATAAGTGTAATAAGTTGTGCTACTATTGTGGTGACGCTTCTCATGCTATTTCCGTCTGCCCCAAGCGGGGAAGACGTTTTGCGAGTTCAGTTGTTTTGGGTGGTGTTCAGACTAAATTTCTGTTGACTGTTACCTTGATTTGCTCCATGTCCACATTGTCAGCTTAGGCTTTTGTTGATTCAGGGGCAGCTATAAAACTGATGGATTTTGATTTTGCCAAACGTTGTGGTTTTCCTATGATACCCTGCAGAAGTCTATTCCTTTGCTGGGCATTGATTCTACCCTTGGCGGAGAATAAACCCCAGTTTTCTACCCAGGTGATAATGCGGGTTGACCCGGACCACCAAGAGAATTGCAAATTTTTGGTTTTACATAATTTACATGACATTGTTGTACTGGGGTTTCCTTGGTTACAGACTCACAGTCCTGTTTTGGATTGGAAGTCTGTGTCTGTGACCAGTTGGGGTTGTCAATGTGTTCGTACTGACACTCCTGTTTTTTCTGCCTCCCCCCAGTCTCAGGATGTTCTTGACTATTTGACTGATTTTTCTGATGTGTTTAGTGAGAGTAAGTCTGCATCCTCACCTCCTCATAGGAGTTATGATTGCGCTATTGCTTTAGTACCGGTTGTAAATTTCCCAAGGGTCTGCTCTTTAATTTTTCTGTACCTGAGCATGAGGCTATGCGATCTTATATCAAAGAGTCTTTAGAGAAGGGTCATATCAGACCATCCTCTTCACCCTTGGGCGCCGACTTTTTCTTTGTGGCCAAGAAGGATGGCTCATTGAGGCCGTGTATTGATTATCGTCTCCTGAATAAGATCACTGTTAAATATCAATATCCGTTACCCTTGATTTCTGACCTATTTTCCAGAATGAAGGGTGCTTGTTGGTTTACCAAGCTTGACCTCAGGGGGGCGTATAATCTTATTCGCATCAAGCACGGAGATGAATGGAATACGGTGTTTAATACCCCAGATGAGCATTTTGAGTACCTAGTGATGCCTTTTGGGCTCACTAATGCCCCTTTAATGTTCCAATCCTTTATGAACGATATTTTCCGGGATTTCATGGATAAATTTCTGATTGTTTATTTGGACGATATCTTGATTTTTTCCAATGACCGCGATTCTCATGTGGATTTTGAGAGAAAACGCATTGTATGTAAAGGGATCAAAATGTCTTTTTGGCGTACAGAAGGTTTCATTTCTGGGATTCATTTTGTCTCCGTCTGTTATTGAAATGGACCCGGTCAAAGTTGTGATTGAGTTCAACCCACTACATTCAAGGCCCTTCAGAGATTTTGGGGTTTTGCTAATTTTTATCGTAAATTTATAGCTCATTTTTCTGGTATTGTTAAACCATTGACTGATTTGACCAAGAAGGGTTCTGATGTAGTGAATTGGACTACTGAGGCAGTTTCTGCGTTTCAGGAGCTTAATCGGAGATTCACTTCTGCTCCTGTTCTGCGCCAACCTGATGTTTCTCTACCATTTCAGGTGGAGGTTGATGCTTCTGAGATTGGTGCAGGAGCCGTTTTGTCCCAAAGGGATCCGGAGACCTCTAAGATTAACCCTTGTGCCTTTTTCTCTAGAAAATTTTCCCCAGCAGAATGTAATTATGATGTGGGTAATCGGGAGTTATTGGCCATGAAGTGGGATTTTGAGGAGTGGAGACATTGGCTGGAAGGAGCCAAGCATCAGGTGGTGGTCCTCACGGATCATAAGAACCTGGTTTATCTTGAGTCAGCCAAGCGACTTAATCCTAGACAGGCCAGGTGTTTTTCACACGTTTTAATTTTGTGGTCTCTTTTCTCCGGGCACTAAGAATGTTAAGGCGGATGCCCTCTCGAGGAGTTTCTTTCTGGATTCTCCTGAGGTAACTGAGCCTGCTGTTATTCTGAAGGAGGGTGTTTGGTTCTTTCCGCTATCTCGCCCAATTTGAGATTGGTTTTGGAGAAATTTCAGGAGGATAAACCTGAACTTTGCCCTGCTGGGAGATTGTTTGTCCCAGACCAGTGGAGGAAGAATGTGATGTCCGAGATTCATTGCTCAACGTTGGTCAGCCATCCTGGTATTTTTGGTACTAGAGATTTGGTGAGTCGGTCCTTTTGGTGGCCCACTTTGTCTCGTGACGTCAGGACTTTGTGCAGTCCTGTGGAACTTGTTCTCGGTCCAAACCTTGCTCTCGCTCTAGTGGTTTGTTAATGCCATTGCCTGTGCCCAAGAGGCCATGGCCCCATATCTCTATGAATTTTATTTCCGACCTCCCTGTCTCTCAGAGAATGACCGTTATTTGGGTAATCTGTGATAGGTTTTCCAAGATGATACATCTTGTGCCACTACCTAAGTTGCCATCCTCCTCCGAGTTGGTGCCCTTGTTTTTTCAACAGGTGGTTCGGTTGCACGGCGTTCCAGAGAACATTGTATCTGACAGAGGAGTCCAGTTTGTTTCCTGATTTTGGAGGACATTTTGTTCCAAACTTGAAGTTCAGCTGTCTTTTTCCTCTGCGTTCCACCCTCAGACCAATGGACAAACTGAGAGAACAAAACAGACCTTGGAGACTTATTGGAGATGTTTTGTGTCTGCTGATCAAGATGACTGGGTCTCTTTTTTGCCTTTGGCTGAGTTTGCTTTGAATAAAAGGGCTAGTTCTGCCACTTTGATGTCTCCATTTTTCCGCAATTTCGGTTTCATCCTCGATTTTCTTCAGGGCAGGTGGAGGCTTCTGTCTGTCCTGGTGTTGACTCTATTGTGGAGAGAATGCAGCTGATTTAGTAGCGGATAAGCTGTCTCTCTAGGAGAAGGCCCAGCGGTTTGCCAACCAACATAGGACTGATGGTCCTCGATTTAAAGTGGGTGACTTGGTTTGGTTATCCTCAAAAAATATCCCTAAGAGGGTCGCGTCTCCAAAGATTAAGCCAAAGTTCATTGGACCTTATAAGATCGTGGTGATTATTAATCCCGTTTCCTTCCGTTTGCTTCTTCCAGGAACATTCAAGATTCACAACGTATTTCACAAATCTTTATTGAAGAGATTTGTTGAGCCAGTGGTTCCTATGGTTGCGCCTCCTGATCCTGTTTTGTTTGAGGGCAATTTGGAGTATGTGGTTGAGAAGATATTGGATTCTCATTTGGCCAGGCGGAAACTCCAGTACTTGGTGAAGTGGAAAGGCTATGGTTAGGAGGACAATTATGTGGGTGTTTGCTTCTGACATTCATGATGAAAGATTGGTCCATGCCTATCACCGAGCTCATCCTGATCGTTCTGGTGGCACAAGTGAGGGTTCGGTGACCCTCCTCATGGGGGGTACTGTTGTGAACATTTTGGAGACGACTTCGGAGCTGAAGCTCCCTCTGGTGGTTGCTGAGGTTATTGAGCCTATCTTGAATACCAAGAGTCCTACACCCGCAGATAATGAGTGGGTGTCAGGTGGTACTGACTGGCCTCATATAAGTGAGCTGATCTCCCATGATCCTCGCCCATGATCAATTGTGCTTCCTAGTTTAGTTTGGAATTCAGCTTGCTTTCCTGCTGTCTCCTGCTTGTGTTCAGATAAGTCTTTTTCATTTTTTTTTTTACTGTGGTTTGAATTCCTTGCTTTTTGATGCATTGCTTTTTGTCTTCAGCTGGGTCCCCAATGGGGGGTTTGGCTGGTCTACGTTCGTTTTTTGTATTTGTTCATTTGCTCAGTTCTTGTGATATTTTTCTGCTGGGTAGCTACGTGTCCACACCAAAGATCTGATATAGGTGGTCGAGACCGTGTGGTCTCAGTGTTTTTGGATTCCGAAGTGTTGGAGTTTTTCCTAGGGTTTTTCTGGGTTACAGAAAGTATTCTCTCCTGTGCTGTCCTATCTAGACAGTTTTGGGCCCCAGCATTTGCTCAATCTATTTTCTGTCTGTGTTCGTATTTTCATCTTGTCTAATCGGAATTATATGTTTGGGGGCTTCCTACTCTTTTGGGGTCTACTCCGGGGCAGTTAGCTTTCCTCTTTCCATCTTCAGGGATAGCTATCTCTCCGGCTATGCCGAGGAGTCTAGGATCACCATAGGTACGCTCCACGGCTGCTTCTAGTTGTGCGGTTAGTTTAGGGGTCTGCAACCTATTAGTTTCCAACTTCTCTGGTGTTAGGCTGCCTATGCGTTTTTTTGCTCCTGCCTCCTCAGCTACCATAGCATAACAGTACGGGCCATTGTTTATTGGGTGCAACCAAGGGACTTGAGGGTTTTTTTGGGTTTTGCCAATTATTACAGGAAATTCATTAAGGGATTTTCATAGGTGATCAAGCCCCTCACTGATCTTAAAAACTGGCCAGCTCCTGCAGTGGTGGCATTTTCTTCTTTAAAGAAATGCTTTATGTCTGCCTCTGTTTTGGTCCAGCCCGATCCGCCTGAACCATTCATCATTGAGGTGGATGCATCGTAGGTGGGTGTGGGGGCGGTGTTGTCCCAAGGACCACCATGTTGACTAATTTGAGACCCTGTGCCTTCTCAAAGAAATTCTCTCCTGCTGAGAGAAATTATGATGTCAAGAATCAGGAGCTTTTAGCCATTAAGTTGGCCTTTGAAAAATGGAAAGCACTTTTTGGAGTGGACTGTTCATCGGACCATGGTGATTACTGACCACAAGAACCTGTCCTACATTGAGTCTCCCAAATGTTTAACTCCCAGACAGGCGGTGTGGTCGCTCTTTTTTCACACTTTAATTTTTCCATCACCTTTCGATCTGGTTCCAAGAATGTCAAGGCTGATGCCGTATCTCACAGCTTGGATCCGATATCACCTCCCGAACCTCCTTCCTCCATTCTTTAGAATGGGTTGGACGTGGTAGCGGTCTCCTCAGAATTGGAGTGGGAGATTTGTGAGGCTTAGACTCTTGCTCCTCCGTCATTGCCTAATAATAAACTCTTCGTCCCTGTTCAGTGCTGGTTGAGGGTGCTCCAGGAGTTCCACGATTCTACTCTTAGTGGGCATCCTGGTATCTTGGCCACTTGAGAGCTATTGCTAGGCTGTTTTAGTTGTCCTCTTTGGCTTCTGATGTCGCCCTGTTTGTGTCTTCTTGTGATATTTGTACCCATGCTAAAAGCTCCCATAACCGGCCGTCCGGGGAATTGGTGCTATTGCCAAATCCGGATAGACCTTGGACTCATTGGTCCATGGACTTTATCACTGATCTCCCTCCTTCCAATGGCAATACTGTGGTCTGGGTGGTGGTGGACAGATTCAGTAAACAATCACATTTTGTACCTTTGGCAGGACTGCCTAATGCTGAAACACTATCGAGATTGTTTCACACATGGTGCCATTGCATGGTGTGCCTTTGATTGTGGTTTCTGTAGTTTCTGATAGAGGGGAACAATTTGCGTCCATATTCTGTGGGGCTTTTTGTAAAAGGTTTGGTATTAGTTTGGCCTTCTCCTCAGCCTACCATCCCGAAACCAACGGTCAGATGGATAGGACCAATCAGTCTCTTGAACAAATTTTGTGGTGTCTTGCACATTCCCAGCAGGATGATTGGTGCTCTTCATTGCCAGTGGCTGAGTTTGCATTTAATAATCGGATTAATCAGTCCACTGGCACCTCTCTGTTTTTTATAACTGCTGCTTTCATCCCGATTTTTGTGAATTTTCCAGGATGGATTCAGTGTGTCCAGGGGCTGATTCAGCTCTTCAGTGGTTGGGGAGGTATGGAGGGAGGTCCGGTGGAACATTGAGGAGGCTCAGGGCAAACATTTTGCTGATAAGCAATGGTCTGATGGACCTATATTCTGTGTAGAAGATAAAGTGTGGCTGTTTACCAGGAACATATGTCTGAAAGTTCCTTCTGCTAAGCTAAGTCCCAGGTTTATTGGTCCTTATGAGATTATTGAGGTAGTCAATCCAGTTGCCTTTCGTTTACGCCTTCCTCCGTCGCTTCGGATCCCCAATGTGCTCCATAAGTCCCTCCTGAAGTCATTTGTACCTTCCTCTGCTGAGTCTCCATCCCCTCCACCTCCTGTCTCTGTGGATGGTCAGATTGAGTATGAAGTAAACAGACTTTGGATTTGCGCATGGTACGCAGTTCACTTCAGTATTTGGTCCATTGGATGGGTTACGGTCCTGAGGATCGATCTTGGGTCCTGGTGCAATCTGTTCATGCTGATTGATAGGTTTGGGCATTTCATACGCGTTATCCTGGGAAACCTGGGGGTCTAGTGGCCCCCCATTGAAAGGAAGGTACTCTCATGACCCAGACCGGGTTTTGAGTCTTGTCTTTCCATTTTCCCGATCTGGTCATGTCAGGGGTTAATCTTTCTCTGCCTCTGGGTTCAGGTTTGCTATTTATTTCCGCTGCTTCCTGCAGGTGATGTCAGTTATAGTTCCGCCTATGGCATGAGTAGCTGACTCTGGTACGTCCTGATTTGTCCTGCTGTGATTCCTGATTTGATCGGTGTCTGTTAAGTTCCCTCTCCCTGTCCTTACTCTGTGTTTCCGCTTTGTGCTTGGACTTCCTGGTACTTGAATTTGGCTTGGACCATGACCTGCTTTTTGTTTCTTGTCTTTGGCATATCCGTTTCTGACCGTTACTGATCCTTTGGCTTGTCCCTGACCCTGAGTTTGTTTATTCTTTTGGTACTGCTCTATAGTCAAATGTTATGATTTGGTAGCTGAGGAGAGCAGGCAAAAAAGGCAATACACCAGAGAGGTTGGAATCTACTGGATTGCAGTACCCTGACTAACCACCACAACTAAAGGCAGCCGTGGAGCGTACCTACGTTGGTCCTAGACGCCTCGTCACAGCCTGAGAAGCTAACTACACCTAAAGATAGAAAGAGGAAAACTATCTGCCCCGGAGCAGATCCCCAAAGAACATTGGAAGCCCCCAAACATGTAATGGCGGTTAGACAAGAGGAAATACAGACACAGACAGAAAATAGTATGAGCAAACGTTGGGGCCCAATCTTCCTAGAAAGAAAAGGATAGGAAGGACACTTACTGCAATCCAAAAAACCCTAAAAAATACCAACACACTAATTGCAAAAACACCTAAGATCACACGACCTCTACCACCTAAATTAGTTCTCTGGTGTAACAAAACTAAGCAGCAGCCACT
>JARQOD010000001.1:754414280-754543280 GCA_033576555.1 Oophaga sylvatica | reverse complement strand
GGTGTTATGTTACGGTAGCTGAGGAGTGCAGGTAAAAAAGGAAATACACCAGAGCAGTTGGAATCTATGAGATTGCAGTACCCTGACTAACCACCACAACTAGAGGCAGCCGTGGAGCGTTCCTACGATGGTCCTAGACGCCTCGTCACAGCCTGAGAAACTAACTACACCTAAAGATAGAAATAGGAAAGCTATCTGCCCCGGAGCAGAACCCCAAAGATAATAGAAAGCCCCCAAACATGTAATGGCGGTTAGACAAGAGGAAATACTGACACAGAAAGAAAATAGTATGAGCAAACGCTGGGGCCCAAACTATCTAAATAGAAAAGGACAGGAAGGGTACTTACTGCAATCCCAGAAAACCCTGAAAAACACAACTCTACTAATTTCAAAATCACCTGAGATCACACGACCTCTACCACCTAAATTAGTTCTCTGGTGTAACAAAAACAGCAGCCACTGAAAAAACTGGAAAAAGCAAAAGTACAAAACACAGTGGCTGGACTAAACTGAGAGGGCAAAAGCCCCGGAGGGGACCCAGAAGGCCCCCACAGAAGTGCAGGACAAAATGCAAAAATATAGCAAAAACACAAAATAAAAGAATTGTCTTATCTGATAGCAGGAGATGCAGACACGACACAGCAGGCTACAAGGGAAACTGGAAAGAAGGATTCAGACCAGAACAATTGATCACCGGCAACCCTGATGGGAAAATGATTCCCTTAAATAAGACCAATCAGTAACACCTGATTCCCAATCCTCACTAGTACCGCTTGTAACCACCAGAGGGAGCCTCTGCTCAGAACTCATCTCAAACCCATTCACAACAGTACCCCCCCCTTGAGGAGGGGTCACCGAACCCTCATTTGAGCAACCAGGTCGGTCAGGATGAGTTCTATGATACGCACGGATAAGTCTCCTAGCATGGATGTCCGAAGCAAACACCCAAGAATTATCTTCCTGACCATAACCTCTCCATTTAACCAAATACTGGAGTCTTCGTCTAGAAAAACGAGAATCCAATATTTTCTCAACCACATACTCCAGATTGCCCTCAACCAAAACAGGGTCAGGAGGCACAGCAGCAGGAACCACTGGCTCAACAAACCTCTTCAACAAGGACTTGTGGAACACGTTATGGATCTTAAATGTCCCTGGAAGAAGCAAACGAAAAGAAACAGGATTAATAATCTCCATGATCTTATAAGGTCCAATGAACCTAGGCTTAAATTTAGGAGATGCTACTCTCATAGGAATATTCTTTGAGGACAACCAGACCAAGTCCCCCACTTTAAACCGAGGACCATCAGTCCTATGCCGGTTAGCAAACCGCTGGGCCTTCTCCTGAGAGAGGGAAACCTCTCCACTACCTGGTCCAAATCTGCTGCATACGCTCAACAACAGAGTCAACACCTGGACAGACAGAAGCCTCCGTCTGTCCTGAAGAAAATCGAGGGTGAAACCCAGAATTACAGAAAAACGGAGACATCAAAGTGGCAGAGCTAGCCCTATTATTAAGAGCAAACTCAGCCAAAGGCAAAAAAGAGACCCAGTCATCCTGATCAGCAGACACAAAGCATCTTAGATAAGTCTCCAATGTCTGGTTTGTTCTCTCAGTTTGACCATTGGTCTGAGGATGAAATGCCGAGGAGAAAGACAATTGAACACCCAGTTTAGAACAAAAAGTCCTCCAAAATCTGGAAACAAACTGGATCCTCTGTCAGACACAATGTTCTCAGGAATGCCGTGTAAACGAACCACGTGCTGAAGGAACAACGGCACCAATTCAGAGGAGGAAGGCAACTTAGGTAATGGCACAAGATGTATCATTTTGGAAAACCTATCACAAATTACCCAGATGGTGGTCATTCTCTGAGAAACAGGAAGATCGGAAATGAAATCCATAGAGATATGGGTCCATGGTCTCTTGGGCACAGGCAATGGCATCAACAAACCACTAGAGCGAGAGCAAGGCTTGGAGCGAGAGCAAGTCCCGCAGGACTGCACAAATTCCCTGACATCGCGAGACAAGGTAGGCCACCAAAAGGACCGACTAACCAAGTCTCTGGTACCAAAAATTCCGGGATGCCCAGCCAATGCGGAACAATGAATCTCAGACATCACACTCTTTTTCCATTGGTCCGGGAAAACAATTTTCCAACAGGGCAGCGCTCGGGCCTATCCTCCTGCACCCCTCCAGAGCAAGTCTCAAATTGGGCGAGATGGTGGAAAGAACTACACCCTCCTTCAAAATAACAGAGGGATCAGATAGCTCAGGAGAGTCCGCAAGGAAACTCCTCGAGAGGGCATCCGCCTTAACATTCTTAGTGCCAGGAAGAAAGGAAACCACAAAATTAAAACGTGTGAAAAACAAGGCCCACCTGGCCTGTCTAGGATTGAGTCGCTTGGCAGATTCCAGATAGACCAGATTTCTTATGGTCCGTAAGGACCACCACCTGATGTTTGGCTCCCTCCAACCAATGTCTCCACTCTTCAAAAGCCCACTTCATGGCCAATAACTCCCGATTACCCACGTCATAATTACGTTCAGTAGGAGAAAATTTTCGAGAGAAAAAGGCACAAGGGTTACTTTTAGAGGTCTCTGGATCTTTTTGGGACAAAACGGCACCTGCCCCAATTTCAGAGGCATCAACCTCCACCTGAAATGGCAGAGAAACATCAGGCTGCCGTAGAACAGGAGCAGAAGTGAATCTCTGCTTAAGTTCCTGAAACGCAGAGACTGCCTCAGGAGGCCAATTCACCACATCAGAACCCTTTCTGGTCAAATCAGTTAATGGTTTTAACAATAACAGAGAAATTACCAATAAATTTACGATAAAAATTGGCAAAACCCAAAAATCTCTAGAAGAGCCTTTAATGAAGTAGGTTGGACCCAATCACAGATGGCCTGAACCTTGACCGGGTCCATTTCAATAACAGATGGGGACAAAATGAATCCCAGAAATGAGATCTTCTGTACGCCAAAAAGACACTTTGATCCCTTCAACATACAGAGCATTCTCTCTCAAAATCTGGAAACAGTTCGAACATGTTTCACATGAGAGTCCCAGTCATTAGAAAAAATCAAGATTCATCCCAAATAAACAATCAAAACTTGTCCCAAAAATCCCTGAAAAATGTCATTCATGAAGGACTGAAGACGGAAGGAGCATTAGTGAGCCCAAAGGGCATCACAAGGTACTCAAAATGCCCTTCAGGGGTGTTAAATGCCGTCTTCCATTCATCCCGTGCTTAATGCGAATAAGGTTATACGCCCCCCTGAGGTCAAGCTTGGTAAACCAAGTAGCGTTTTTCACCCTGGGGAAAAAAGGTCAGAAATCAAGGGTAACGGGTATTGATATTTCACAGTAATATTGTTCAAGAGACGTAAAACAATACACGGCCTTAATGAACCATCTTTTTGGCCACAAAGAAAAAACCGGCACCTAAGGGTGAAGAGGATGGTCTGATATGACCCTTCTCCAATGATTCCTTGATATAAAAACCGCATAGCGTCATGTTCAGGTACAGACAAGTTAAAAAGGCGACCCTTAGGAATTTACTACCCGGCACTAATTCAATAGCGCAGTCATAGCTCCTATGGGAGGTAAGGATGCAGATTTACTTTCGCTAAACACATCAGAAAAATCAAAAAAAAGTCAGGAACATCCTCAGCCTGGGGGGGGGGCAGAAAAAACAGGAGTGTTGGTATTAACACATTGGCAGCCCCAACTGGTTACAGACACAGATTTCCAATCCAAAACAGGATTATGAGACTGTAACCAAGGGAAACCCAGCACGATAATGTCATGCAGATTATATAGAACCAAAAAATTTGCAGCACTCCTGGTGATCAGGTTCAACCCTCATTATCACCTGAGTAGAAAAAATGGGGTTTATTCTCAGCCAAAGGGGTAGAATCGATCCCCAGTAGGGGAATAGACTTCTGTAGGGGTATCAAGGGAAATCCACAACGTTTAGCAAAATATAATCCATCAGTTAATAGCTGCTCCAGAATCAACGAAAGCCTGAGCAGAAAATGAGGACAGAGAGCATATCAGAGTGACAGTTTAATAAAAACTTAGTCTGAACACTACCCAAGACAACTGAGCGTGCAAAATGTCTTCCCGCTTAGGGCAGACTGAAATAGCATGAGAGGCATCACCACAGTAGAAAACATAACCATTGCGCTTTCGAAACTCATGACGCTGTGCCCCAGACACCACTCCATCACACTGCATGGGCTCAGCAGCTGGCTCACAAAGGCAACACCACTCCACGCATACCTCTCCGCTCACGCAAACGTCTGTCAATTTGAATCGCTAATGACATAGAATCATTGAGACCAGAGGGGACAGGGAATCCCACCATAACATCCTTTACATTATCCGACAGACCCTTCCGGAAAAGGGCCGCCAAAGCGTCGTCATTCCATTTGGTCAGGACTGCCCACCTACGGAATCTCTGACAGTATAACTCAGCGTCATCAAGCCCCTGATTTAATGCCAACAAGGCTTTTTCAGCTTGATCAGTGACATTAGGCTCATCGTACAATAACCCTAAAGCCTGAAAAAATGCATCAACATCACTCAAAACAGGATCCCCAGGTATCAGGGAAAAAGCCCAATCCTGAGGATCGCCGCGCAGGAGAGAGATGACAATTTGAACCTGCTGCGCTGCGTTTCCTGAGGACTTAGATTTTAAGGCAAGAAACAATTTACAATTATTTTTGAAATTCTGAAACTTAGCTCGATCCCCTAAAAACAAATCTGGCATGGGGATCCTAGGTTCCACAACAGGCAACCCAGCAAGATAGATAGCAATACTCCGAACCTCAGTGGCAAGCTGATCCACACGGCCAGACAACCGTGCAAACTCCATTGGGAGAAAAGATCCTCCCCAGCACCCAGACATATAGAGGAAAAAAAAAAATAAAAAATGCAACAAACAGAAAAATATCTCTGACAACTTTTCTTCCTTCAAAATATTTGTTCCCTTCTGTGAGTACCATACAATTTTTTTTGGCCGGTGATACTGTTATGTTACGGTAGCTGAGGAGTGCAGGTAAAAAAGGAAATACACCAGAGCAGTTGGAATCTATGGGATTGCAGTACCCTGACTAACCACCACAACTAGAGGCAGCCGTGGAGCGTTCCTACGATGGTCCTAGACGCCTCGTCACAGCCTGAGAAACTAACTACACCTAAAGATAGAAATAGGAAAGCTATCTGCCCCGGAGCAGAACCCCAAAGATAATAGAAAGCCCCCAAACATGTAATGGCGGTTAGACAAGAGGAAATACTGACACAGAAAGAAAATAGTATGAGCAAACGCTGGGGCCCAAACTATCTAAATAGAAAAGGACAGGAAGGGTACTTACTGCAATCCCAGAAAACCCTGAAAAACATCAACTCTACTAATTTCAAAATCACCTGAGATCACACGACCTCTACCACCTAAATTAGTTCTCTGGTGTAACAAAAACAGCAGCACTGAAAAAACTGGAAAAAGCAAAAGTACAAAACACAGTGGCTGGACTAAACTGAGAGGGCAAAAGCCCCCGGAGGGGACCCAGAAGGCCCCCACAGAAGTGCAGGACAAAATGCAAAAATATAGCAAAAACACAAAATAAGAAATTGTCTTATCTGATAGCAGGAGATGCAGACACGACACAGCAGGCTACAAGGGAAACTGGAAAGAAGGATTAAGACCAGAACAATTGATCACCGGCAACCCTGATGGAAAATGATTCCCTTAAATAAGACCAATCAGTAACACCTGATTCCCAATCCTCACTAGTACCGCTTGTAACCACCAGAGGGAGCCTCTGCTCAGAACTCATCTCAAACCCATTCACAACACTCTGGGGTGTAATTCATCTGGACCTGGAGACTTGAATTCATTTATGTTAGCTAAGTATTTCCTCACTATCTTTCTGTTTATAGATATCCTAGATTCCTCTATTCCTTTAATAGGACAGTGAAGATCGGTTGATGTTACATTTAAAAGTTCAGCCTTCTCAACATCCTTTTCTTACCATTTCTTCATTTTTATCCTGTAAAAATCCTATAGGATCTTTGACTTTTCTTTTACTTTTGACATATCCCCTAAATCTTTTTTTATTGCTGTTGATGTCTCTTGCAAGCATTAATTCATTGTTATCTTTAGATATTCTGATTCGCGCCTGCAGGTTCTGCAGACAGCATTATATTCTTCTTTAGATATGCCTCCCTCTTTCCATTTGATAAACATTTCATTCTTCCTTTATACCATGTGTTCATCCATCCTGGTTTCCTTTAATGCTTCCTATTTTTCCCTTTTCACTCTTTTTGGAATTGTTAAAGATTGTGCTTTGAGAATCTCATTTTTCAAGATTTCCCATCGTTCCTGGACATAATAATAATAATAATAATAATAATAATATAATAATAATAATCTTTATTTATATAGCGCCAACATATTCCGCAGCGCTTTACAGTGTAACAGTTTCAAAACATAAGTCATAAGTAACAACGTAAAACAATACAATAATTAAAGCAAAATAAGCCGACCCTGCTCGGGAGAGCTTACAATCTACAATGAGGTGGGGAGATACAAAGTACAGGTGTGTATATACAATGGTGCATTTACAATGATGGTCCAGCCATCTTGAGGGAGTGAGGGATGGATGGAGATAGTGAATGGGCTACACATACACACTTAAACATAGAACGACTTTGATTAGTGAATGTGATAGGCCACTCTGAACAAATGTGTTTTGAGGGAGCGCCTGAAACCATGCAAATTGTGGATAGTCCTAATTTCTTGGGGTAGAGCATTCCAGAGGATTGGCGCAGCACGGGACAAGTCTTGGAGTCGGGAGTAGGAGGTACGGATTAGTGCAGAGGTTAGTCGAAAGTCGTTTGCAGAGCGCAGCAGTCGGTTAGGCCGATAGATAGAAATGAGGGAGGAGATGTAGGGGGGTGCTGCACTGTGGAGAGCTTTGTGGGTGAGAACCAGTACTTTGAATTGGATCCTATAATTAATGGGCAGCCAGTGTAAGGATTGGCGAAGAGCGGACGCGTCCGAGTACCGATTAGCCAGATGGATGACCCTGGCTGCTGCATTAAGGATGGACTGGAGAGGGGATAGTCGAGTAATGGGGAGGCCAAGTAATAGAGCGTTGCAGTAGTCCAGGCGGGAGTGGATCAATGCTACAGTGAGGGTTTTAGTTGTTTCCATGGTGAGAAAAGGGCGGATTCTAGAGATGTTCTTTAGGTGTAGGCGCAAAAGCGGGCAAGAGATTGTATATGGGAGGTGAAGGAGAGATTGGTGTCAAACATAACACCCAGACAGCGAGCCTGCTGCCAGGGTGTTATTATGGTGCTGCCCACAGAGAGGGAAATGTCAGATTAGGGAGGTTAGTAGACGGCGGGAGCAAAAGGAGTTCAGTCTTGGAGAGGTTAAGTTTCAGATAGAGAGCGGACATGATGTTGGAGACTGCAGACAGACAGTCGGTGGTGTTCTGTAGAACAGCAGGGGGTAAGGTCGGGGGATGACGTGTATAGTTGTGTGTCATCAGCATAAAGATGGTACTGAAAGCCAAATCTGCTGATGGTCTGTCCAATTGAGGCCGTGTAGAGAGAGAAGAGAAGGGGGCCAAGGACTGAGCCGACAGTGAGAGGAAGAGGAGATGATGTGGAGCCAGAGAACGAAACACTGAAGGAGCGGTCGGAAAAATAGGAAGAGAACCAGGAGAGAACAGTATCCTTAATACCTAGTGACAGGAGCCTAGACAGTAGGAGGCAGTGGTCAACAGTGTCGAAAGCTGCAGAAAAGTCGAGTAGAATGAGCAGAGAGTGGTCGCCGTTACGTTTTGCTGTCAGAAGGTCATTGGTCACTTTGATGAGTGCAGTTTCAGTCGAATGTAGGGGGCGGAAGCCGGACTGTGAAGGGTCTAGGAGGGAGTGAGTGGAGAGGTAACGGGTAAGGCGGGAGTAGACTAGGCGCTCCAAAAGTTTAGAGATGAAGGGGAGATTGGAGACCGGTCTGTAGTTGTTTGTGCAGGAAGGGTCGAGAGCGGGTTTCTTTAGTAGCGGAGTAATGATGGAGTGTTTGAAGGAGGATGGGAAAATGCAGAGGAGAGTGAGAGATTAAAGATTGTAGTTAGGTGAGTTGTGACAACTGGAGAGAGAGACTGGAGGAGATGTGAGGGGATGGGGTCGGTAGTGCATGTAGTCGGACGAGAGGAAGAGAGGAGTCTGGAGACTTCCTCTTCTGTGATGGGATCAAATGTGGAAAGTGAGCCAGGGGAAATGCAGGGTGGGATGGGAGTCACAGCACTTGGTGGTTGAGAGCAGATTTCCTGGCGGATAGTATCTATTTTTTCTATAAAGTGGGAGGCCAGGTCGTCAGCACAAATGTCTGTGATAGGGGCTGAGGAGGGAGTGAAAAGTGTCAAAAAGTTTCTTGGGGTTGTTGGCTAGTGAGGAGATCAGGGTGGTGAAGTAGGTCTGTTTGGCGAGGTGAAGGGCTGCATTATAAGTTATTAACATGAATTTAAAGTGGATGAAGTCTTCTGGTGTGCGGGTTTTTCTCCAGAGGCGTTCAGCACTCCTAGAGCATCGCTGAAGAAGTCGAGTTTGCAATGTGAGCCAGGGCTGTTTTACTGTGTGTTTGGAGGTTCTGAGGGTGAGCGGTGCTACTTGCTCAAGGGTGCTTCTAAGAATGTCATTGTAGTGATGAACAGCCAGATCAGGACAGGAAAAAGAGGAGATTGGGGACAGCGATGAGTGTAGGGAGTCTGAAAGTGTCTGAGGGTTAATGGCTTGTATATTTCTGAATGTGTGGTAGGTAGGAGTGCGCTGGGGTGGTCGAGGATTTGTGAGCATGAAGGAGAGAATGTTGTGGTCAGAGAGTGGAAGCGGTGAGTTATTTAGGTGGGAGATTGAACAGAGGTGGACAAAGACCACGTCAAGGGTGTTGCCATCCTTGTGTGTCTCAGAGGTTGAAAGCTGTGAGAGGCCTAGAGAAGTGGTTAGTGATAGAAGCTGAGATGCAGATGTGGAAGTAGGGCAGTTAATGGGGATGTTGAAGTCTCCAATGGATAAGGGTTGGTAGTTCTGAGGACATGAAGTGCGGCAGCCAGGCTGAGAAGTGGTCAAGGAACTGGGTGGGTGAGCCTGGGGGCCGATATATGACCACTACTCTGAGGGAGAGGGGATGGAAGAGCCTGTTGGTGTGGACCTCAAAAGAAGGGAATGAGAGTGATGGAATTGGGGGGATGACCTGGAAAGTGCATTGTGGGGACAGGAGTATGCCAACTCCACCACCATGTCTGTTTGTGGGTCTCGGGGAATGGGAGAACTGTAAACCACCATAGGAAATGGCAGCAGGGGAGACAGTGTCAGAATCCTGAATCCAGGTTTCAGTGAGGGCCAACAGATTAAGAGAGTGGTTCAGAAAGTAGTTGTGCAGGAAGGATAGCTTGTTGCATGCAGACCGTGGATTCCAGAGGGCAC
This sequence comes from Oophaga sylvatica, assembly GCA_033576555.1. Taxonomy (NCBI): domain Eukaryota; kingdom Metazoa; phylum Chordata; class Amphibia; order Anura; family Dendrobatidae; genus Oophaga; species Oophaga sylvatica. The sequence goes on along the minus strand of JARQOD010000001.1, from coordinate 754,533,780 downwards.
AATTGAAAGAAGGAGATGAGGGAGTGCAAGTAATATTAATAAGATTATTATGGTTTCGATATGAGGTAGGGTAGGGATTGAGGTTGGGGATGGTGGACCAGGGTTGGGGGAGATGTCCCCTGAAATCAATAGGAGTAGGAAGATAAAGAGCAAGTAGTTGTTGGAATTGTAAGTAGGTTTTTTCTGTGATGTGTTTGGGCAAGATGGACTGAGGTTTTTCAGGAAGGTGAGGAGTGCATGGGAGCTGTACATGGGAGAGGGAAGGATAGAGGGGCTGATGTGTATGAGTCGTGATGGAGGGGGGATGGGGCGGTGAATGTGGATGGCAAGGGAACACAGGAGGAAATAGATAAAGTACATAATGAAAAAGAAGGCAAAGTGTGGGGTACCTGATTCCAGCCCTGATTAACTGCCATGAATAACTGCCATTTTCAAGATGCTTGTCTTCTGTGATGCTTAGCTTCTGGGATGCATGCGCCCCCACAATGCATGCGCCCCTTACACTACTCCTAAATATATAGCCCACACTACAGGGTCAGGAAAGTGGGATTGTGGGAGCTGCTTTGGGATAATTTGGCAGCTGGGGCCAGCACACCAGGGGATGGTTAGATCATCAAAGGCACTAGACCTGGCAACATCTATATGTTATAGCACCTTCCACCTGATAGCATCTACAGAGGCCCCAATCACAGGAATACACAGCAGTAAGTATTAAGCACAGTGCAAAAAATGAATTATACAAAAGCTTTACCAGGCACATTAAACTATGTTGCAAGATGGTACAGCAGTGGTTGGCAGCAATCAGAAGTATGGAGTGCATACCATTGCTATATATTTCCACATGCAAGACAGAAAGGGCTTGTGTCATTCAGCTGCTTGCTAACAATGAATGGAGTGCATACATGCAGAGAGGATCAATTCAGAGGATGAATGATTTGGTTACCATTGCTATATATTTCCACATGCAAGACAGAAAGGGCTTGTGTCATTCAGCTGTTTGCTAACAATGAATGGAGTGCATACATGCAGAGAGGATCAATTCAGAGGATGAATGATTTGGTTACCATTGGACATTTTTATCCTTAAGGATATCCAGCCATTGGACCACTCCTATTCTCTTGCTGAGTCCCTTAAAATCTGCCTTTCTGAAATCTAACCTTGAAGTCTGAGTCTTCACAGGACTTCCTCCCCTAGTTATCCAAAATTCTAAAATAGGATGGTCGCTAACTCCTAGGGTCCCTGCCACTCTTACCTTCTCAACCATTTCCTCCCTGTTTATAAGGATTAGATCCAAGGTAACATAACCCCTTGCTTTCTCCCCTACCTTTTGGAAGATAAAGTCAGCAAGAGAGGATAAGAATTTGCTTGACCTGTTTAGTTTTGCCTGAGAGAGATTCCCAACAAATGTCTGGATAGTTGAAATCTCCCATGACCACTATGTCATATTTTTGGAGAAGTTGGCCATTTGATGCATAAAAAGTTCATCTATATCTTCAGCTTGCACAGGTGGCCTGTAGTAAATGCCTGCAATGGTGTACTTTCCATTGTTCTCTCCTTGTATTCTTGCCCAGTTTCCACAGAACTCCCAGTCTCTGAAGCTTCAATCTCTGTGCAGATAAACACTTTTTTAACATACAATGCGACACCTCCTCCTCGTTTATCAAATCTGTTTCTTGCAAATAAGTTGTATCCTTCTAGCCTGGTATTCCAATCATGTGTATCATCCCACCAAGTTTCAGTGATTCCAATGACATCATATTTCTTTTCCTGTGTTAGTAGTTCCAATTCTTCTTGTTTGTTGCCCATGCTTTGTGCATTTGTACAGAAAATTTTAGTTTGTGATTGGTTTCTCTTTCTGCAATAATTTTATTAATTAGATTTTTTTGTTTTTGCTCTTCCTTTCCCTTCTAATAGCACATTTCTCAATAGTATTTTCCAGGTGTATGACTTTTTCTGGCCTTTTGCTTCCCTTCCCACATTGTTCTAGTTTAAAGCTCTCCTGATGAGTGTAACAAGGCGTCTTCCAAATAAATGTTTTCCAGTCTTACTAAGGTGCACCAAATCTCTAGCAAGCAGTCCATCATATAGGTAATTCGCTCCATGATCCAGAAATCCAAATCCTTGCTGATGTCACCATCAACCTAGCCAGTTGTTCACCTGCAGAATCTTATTCCACCTCCTTGTTCCATGGCCATCCACTGGGAGGATGGAAGAGAAGACACCTGCGCTCCCAGTTCTTTCACTTTCTTACATGAGTTTTAAAAGTCTCTGCAGATGGTTTCCAGGTCCTTTCTTGCGGTGTCGTTTGTCCCTACATGTATTAGCTGTAGGTCTGAAGAGTCCTGATATCCTGTCAGACACATCTTTAATTTTTATACCTGGAAGACAGCACATTTCTCTTGAGGTTAAATCCGGTCTGCAGATAGCGGCCTCTGTTACTCTCAACAGGAAATCTCCCATGACCACAACTCTCTGTTTCTTCTTCAGAACATTTTTCTTTCTCCATCCAGGAGGACTCTGAGGGCGTACAAGGTTGTCATTTGTGGGCAAAGTCTTATCTTGATGTATTTCTTCATCGTTCTCCTGCATGAGAGCCTGGTACTGGTTCCTGAACAGTATGAGTGGTGACTGCCTCCGGATCCTCCTGCTTCTCTGGGTCACATGCTTCCATTCCTCTATTTCTTCAGGTGCACTTCGAATTTCTTCACTTTCTGTAACATGAATGGATAATTCTGCACTGTCTCTTCTTTTATAAAGGCCATGTGTTTTCTATTGTGTGAATGTTATTGATAAAAAGGACGGATCATCCATGAAATGCAAGTGTTTTTCCTGTGCATTGCCCAGACTACACCGCTTTCTGCTTCTTTATTCTCCATTTCCTCTTCTCCGTGTGAACAGCATTGTAAACCTGCGGTTGGTGCAGCTATAGATGAGGGAGAGCTCCCAAGCCCTTACCAGTGTTGCACATGGTGAGCACAATTTCTCCAGGTGAGCAACTTTGTTCTCTATGCAATATATCAATCTGATTGACACACACATGGAGTGCCTTTCTTTGTTTTATTTATATGACCCTGCACAAAGTCCCATTCTTAAACAGGGTGCTACTGAAGAAAGTCACCCCAAATGTAGGTACAATAACATTTAATATCACTGAAAAGTATGAAAAAGGTGAGAGTTATGAAATAGATTGAAAATTTGTTGCATGGAACACAATAAACTTTGTTTTGGAAAAAGATTAACATTTTGTGCTGACACCTTGCAGGACAGGCTTTTTTCAATAATGATGGCTAGGTATCTTCCATTAAGGTTGTACCTTGCTTACGGTTGAGCACACATGATTCCTTCATGACAAGCAGTACAATCCAGGTTGTTTGGCATCAATTGTTTTGATTTTAAACATGCCAGAGTTCAAATTTGACACAGTCAGCTGGCTCTATGTTTCTTGGGCATACAAAAGGCTAGCTGACAATGCATTTGAGGTAGAGAAGGAAGAATATGGATAGCAATAGATGAGGATGATAATGATGATGACAATGGCCACTCACTGCTTTCAGGTGCGGACTGGTCACCATGAGGACAATCATAAGGAGATGACAGAGGACATCTTGAGCCTTACATATCTTGCAGGTCAGCTTACTTTCCCAAAATGAGCAGGTGATGCTGTTACTTGTGCTGATGGAGTGATGCAGTTAGTTGTTGATGTGTGCCAGGATGTACATGGATCATTTTTAAGCAGCCTAGCCAGCATACTGCAATAAATTGGTCCTCTATCAACATGGAAAATAATTCCACACCCAAGATCCCCACACTTGGGAATTGCCACAACCAAAGCTTTTAGGCACTGTTGAGCCTCCAACACCAACAACATTCTTGTATCACCGTCTCCGGAGCTGATTACAGAATAAGCAGAATTTAACCCAGAGGATTTTTTAGCCACATCTCACCTGAACGGTGTATAACTTAGGCAAGCATACTCCTCCTCTGATGACATAAACTCCTTGTCACCCATGTCTTATTCCTAGATCTTGTTCACCACAGAAACATCAATCATTGCCATGTCTGATTCAGCTAACATTTGCCTCTGTGTGAGATATAACTTGAGAGGAGCTCTCCATCTAATTTTATATTTATTCTGACTCAGATTGTTACTGCTACTGCCTGTGATCCTGTGAGACTTGCAGAGCAAAGGACACAGCTTGCAATTAGAAGAGAAACTTACATCTCCTCTTTCCCAATAGTACCTGACTGCAAAAGCTGACTGATCAGTTGTTGTAATAAATTAATTGGAAGAAGTTATTCTGGTGAAATGATTTCATTAACGATACCATTATGGCAACAGAGGAGGTGAACTGAACAGAACACACACAATCAAACTGATGGTGTCGCTGTCAGAGGTTAAATGATTTTGTTGTGGCTGAGACAAGTGATGTGACATATAGTACATGATGCCCTCTGTTTCCTCCCCAATAATATGCCACAAGCAAAAGATGCCAAGGTATACCTATGTTTTTGATACTACCGCTGGGACGATTTCTGGCAGCATTGCTGGGGGTTTTATTTCCAGAGATTCTCACATTTTTTGCCGTAGTATATTTCATTCTCTATCTCACTAATATGCCCATTGCCAATGCCATGTTTTGGTTTAGCCTGTTTATTATACCCAGGTATAACTTTTTATACCCAGGTATAACTTTTAACCGTTCTGTTCTGTTCGGGTCATAGTGACCCATAGAGAATTTGTGAGGCCCTGTAGATTTTTTTTCTATAAGGGGGCGCACGCATCACAGAAAGCAAAGCATCACAAAAGACAAGCATCGAGTAAACGGCAGTTATCCATGGCAAGGAATTAACATTCATCTTCTCTCTTCACACAGGTATGCAATGCATTCATTGGCAGCAAACAGCTGAATGATAGAATCCCCATCTCTGCTATCTGTGTTGCATGCTGCACTATATATTAATGGTATGCAATGCATTCATTGGAAGCAAACAGCTGAATGATAGAATCCCCATCACTGCTATTTGTGTTGCATGCTGCACTATATATTAATGGTATGCAATGCATTCATTGGAAGCAAACAGCTGAATGATAGAATCCCCATCTCTGCTATCTGTGTTGTATGCTGCACTATATATTAATGGTATGCAATGCATTCATTGGAAGCAAACAGCTGAATGATAGAATCCCCATCTCTGCTATCTGTGTTGCATGCTGCACTATATATTAATGGTATGCAATGCATTCATTGGAAGCAAACAGCTGAATGATAGAATCCCCATCTCTGCTATCTGTGTTGCATGCTGCACTATATATTAATGGTATGCAATGCATTCATTGGAAGCAAACAGCTGAATGATAGAATCCCCATCTCTGCTATCTGTGTTGTATGCTGCACTATATATTAATGGTATGCAATGCATTCATTGGAAGCAAACAGCTGAATGATAGAATCCCATCTCTGCTATCTGTGTTGCATGCTGCACTTATATTAATGGTATGCAATGCATTCATTGGAAGCAAACAGCTGAATGATAGAATCCCATCTCAGCTATCTGTGTTGCATGCTGCACTATATTTAATGGTATGCAATGCATTCATTGGAAGCAAACAGCTGAATGATAGAACCCCCATCCTGCTATCTGTGTTGCATGCTGCACTATATATTAATGGTGTGCACTCCATACTTCCGCTTGCTGCCAAGCACTGATTTACCATCTTGCAACATAGTTTAATGTACCTGGTAATAATGCTTTGGTATAATTCATTTTTGCACTGTGTTTAAAATACTTACTGCTTCATATCCTGTGACTTGGGCCTCTCTAGATCTTATCAGGTAGAAGGTGCTAAAGCATATAGATGTTGCCAGGTTGCCTTTGATTATCTAACCACCCCCTGGTGTGCTGGCCCCAGCTGCCAAATTATCCCAAAGCAGCTCCCACAATCCCACTTTCCTGACCCTGTAGTGTGGGCTATATATTTAGGAGTAATCTAAGGGGCGCACACAGTAAGGGGGCGCACGCATCACAGAAAGCAAAGCATCACAAAAGACAAGCATCGAGTAAACGGCAGTTATCCATGGCAGTTAATCAGGGCAGGAATCAGGTAGCCCACACTTTTCTTTCTTTTTAATTATGTACATTACCTCTCTCCTCCTGTGTTCCCTTGCCATCCACATTCATCGCCCCATCCCCCCTCCATCACGACTTATACACATCAGCTCCTCCATACTTCCCTCTCCCATGTACAGCTCCCATGCACTCCTCACCTTCCTGAGAAACCTCAGCCCATCTTGTCCAAACACATCACAGAAAAAACCTACTTACAACTCCAACAACTACCTGCTCTTTATCTTCCTTCTCCTACTGATTTCAGGGGACATCTCCCCCAACCCTGGTCCACCATCCCCCAACCTCAATCCCTATCCTACCTCATATCGAAACCATAATAATCTTATTAATATTACTTGCACTCCCTCATCTCCTTCTTTCAATTGTGCCCTCTGGAATCCACGTCTGCATGCAACAAACTATCTTTCCTGCACAACTACTTTCTGAACAACTCTCTTCATCTGTTGGCCCTCACTGAAACCTGGATTCAGGATTCTGACACGGTCTCCCCTGCTGCCATTTCCTATGGTGGCTTACAGTTCTCCCATTCCCCGAGACCCACAAACAGACATGGTGGTGGAGTTGGCATACTCCTGTCCCCAAAATGCACTTTCCAGGTCATCCCCCCCAATTCCATCACTCTCATTCCCTTCTTTTAAGGTCCACACTATCAGGCTCTTCCATCCCCTCTCCCTCAGAGTAGCGGTCATTTATCGGCTCCCAGGCTCGCCCACCCAGTTCCTTTACCACTTCTCAGCCTGGCTGCCGCACTTCATGTCCTCAGAACTACCAACCCTTATCCTTGGAGACTTCAACATCCCCATTAACAGTCCTACTTCCACATCTCCATCTCAGCTTCTATCACTAACCACTTCTCACAGCTTTCAACCTCTGAGACACACAAGGATGGTAACACCCTTGACCTGGTCTTTGTCCGCCTCTGTTCAATCTCCCACCTAAATAACTCACCGCTTCCACTCTCTGACCATAACATTCTCTCCTTCACGCTCACAAATCCTCGACCACCCCAGCACACTCCTACCTACCACACATTCAGAAATATACAAGCCATTAACCCTCAGACACTTTCAGACTCCCTACACTCATCGCTGTCCCCAATCTCCTCTTTTTCTTGTCCTAATCTGGCTGTTCAGCACTACAATAACACTCTTAGACGCACCCTTGACCAAGTTGCACCGCTCACCCTCAGAACTTCCAAACACACAGTAAAACAGCCCTGGCTCACATCGCAAACTCACCTTCTCCAGCGATGCTCTAGGAGTGCTGAACGCCTTTGGAGAAAAACCCGCACAACAGAAGACTTCATCCACTTTAAATTCATGTTAAGAACTTATAATGCAGCCCTTCACCTTGCCAAACAGACCTACTTCACCACCCTGATCTCCTCACTAGCCAACAACCCCAAGAAACTTTTTGACACTTTTTACTCCCTCCTCAGGCCAAAAGCACAAGCCCCTATCACAGACATTTGTGCTAACGACCTGGCCTCCCACTTTATAGAAAAAATAGATACTATCCGTCAGGAAATCTGCTCTCAACCACCAAGTGCTGTGACTCCCATCCCTCCCTGCATTTCCCCTGGCTCAATTTCCACATTTGATCCCATCACAGAAGAAGAAGTCTCCAGACTCCTCTCTTCCTCTCGTCCGACTACAAGCACTACCGACTCCATTCCCTCACACATCCTCCAGTCTCTCTCTCCAGTTGTCACAACTCACCTAACTACAATCTTCAATCTCTCACTCTCCTCTGGCATTTTCCCATCCTCCTTCAAACACTCCATCATTACTCCACTACTAAAGAAACCCGCTCTCGACCCTTCCTGCACAAACAACTACAGACCGGTCTCCAATATCCCCTTCATCTCTAAACTTTTGAGCACCTAGTCTACTCCTGCCTCACCCGTTACCTCTCCAACTCACTCCCTCCTAGACCCTTCACAGTCCGGCTTCCGACCCCTACATTTGACTGAAACTGCACTCATCAAAGTGACCAATGACCTTCTGACAGCAAAACGTAACGGCGACCACTCTCTGCTCATTCTACTCGACCTTTCTGCAGCTTTCGACACGGTTGACCACCGTCTCCTACTGTCTAGGCTCCAGTCACTAGGTATTAAGGACACTGTTCTCTCCTGGTTCTCCTCCTATCTTTCTGACCGCTCCTTCAGTGTTTCGTTCTCTGGCTCCACATCATCTCCTCTTCCTCTCACTGTCGGTGTACCCCAGGGCTCAGTCCTTGGCCCCCTTCTATTCTCTCTCTACACGGCCTCAATTGGACAGACCATCAGCAGATTTGGCTTTCAGTACCATCTTTATGCTGATGACACACAATTATACACGTCATCCCCCGACCTTACCCCCGCTGTACTACAGAACACCACCGACTGTCTGTCCGCAGTCTCCAACACATTGTCTGCTCTCTATCTGAAACTTAACCTCTCCAAAACGAACTTCTTCTGCTCCCGCCGTCTACTAACCTCCCTAAATCTGACATTTCCCTCTCCGTGGGCGGCACCATAATAACACCCTTTCAGCAGGCTCGCTGTCTGGGTGTTATGTTTGACACCAATCTCTCCTTCACCTCCCATATACAATCTCTTGTCCGCTCTTGCCGCCTACACCTAAAGAACATCTCTAGAATCCGCCCTTTTCTCACCATGGAACAACAAAAACCCTCACTGTAGCATTGATCCACTCCCGCCAGGACTACTGCAACGCTCTATTACTTGGCCTCCCCATTACTCAACTATCCCCTCTCCAGTCCATCCTTAATGCAGCAGCCAGGGTCATCCATCTGGCTAATCGGTACTCGGACGCGTCCGCTCTTCGCCAGTCCTTACACTGGCTGCCCATTCATTATAGGATCCAATTCAAAGTACTGGTTCTCACCCACAAAGCTCTCCACAGTGCAGCACCCCCCTACATCTCCTCCCTCATTTCTATCTATCGGCCTAACCGACTGCTGCGCTCTGCAAACGACTTTCGACTAACCTCTGCACTAATCCGTACCTCCCACTCCCGACTCCAAGACTTGTCCCGTGCTGCGCCAATCCTCTGGAATGCTCTACCCCAAGAAATTAGGACTATCCACAATTTGCATGGTTTCAGGCGCTCCCTCAAAACACATCTGTTCAGAGCGGCCTATCACATTCACTAATCAAAGTCATTCTCTGTGTAAGTGTGTGTGTGTAGCCCATTCACTATCTCCATCCATCCCTCACTCCCTCAAGATGGCTGGACCATCATTGTAAATGCACCATTGTATATACACACCTGTACTTTGTATCTCCCCACTTCATTGTAGATTGTAAGCTCTCACGAGCAGGGTCGTCCTATTTCGCTTCAATTATTGTATTGTTAACGCCGTTACCCATGACCCGTGTTTTGAAACCGTTAAACCTTAAAGCGCTGCGGAATATGACGGCGCTATATAAATAAAGATTATTACTATTATAAGTTTCTAAAACTTGATTTTATTTGACTTTTCCTCATTTGGGGGGACCTATGAGTATTTTTTTTTTGGGGGGGTTTACTTTTTGCTACACTTGTCATAGTGACCCGGATTCATTTTTTACAGCTGTGAGGCCATATTTTCAGTGAAATAAAGGAGTTATAACCTCAGTTGGGCCTATTTATTGCATCTACTATTGTATATCAATTTATTTATTTCCTAAATTATTTCAATGGGGTCGTACATGCGCTTTTCCGGGTGTATGCATTGAGATCTGCGCACCATAAAAATGGCTTTATATTGATTATTTTTGGTGCACTGGACGGCGCAGAACGCGCTGTGTAAGAGGGCCTTATTTCTCTTCAAAGGTTTCAGGAAATTTCTAGGGTATTCCGTTTTGACAATAAAATAGACCGAAATGAACGAAGAAGTAGAGATAAGCTTGCCCCTATTAGAGACATTTGGGATAAATTGGGTTGAAATTCTGCCAAAATTATACAATGTTGGTGATGCAGTAACCGTTTATGAGCAACTAGTGTCATTTCGTGGTAGATGCCCATTTTGACAGTATATACCAAGCAAGCCGGCTAAGTACGGTATAAAAATAGGGCATTATGTGACAGCACAAGTTTTTACCTTTACAATGCACAGGTGTGTACCGGAAAAACACCAGGACAAAGAGTTGTCACATGTGATAATTTTTTTGCTTCCTACCAACTAGGGCAAATGTTACAAAAGCAACAACTTACCATGTTGGGTACGATCCGAAAAAACAAGCCTGAACTACCACAAGGTATCTTGAGTAAAAGAAATGTACATAGTTCCATGTTCTACTCTACTGCAAATACAACAGTTGTTGCGTATGTTCCAAAAAAAAAATAAACAAGTAATACTAATGAGTATGAACCACCATGATAATGCAGTAAGTACCCGGGAAGATAAAAATTCTAACATGATCTTGGACTATAATGCAACCAAAGGTGGTGTAGACACATTAGATCAGCTCATTAGTACATATACCTGCAAAAGAAAATCAAATCGGTGGCCTATGATTGTGTTTTACAACATTGTGGATTTGTCGGCATACAATGCTTTTGTGTTGAGGAGGGAAATCAACCCGAATTGGAATACAAACAAACTCCAAAAACGAAGACTCTTTATCGAAGAACTTGGAAAATCACTGATTAGGCCGTATATTGAGCAAAGAAAGGTAACACCCAGAACGGAAGGAGCAGCAGGCCTTGTACAGAGCATCCAGCAACATGCTCAGGAAACTGAAACCATGGCCTCCACAAGCACTTCTAACCCCATGGCCTCTACCAGCGATGCTTCCAGAATAAAAAGAAAGAGGTGCAGCTATTGCCCTTATTCTTGTGATAATAAAACAAGTATTACATGTTCTGGATGCAAAAAATTCTTATGCAAAGCCCATGTTTATTGTTCTTCATGCAAGAATACACAAATTAATATTACCATGTAAATATGTTCAAATTGAAGTGTTTATTATCTTTATTTTTTTTTCACAAAATGTTTGATTTGCTTGTTTTGGTTTGGTTTTTTATACCACATATGTGTAGTTTGCTATTTTTCGTTTTGCTTATTACTAAGTTTGTTCGGAATAAAAAAACAAAAATAAAGATTTCAATTTCATTTTTCTTTTTTTTTTATTTCCAAACTTGTGCCCATACAGTCTAGTAAGCAAAAGGTATAAAAATAATTGAGTTAGAGTATCTAAAATCAAGATTTAATAAACCGGGTCATAGTGACCCAGGAGCAATACAAGTGTATAGTACATGGGAACAGAACAGCAGGGTTAAATCATTTACAAAAAGTGTTTACCTTCCTTAGCCAATTCTGGAAAACTATTCAGTCAATCAGAGATGCTAGACAGGGTTTACTTGAAAGTCAAAAAGGCTACTACACCAGCCTGCCAGTAATACTGGTGTGGTATATATGCGTCTCCAATTTGACAAATTAAACACGTGTGCCAAAACAAACATGCACAGTAAAATGTCTCAATTTAGTGTAATAAATTTATGTGCAGATTAATTCCTGTTGCAAAAAAGTATCATGTAATAACAAATGCCAGGAAGTGGAAACATGGCCTAAAAATGCTGTACAACCTAGAGTTGTGGGATGCACAGTCATCACAGTATATTGCAAGAATTGAGGGGCACCAGGATAGTCCATGCAAAAAAAGCAAGCCGGTAACGGCAGTATAATGCTAAGGCCAGTAATCTACTGTGAAACCTGTGAGTGTTTCTTACCACATATACCAGTTACTTTAACATAGTTTCAGACTCTTAAGCCACCGGTTTTCCTCCATTGGAGTGTATTTTTCCGATTGGTACTGCATCCCACCACAGGGTAAAAAAATTATTCAAGGGTTATTTGAGGAACATGACAAAGATTCAATGTATTGGAATTAGCCATCAAATTGAACAGACCCCAATTAAACAAGCATATTTGGTATGTGCTTGAAAAACAAGTGCAATCCATGGAGGGTCCACTTCACAATTTACAAGATTTAAAGGACCTATTGCGAAATTCTTAATGGCAGATACCTATGAAATTTTCCTTTAGAGCTCTTATAGAGTCAATGCTCTAATGGGTCATTGCTGTTTTCAGGACGCAAGTGGAAACTACACAGTATTAGGCAAGTGGTTTACATGTCATGGCTGGCCAGTATATATGCAAAAAATAAAAAATATTGCGGTCAATTTTAGAAAAAAAAGGAACAGCTATCTAAATTCAAATAAAATATTAAGAAGTATAGAATTTTTAGAGTAAACTTATTTTCAAGTACTTTGCTATGTATGTGCTGTATGTGCATAAAATATCAAACAAAACTTGGTGAAATAATATTATGTTGGCCTAGTACATATCATTCTTGTGAGATAAAACATATGGATACACTAACATGAAATTATATATTTAATAATGCATACCGAGATCATTTAATTAACAAAAATTAGGTTTATTTTTACAAGGCAAATGCATTTAAATTTCTATCACATCAGGAAATGTGCTTGTGATTCTGCTTTAGTTTTTGATATCCCTTAATTTCAGCCACGCTGAGGCAAATTTGTCACACACTCACAGGTCTGTTTGATTTCATTAAACAGAATATTTAAGCATAAAAATTGTTTAATCGTCTTGTGTCATTAGAAGATGAATTTCATTTTGCATATATTTGCATATTTCATCAAAATTAAAGCTGCTGCTATGCAAATGAGGCACAGGTTGTGGTTGAGGTGTTTATTGTTTTAGCTTCAGGCGCCTCCACTTGAAAAGATTTCAAGGTGGTTGTAGAAAGATGAAGAGATTATATTTCATTGAATCACTTAAGAAATCACAAACATTTTCTTTTTGGCTTAATGGCTTAATAAGATCAAATAACAATCTTAGTTTCTGGTACATACATTTGAAATACAAGGAGCATGCTGACGTTCTGTACCGATTTATATGACATTGAGAATTGTACTGAATAATGGATCATTATTTTGCTTATATTTCAAGTTTTAATTTTATTTTAATAGCAAAAGTAGGATTTTTTTCTAATGTTATCAGTCTTATCTTTATATATATATATATATATACACATAATCATGTGAAAAAGTGTTTGCCCTTACTTGATTTCCTATTCTTTTGCATTATTGTCACGCTTAGGGCCCTGTCACACATAGCGACACACCAGCGATCCTGACAACGATATGCACTTGTCAGGATCGCTGGTGTGTCGCTACATGATCGCTGGTGAGCTGCCAAACAGGACAGCGACACTGCAGGTAACGTCGCTTAGTTACCCGCAGTGTACATTGGATACCAGCCCGCTGGTGCAGGGAGCTGGTAACCAAGGTACACATGGGGTTTCCAGGCGCTGCGCGGCACCTGGAAAACCGATGTGTACCTTTTTTACCAGCTCCCCTGCAGCAGCGCGCTGGTATCAAACGTACACATGAGGTTTCCAGGCGCCGCTTGGTGCCTGGAAACCCGATGTGTACCTTGGTTACCAGCTGATCGCTGGTCTCCTGCCTGCCACACGCAGCGATGCGTGCTGGCCAGCGGGAGACCAACGATCAAAAAAGTGTCCTGGCCTTTGGACAACGATCAGCGATACCTGGCAGGGGGGCCGGTTGCTGATCAGTGTCACACACAGCGATATCGCAGGGGAGATCGCTGTTGCGTAACAAAACTAGTGACTAAGCAGCGATCTCGCTAGCGAGATCGCTGTGTGTGACGGGGACTTAACATTTTTCAGATCACAAATCAAATTTAAATATTAGACAAAGATAACACAAGTAAACAAAAAATACAATTGATAAATTAAAGTGTTTATTGTTGAGGGAAAAATAAATCCAAGCCTGCCGGGTACTATGTGCAATAGTAATTCCACCCCTCCTTAAAACAAATCAACTGTGGTTACAAATTCACAAGCTACACCCAGGCATGATTACTGTAACATCTGTTCTCAATCAGGAAATCACTTGACAAAGTAAAGTAGACCCAAAGATGGTCTATGTTTGGAAACTCTCCAATGTGGCTGAATTACAACAATTCTGCAAAGATAAGTGGGACAAAATTCCTTCAGAGCATTGGAAATGACTAATTGCCAGTTATCACAAATGCTTTATTGCAGTTGTTGCTGCTGAGGGTAGTCCAACCAGTTATTAGGTTTAGGGGGCAATCACTTTTTCATACAGGGCCCTGTAGATTTGGATTTCTTTTTCCCTTAATAATAAAGACCTAAATTTAAAATCTGCATTTTGTGTTTAGTTGTGTTATCTTTATCTAATACTTAAATTTCTTTGGTAATCTGAAACAATTAATTGTGACAAACATGCAAAAGAATAGGAAATCAGGAAGGGGCAAACACTTTTCCATACCACTGTATATATTGTAAGCTTTTCAGGGGATATAGCTCTGGGATCGTCGTCTCGGGTAGACGGAGTGGCATAAAATAGTTCAATCACAGACAGCAATTCTGGTACAACTGGCCGCAAACCAGCTTTATTGAAAGTTCACAGCAAACAAACATGAGCAAAACCAACTCATAAACCAAAATCCTGAGCCTGTCCGGCTACTCACTAAACACAGATAGTTCCCTCACTATCAGGGCCCAGACTCTACCAGCCTGGCCCAAAACAACACATATATTCAGTAGTTACCAGCGTGTGGTTTCCCGGAGACTCCTGCAGTGTCTGGAGTCCCATCCAGACTGAGAGAGCTCAATGTCTGTGTTCTCAGCCACCTACTTCTGGCTGCCTAATTAAAACCTGAGTGGCTTCAGGTTTGAGATGCAAGCCTATACTGAATGGAAGGTGTAGGGAACTTTCTCCACCACTAGGTTTACAAAGCCATACATTTCCCTTATGCCAGTCAGCTAAGTACCTAGGCGAGATGTACACCCCATCCAATACATACCCCTTCACTGTCTCACAATATATATAAAAGACATAAGCATATTATGTTTACATATATAAAGATATTATATGAAACTTATTTGTAAATTATTATGGAATTATAAATACTTGTAATATAAAATCTGGTACATGACATTACCTAACAATTACTTCTGAGGACTGTAATTGGTTGCATCGGCCATATGGGTTCTGCAAGACAAAACTGCTGCAGCCAAGGCAAACAAAAGACCAGCAAGGAGGATAGGTAAATGCAAGACCTATCTTGGTAAATCTCGTTAAACTTTTTTGTTCTTTGCCCTGAGAAGTAGTAATAACAGCATTTAAAAAGGGTGTTAATTAGAGAAAAGTGGATCACATTTCAGTTGAATTTAATGAAACATTTGTTTTCAAGTGCATTAAAACACCTTAAGATTCACCATTTACAAAAAAAATAAGAAGTAAATCCCCAACAGTGTCACCAGCAAAGCACCCCCACACCATCACACCACCTCCTCCATGCTTCACGGTGGGAACCAGGCATGTAGAGTCTATCCGTTCACCTTTTCTGCATGCAAAGCAGTAATCAAAGCAAAAGGTGGCTACTTTTAAGAACCTAGAATATAAGACATATTTTCAGTTGTTTCACACTTTTTTGTAAAGTGTAACCCTACGATGCATGACATTCGGAATCTACACTCTTACATATCCCGGGCCTTTTAGGCCCGTTTGCAACTTATATGGAAGGAATTGACAAAAAAAAAATTGGCATTTTTTGAGTTTTCTTTCAAAATTCTAAAGTCAGATATGACAAATGCACACAATTATAAGTGGTCATAAAGAGAAATAACATGTAAATTGAAGTAAACAAAACCTGCAACTAGTTTTCATTTCTAACTTTTCCTTTACTTTTCAATTTTATTACTCTCCATCACAATTTTCGCATGTTATCTTCTCTAAAGAATGTTCTTTACAAACATCTTTGATTTCAGGTTTTTTTTTCCGGGTATTGAGTTCAACAATGGCATCATGATGCATTGCACTGCAAAAAATTCCAGCCATTTCAGCCTAAAGAAGTGACCTGAGATGTCCTGAACAGTATATAAACATCTCAATCCAGAAAATAATCAACACATCCAGAAATAAATTTGACAAATAGCTAAACAGAGTATAAAGAAATGAAGCCAGCAAAGAATCAACAAATACAGAAATACATGTGATAATGGCTGACCAGTCTAAACAACATGTATGAAACCAGCTTGGCTATCTAATCTTATAAATGCATCTGGCAGATGCAGGAGTAATAGTCTTGGGTATCTGGTAGCTACAAACAGTTGCCAAATGGTACTGACCAGCAATAATATCACACAGGGGGTAATGGAAGTCCTTGATATTCAGTCAGTGAGGGAATGAGCTTCTTCTTCCAACAGTGCATCAATTCTGAAAGATGGGTGGGGAGAGCAAAGGGACAAAAGGCAAATAGCTAGGTGGAGCCTGTATGCTGTGTACACAAACTAAAGGTGGCTTCACATGGGTCATCTATTGTTCAACTGGTTTATCTACTGACCACAGGTAGTTGGCAGTTTGAAAGGACCTTTAGTCTGAAAACATAAATGTCATGCAGACATTTTGTTCTTCCAAAAAAGCATTTTTATGAAAAAAACCATGATCACATGAAACTAGGAAATTATCAACAACTAAAAACCTGAGTAATACCTAGAGTTTCAAAATTCTAAAGTACAGCAAGTAATCTTGCAGAAAATAGCAAAAAAAAAACAAAAAGAAAAAAAAAACTGATGAGTATATGATAAACCTAATACGGGCTTAAAAGGCCCGGGATATGTAAAGCTGTAGTTTTCCAAAAAAATTATATAAAAAAAACCCATCACATACAAATATATAAACAACTGGAAATTACACACAACTACAGACCTGAGGAATACCTAGAGTTTCAAAATTCTAAGTTTAAAAACCTTTCAGAATTTTTGCAAAACAAAAGTTCCCGGGCCTAAAAGGCCCGGGATATGCATCGTAGGGTTCACCTTTTCTGCGTGCCAAGCAGTAATCAAAGCAAAAGTTGGCTACTTTAAAGAACCTAGAATATAAGACATATTTTCAGTTGTTTCACACTTTTTTGTAAAGTGAAATGTATAATTCCACATGTGTTAATTCATAGTTTTGATGCCTTCAGTGTGATTCTACAATTTTCATAGTCATGAAAATGCAGAAAAATCTTTGAATGAGAAGGTGTTGTGAGACAGTGAAGGAATATGTGGTGAATGAGGTGTATATTTCACCTAAGTACCTTGCTGACTGGTATGAGCGAAATGTGTGGCTTTGTAAACCTGGTGGTAAAGAAAGGTCACTACACCTGCCATTCAGTACACGCTTGCAGCTCAGACCTGAATCCACTCAGGTGTTGATTAGGAAGCCAGAAGTAGGTGCTTGGGAGCACAGTCAGAGAGCTCATTCAGTCTGGACAAGGGGTCCAGACACAGAAGGTGTCTCCAAGAGTGTGGGAGCTGTCTTTAGCCCGGACACAGGGAGGTGTCCTGGCACAAGGAAGCAGTCTCTAAGAGTGTGAGCTATCTCAGTCTGGGTGCAGGAAGTACCCCGGACACAGGAGTAGTCGCAGTGAGAATCCGTGCGAATAGCGACTGAATAGGAGGTGACCTCTCTCAAGTCTGGACATTGGAGTTGCCTTCGGACATAAAGAGGAGTGTCTGTGAAACTCCATACTGGTAACATATGTGATATGTGTTGTTTTGGGCACAGACTGGTAGAGTCTGGGTCCCGGATAGAGAGGGCCATCTATCTAAGTGTAATTTAGTGGCTAGACAAGCCCAGGTTTTCTGTTTATGATTTGTTTTTATCTGTGTGCTGTGGACTTTAATAAAACTGGTTGCGGCCAGTTTTCACCAAACTGCTGTCTGAATGAACTGTTTCCGTGCCATTCTGTCTACCCAGACAGCGATCCTAGAGCTAAATACCCCTGGAAATGCTACAATTGGCGGAGAATGCTGGGGCAGCGCAGGGCCTGGTACAGTTAGTGCTGGAGTGTGTATGCAGCACAGAGGCGAGAGACAGCATTACAGGTGAAGTCTATTGAAATAGCAGCAGAAAAAAAAAAAAAAAGTGTCAGCAGAAACGTCTGTTTGGAGCAGTCTTAAAGAGACAGTAGCCCTAATAGAGTTTGCAAAGAAAAAAAAAAAAAAAAGTGTGTTTTGCACAGCAAAGTTGAACTTGTTGTGGAAAAGACTGTGAAGTGTGCAGCAGCAAAGGAGAAATGTCTATTGGAGAAGTCTTAAAGAGACAGTGGCCCTAATAGAGTTTGTAGAAAAAAAAAAAAAAAAAAATTGTCTGCACAGCAGAGCTGAATTTTTCTATGGAAAAGACTGTAGAGTGTGTATGTCTTGAGTGAAGACTGCCGTTGTTGAGACAGAGAAGTCTGACAGCATGGATGACAGCAGGGAGGCGCTGTTTGAACAAATGGCACAAGTTAATGTGCAACATAAAACTGCCGTGGTTGAGACAGATGAGTCCGGCAGTATGGAGGAGCTCATTGAGTACCTGGCCCAGGCCCAGCGAAGCATGGAGCAGAGCATGGAGCAGCAGCGCCTGCAGCACCAGCAGCGCATGCAGGAGGACCAGCAGCAATTCCTGCAGCAGCAGGAGAATAACCGGTTATTTGTTGAGCAGATGACAGCACCAAAAAAGGATTTCGGTGCCGCGTCCCGAAGTAATGTTGTGAAGGCACCGGCGTTGTCCGCTATAAAGAAGGCGGTAAGACGGTCCTTGAGAAAAATGACACCTCGTGATGATGTGGAGGTATATCTTACTAGGTTTGAGAGACTGGCAGAGAAGGAGAATCTGCCACTATCTGAATGGGCCATGGTGGTCGTACCCTATCTGATTGGGGAACCCCAAAAAGTCTGGGCTGACCTGAGCAAGCAGGACAGCGAAGACTATGCAAAGTTGAAAGCGGCGATTCTTACCCGGCTGGGTGTTACGGTTGCAGCCCGTGCCAGGAGAGTTCGTGACTGGAGATACAGTTGGGAGTCTGCAGTCAGCAGGCCTGATTATGGAGTTGAAAAGGTGGTAGTGAACCGCTACACCCGAGCATGTCCTACAGTGAACCGCTACACCCGAGCATGTCCTTCTGAGGTACAGCCGTCTGAGAGGTCATCACTTCGGAGTTCCTGGACGCTGAACTCTCGCGGTAAGAGCGTTCCAGCTGTTGGGGACATGGGGTATGCTGATAAGCGGGTTCAGGCCCGAGGGGACATGTGGGTGGAAGAGTGTGATGGACAGTGTTGGAGATGTCGTGAAATTGCAGCCAACTGTCCAATAGAGGGGGAGCCTATGTGTTGTGATGTTGGCAGATCCCTCTCTCCCTGCGCAGAGCCTGTGTGTGTGTCCACCTCAGCCGAAGAGACTGGACCACAGGGGTCCCCGGTGGTTGTAAGTGACTGCCCAGCACAGGCCCTCTTGGACTCAGAGAGTCCAGTGACTTCCGTATGTGACAGCCTGATTGATAGGGACTTCATCCCTGATAAGCACTTGAGTATGGTGTGCATCCATGGAGACACCAAAGTCTACCCAGAGACTGCCGTGGACTTGGTCCCCAAACTCGGGGAGGTTTCATATGAAGTAGGGGTAGTGAAGACCCTGGTGCACCCCGTTATATTGGGTAATGATTTTCCCGGTCTAAGGATCTCTGGGGGAAAAATGTTTCTGATGGACAGTGTGATGAAGCTCCTACTGAGGGTGCGCAGTCCCGAGGGGCGGAACACAATGCTAGTGGGCCGTTAAACTTATGTGATAATGATGATGACCATGATGAGGATGCTGATATTGATAATGATGATAATGCTAATCATAATAGTGATGATACTGATGATGACCGTGATAAAGATGACATTTCTTTGCAGGTGAGGTTGGGAGACGAGGATGGTGGTTCTCGGGAACCGAGTGTCCCTGACCTGCTTGGCTCCTGTGACAATTTTGGGAGTGAGCCGGTGCGAGTCCCCACTCTTAAAACGGCACAGGAGAATGTAATTGTTCTGAATGAGGTTCCCCAAGAGCCTGGCTCTGAGGAAAGGTTTCCTCATGCTGCCATGAACAATAACCTATTGTATAGGGACACTGAAGTCCAGGGAGAGGTCGTGAGTCAGCTCCTGGTACCTGAGCTATATGGAAGTATAGTGCTGGGGTTATCACATAGTCACATACTTGAGGGACCACCTGAGGGAAACCAGGGACCAGATGGTGAAGTTAATGTTGTGGATGACATGTTAACTAAGGTTCCAGATCAAGATGTGAATGAGAATGAATTGTATAACCCTGACAGTGAGCCGGATGTGAATGAAAATGAAGTGTCTAACCCTGGAAGTGAGCCAGATGTGGCTGAGAAAAGGGGGTCAGACAGGGATAGTGGTGGTGATAGTGAGTCATCTGATGACAATAAAGCAACCAGTGCAAGTGAGGAAGGCATGGTAGCAGAGGAGATTGAGAGTCCTGAGAGGAAGGCTGAGGCTGACCTTGCAGTCGGACGGAGGATGGCATCTGAAGATGTTGTACAGTTGGCCGGTTCCCTGGCGAAGACTAAGGTGAAAGACAGGACTCTGAAACTGAACACAGCACAAGTGGATGCTGTTGAAAATGAGAAGTTATCAATGTATGGTGTGGATCTGCATCAGGCCAAGGACTCTGAAGGTGGTGCTGCAGAGGTGGAGAAAGCCATGGAAGTGGTGGACACCAGGCCAGGTGCCTCACCAGAGGCTGATGTCTCAAGTGAAGCTGTGAGGAACAAGACTGAAGATGTGGGGAATGACTCTGCCCCGGAATATGTTTCTGCCGGAGACAGCGGCGTGGACGGTGTACTGTCCGGATCCGTGGCTGCGACTCGCGAAGCTCGGGCCGGAAATTCGGCGCCCGGTGCGCCATCGGAGTTCCCGAGCGACCCAAAGGATCTGGATAAATCCCAAGATGAGATTTTGAGACCTCGGGTTGGCCTTGGTGAGCTCAGGCGCATTTTCATGGAGTCTACACTTGAACCACGTCCCAGTGAGTGGGAGGGGCGATGTGTCGCTCCGTTGCCGCTGCAGATACACGGGAGCTCAGATGGGATGCAGAACGTGGTGGAAAAGAAGACTGATGGTAGGGCTTCTGAGCATGTCCTACCAGAAGAGCCTGAAGAAGGGGCCAAAGACGTAAAGGACGTCCAACAACTACAGGAGAAGATGCGTAGCCATGAGGATCTCCTGGAGAAAGAAGTAAGAGCTCTGAGTCTTATGCAAAGTGAGCCTGTACCAGAAGAGGATAAATTATGTGTACCGACCAAGAAAAACGATCAGCTCCCTCTACAGTGCCAATCGTTTGAACAGTGTGGCTCGGAATGGTCAGAAACCATGACAGAGGCGCTTGGGTTCTGTGAGGTAGAATTTATGAATCAACTGATATTTAAGAAAGTAGATGTGCTAAAGAAAGTTCAGGGGGAATTAGAGAAAACCCCTATACCTCCTGTGACAGTTGGTGACACAGGGTCAGTGCCCCAAAAACAGGAGGTACGAAAGTTTCTGAGGAAGAATCAGCAGAGCTGTTCTGAAGTGCCTGGTCGTACTTATCTGGTGAGCCACTATACCGAGACTGAGGCTGGCACTAAAGTCAAGATGAAACAGTGCAGGATACCCGAGGCCCGCAGAGAGTATAAGCCTGGGAGGGTACAGGGTAGTGCGGATGCTTCAGATGAAGAGAAAACTGATGTTGGCTATGACAGTGGTGAGGATGAAGCTGATGAGGGCCATGACTGGTCCAGAGTTCACTGTCTCTGTTGGATTGTTGACCAGCCCTCCGGTCTGGATGACCAGCCCTCCGGTCTGGAGAAGAGGGAGGGGATATGTGAGACAGTGAAGGAATATGTGGTGAATGAGGTGTATATTTCACCTAAGTACCTTGCTGACTGGTATGAGCGAAATGTGTGGCTTTGTAAACCTGGTGGTAAAGAAAGGTCACTACACCTGCCATTCAGTACACGCTTGCAGCTCAGACCTGAATCCACTCAGGTGTTGATTAGGAAGCCAGAAGTAGGTGCTTGGGAGCACAGTCAGAGAGCTCATTCAGTCTGGACAAGGGGTCCAGACACAGAAGGTGTCTCCAAGAGTGTGGGAGCTGTCTTTAGCCCGGACACAGGGAGGTGTCCTGGCACAAGGAAGCAGTCTCTAAGAGTGTGAGCTATCTCAGTCTGGGTGCAGGAAGTACCCCGGACACAGGAGTAGTCGCAGTGAGAATCCGTGCGAATAGCGACTGAATAGGAGGTGACCTCTCTCAAGTCTGGACATTGGAGTTGCCTTCGGACATAAAGAGGAGTGTCTGTGAAACTCCATACTGGTAACATATGTGATATGTGTTGTTTTGGGCACAGACTGGTAGAGTCTGGGTCCCGGATAGAGAGGGCCATCTATCTAAGTGTAATTTAGTGGCTAGACAAGCCCAGGTTTTCTGTTTATGATTTGTTTTTATCTGTGTGCTGTGGACTTTAATAAAACTGGTTGCGGCCAGTTTTCACCAAACTGCTGTCTGAATGAACTGTTTCCGTGCCATTCTGTCTACCCAGACAGCGATCCTAGAGCTAAACCCCCCGAAAAGCTTACAGTGTGTCCAAACTTTTGGTCTGTACTGTATGTGACCTTGTTATTTTCAGGACTGAGAAGATCATTGTGACAAGACGAGTCGTTGCTGGGAGATGTCGACATGAATGTCTGACCAGATGGAGAAGAAACAGGAGAAATCGACTCTAATCAGATGAAACATCAGTGGTAAGTGCCTGGATGTAAATATTATTCTGTATCTGCACTGCGTGATTTGCAGTGATAATATTATTTGTAAAATCCCTTATTCTACATTTTCACATTTGTGTGAAATGTCCTTGTGCTTCCGATTTTTTTATTGAATGGCACACAGGCTTGAAGAGTTTTATGGGTCCATTTAAACATGCATAAAAATCACAGATCTGAGAATGAGATCCATGAGGGTTAGAGTATGTTTTGTTCTGATCTGATTTTGAGGATCAGAATAGGACATGCTCAGTGCATCTTAAAAGCTTGCAGCACACCGACACTGCACACGGATACAGGAATGTAGTCTGTTATGTATAGCACAGTCCCTTATTATACAGTGTACTAACTTATTATGTGTAGCACAGTCCCTTAGCATATAGTGTACTCACTTATTATGTTTAACACCGTCCTTAACCCCTCTCTGACATCAGACGTACTATCCCGTCCATGAAACCCGTGCCAATCTGACCATGGACGGGATAGTGCGTCATAGGCGATCAGCTGCGCTCCCAGGGGGAACGCAGCTAATCGCCGCCGGGTGTCAGCTGATTAACACAGCTGACACCCGGGACTGTGTGTCACGAGCAGTCACGGACCGCTCCCAGCACATTATCACCTGGCACACCACGATCAAACATGATCGCGGTGTACCAGGGGCACAGGGGAGCATCGCGCAGGGAGGGGGCTCCCTGCACGCTCCCCTGAGACCCTCAGAACAGCGCGATGTAATCGCGCTGTTCTGAGGCCTTCCTCCCTCCAAGGACCCAGATCCAAGATGGCTGAGAAGCCTGCAGCAGTGCCAGAGCGATCGCTGGTGTGACAGAGTGCTGTGCACACTGTCGCATCAGCGATCTGACATTTTACAGTGATGTCCCACCCTGGGACAAAGTAAAAAGTGAAAAAAATAAAAATAAACATGTTTTAAAAAAAAATCCAAAATAAAGAAAAAAAAAATATTCCCCAAAAAATTCATTTTTTCCTGTAAATAAAAAAAACAAAACAATAAAAGCACACATATTTGCTATCGCCGTGTCCGTAACGACCCCCCCTATAAAACTGTCCCACTAGTTAACCCCTTTAGTGAACCCCTTAAAAAAAAAAAACAAAGCAAAAAATCAATGCTTTATCATCATACCGCCGAACAAAAAGTGGAATAACACGCGATCAAAAAGACCTATATAAATAAACATGGTACCGCTGAAAACGTCATCTTGTCCCGCAAAAAACGAGCCACCATACAGCATCATCAGCGAAAAATAAAAAAGTTATAGTTCGCAGAATAAAGCGATGCAAAAATAATAATAATAATAATATATTATATAAAATTGTTTTTATTCTATAAAAGCACCAAAACATAAAAAAAATTATTTAAAATGAGGTATCACTGTAATCGTACTAACCTGAAGAATAAAACTGCTTTATCAATTTTACCACACGCGGAACGTTATAAACGCCCCCCAAAAGAAATTCATGAATTGCTGATTTTTGTTCATTCTTACCTCCCAAAAATCGAAATAAAAAGCGATCAAAAAATGTCACATGCTCAAAAATGGTACCAATAAAAACGTCAACTAGTACCGCAAAAAATAAGACCTCACAGGACTCTGTGGGCCAAAATATGCAAAAATTATAGCTCTCAAAATGTGGTGATGCAAAAACTATTTTTTGCAATAAAAAGCGTCTTTTAGCGTGACAGCTGCCAATCATAAAAACCTGCTATAAATAGTATATCAAACCCCCCTTTATCACCACCTTAGTTAGGGAAAAATAATAAAATTAAAAAAATGTATTTATTTCCATTTTCCCAGGCATAGGTACCGAGATGAGATCCTCAGACCCCTTGTTAGACCATATGCTGGTGCCGTTGGCCCTGGGTTCCTCCTAATGCCGGACAATGCCAGACATCATGCGGCTGGAGTGTGTCAGCAGTTCCTGCAAGATGAAGGTATTGAAGCTATGGACTGGCCTGCTCATTCCCCAGACCTGAATCCGATTGAGCACATCTGGGACAGCATGTCTCGCTCCATCCACTAACGTCACGTTGCACCACAGACTGTCCAGGTGTTAACGGATGCTTTAATCCAGGTCTGGGAGGAGAT
This sequence comes from Oophaga sylvatica, assembly GCA_033576555.1. NCBI lineage: Eukaryota > Metazoa > Chordata > Amphibia > Anura > Dendrobatidae > Oophaga > Oophaga sylvatica. The sequence continues at coordinate 754,508,862 of JARQOD010000001.1, read as the reverse complement.
CCCGCAGAAGAACATCCGCAGCCTCATCAGGAGCATGCCCAGGCATTGTAGGGAGGTTATACAGGCACATGGAGGCCACACAATACTGAGCATCATTTTGACTTGCTTCCACTTTAATTTTGTCTAGTTTTGATTTTCATTTAGACTTGTTTCCACTTTGATTTTGGGGGTCTCTCCAAATCCAGGCCTCCATTGGTTCAAAAATTTGATTTCCATTGATGATTTTTGTGTGATTTTGTTGACAGCATATTCAACTTTGTTCAGAACAAAGTATTCAATGAGAATATTTCATTCATTTAGATCTAGGATGTGTTATTTGAGTGTTCCCTTAATTTTTTTGAGCAGTGTACTTTTTCCCCCACTGTATCCAAGAGGAGAGGACGGTATGTAATAAAGACAGGGCTCCATGTAATCCAGTATGTAAGGGAGTGAGGGACGATGCTGTACGTAACAAGAGAGGGCACTGTGCAATAAGAGGCTATGTAATATATATATAAATATATGTGTATATATATATATATATATATAATACACTGTAGCTTTGTAGCCATAAAAGAAAAGGGGCCCAGACACATTTCTTGCATAGGGGCCCCAAGCTGTCAGTGTGTGCCCTGGGTGGGACGCTGCCTAGGAGAATAACTCTGCCTCCAGAGATTATTTTACATGAAGGGGGAGTTATTAGTGTGATGTGTAATGGCCGCTCTCTGCTCTGCTGTTCTCACTGCCGAGCTGTGTGTGATCACAACTGACACATGTGCAGGTTCCTTTCAGAAAAAACATGCAAAAAATTGAATTTGCATTTTGCCTGATCCAGTCATCTCTAGAAATAGGTGAATTATTATTTTGTAATAAATGCAGTGGCATTTACACTTGATGTCATTTAATTTCTAGCAGTGTCATATATAGTATATTTTTCACGTTTTGAGCACTACAGTGGACACAGTAAAACCTGCAAATTACATTATTATTTCCAATTACCGTATATACTCGTGTATAAGCCGAGATTTTCAGCCCATATTTTAGGGCTGAAAGTCCCCTCTCGGCTTATACGCGGGTCATATACGGGGGTCGGCGGGGGAGAGGGAGCGGGGGTGTCGGATTATACTCATCTCTCCACCGGCGAGGTCTCTGCAGCCCCCCTGCTTCTCCCAGGATCTCCGGCTCCTTCCTGCAGCGGTCACATGGCACCGCTCATTAAAGTCATGAATATGCACATATTCATGACTTTAATGAGCGGTACCATGTGACCGCTGTAGGAAGGAAGCGCTGTGGAGAGCGCCGGGAGAAGAGGAGAGGCTGCAGGGACACGCGCCGAAGGTGTGAGTATATGCTATATTTACCTGTCCCTCGGTCCACCGCAGCGCTGCTCCCTGACTCCTCTGGCTGTAAATGATCAGGCAGAGGGCGCGATGACGTCGTTAGTGAGCGCCGCGCCCCTGCCTGATCATTCACTGCCTAGGACCAGGAAGAGGACGCAGCGCTGCGGTGCAGAGAGGAAAGGTAAATATCTCAGGTGCCGGGTGTCACGGGTGTGTCGCTACGAAGATCGTCGCGATTGCACAGCCTGACTTCTCACAGCTGAGTTTCTGGTGCTGGGTGTTTTTCGGCAGTGAGGGAGTTAATTCTCCCTCTCTCTGTGCTAGACGAGGCCAGCCTCGCCAGCTGCAATTAATGTTGCTGTAATGGGATTCCTTCAAATACCTGCCAGTCTGCTGGGAAGTGTCGGTGAAAGCATTTCTGGCAGACAAACAGAGCGGCTTGTGGTATTTTGGAGTTTGGAGTGAAGTGTACTTTGTGTGTGTTTTTTTCCCTTCCTCGCTTTATCATTTATCTCCTTACCCGTTGGTGTTCCCTCTGTTGTTGTGATGTAGTTTTGTATGCAAGGTGGTTGTTGATTTTCCCCTTGTACTGTCTCGTTCGTCTAGTACTGTGTGTGGGCTTATATTATCCCGTTCCCTGTTGTTGTGATCGGGGTCCTTCTCAGGGCTAGATCACTGTGGTTCAGGGATCCTCAGGAGGTAGGGATTATGCTGGCGGCCTGGACCTCTGTACCTTTAACAGTACCTCCAGGTAGAGGGATTAGTCAGGGCCCCAGCTTAGGGTCAGCTTAGGCCCCTAACCTCCGGTACGCAGAGACAGCGTGACATTTTCACCGACCGACAAAAGATTCTCTCCAGCTATCATGGATCCAGTAGCCAGTCTTGCTCGGCAGTTGCAGAGTTTGTCCATGGAGCTGGCGGACGTTAAGTCCAAGGTTTTGTACCCCCAGAGCAAGCCGGACCAGAACCTAAAGTAGCTCTCCCTGACAGGTTCACCGGGGGGAGAGACAAGTTTTTTGTTTTCCGGGAGGCATGTAAATTGTACTTTCGGCTGTGGCCACAGTCATCGGGGAGTGATGAGCAAAGGGTGGGAATTGTCATCTCGCTCCTACAAGGGGACCCACAAACATGGGCGTTCTCCTTCCCCGGGCTCCCCGGCTCTCCAGTCAGTGGATAGGTTTTTTGCAGCTCTGGGTCTTGTATATGATGACCCGGATCGGATCTCCCTTGCTGAATCTAAGTTACGTAGGATCCAGCAGGGAGATAGTCCGGCGGAGGAATTCTGTTCGGAGTTCCGTAGGTGGGCCACGGACACCCAGTGGAATGACCCGGCTCTTAGGAGCCAGTTTTGTCAAGGTTTATCTGACAAATTAAAGGATGTATTGGCACAGTATGACCCTCCCGCGTCACTGGAAGCCGCTATGGACCTTGCTATTCGTATTGACAGACGGCTTCGGGAGAGGTGCGGGGTAACTCCGCCCCCTATGATGACTCCACCTTCCTCAAGGGTCCCTTATATGGAGGTTCCCCTGGTCAGTCCAGAGGAGCCTATGCAATTAGGAGGGACATAATTTCGGGGGAGGGGACCGGCGGGGTGCCACAAAACAGGAAGTTGTTTCTTCTGTGGGAAAAAGGGACATTTTATTGGGGGGTGTCCATCCCGTCCTTTGCAGAGTAAAGGGTCGTCGGAAAACTATTGATCCCAGGTTGTGTGGTGGACGGCAATCTGGGAGTAAGTATTTCGTCCCTAAGTTCGTCTCAGTTTCTCGTACCGGCGAAGGTGGTGGTGGGTACGAGAACTGATAGGATATCTGTTCTTCTGGATAGTGGGGCCGGGGCTAATCTGGTGGACGCTCGGTTTGCCCGGGTTCAAGGTATGCAATTGAGTGTGTTGGCTAAACCCATCCCCATATTCTCGATCGACGCCAGACCTCTCGGTCAGGGAAGTTTTTTGCAAGCTGTGCATAACGTAAAACTTCAAGTGGGGGCGATACATAAAGAACTGTTGTCTTTAGTGTTGAGCGATAGTGCTCGATATCTAAAAATATCGTATCGAAATTGTATCGCCGATAGCACTAAATATCGTCGATATCCGATTTCGATACCGGAAGTCCAATGTAAGTCTATGGGAACAAAATATCGCAACTAAAAAAAACCTTTATTTCCTTGTAAACACTAAATATACACACATAGAATACATATATATATATATATACATGTCATTGTGACATATATATATACATATATTTATAGTTTATACACTTCTATATAGTAAAATAGACTCTGATTCAATTGCCGGGTAAAGCCGTGACATACCCCATAGAAGTCGACGGGCTCGGTGCCGAGTACCCCAAAAACCTCTGGCTCTGTGCGACTCAACTTGGGCGTCACGAACAGGATTCTGTAGCTCGCTATAAGCGAGTCCTGTGTGCCTGAATTGAACTGGTTTTGTGCTTGAGAATTGCTAAAATCATCAGAGAATGTATTTGCCATTTTTCCGCCATATCTGCGTCACGACGAGGCACTGGTGAAGAAGAAGGGCGTGCTCTTCATGGGTGTACACACTCACTCAGTGACGCGAAAACGATGGCTCTAAATGGTACTGCAATGTAAGATCGTGCCCCACAGCTCTTGAGTTCCGCCTCCTCATCCTCCTCAGTGTGCGGAAACTAACACGAAGGTCCCGCCTCACTACAAAAGAGGGGCCCTCTCCAGATGCTAATGACACATGTGACTTGGCAGAGATGGCTAATGGACACGAGCAGAAGTGTGAAGGGATGGAGCAGTCAGAGCTCTCCCCCCATGGAAGCGACCCGATCGCCACAGAACCACCCTTGGGCACCCGGCCTGGAAACCCTCCTACGCTGCAAGAAGCGGAGGATACCCTAAGAGGCCTGGCCCGGCACCGGGAGGAGGTCGCCAGGATGGAAGCCAGCTGGCGTGCCCTAAAACTAAACTTGGAGCGGCGCCAATCCCTCTTACCTGAAGTGTCTGTACCGGAAGGTGAGGCACCCGTTCTAGTAGAGGAGGCCGTGCGGGCATCCCAACCCTTGCAATGTGATCCGGTTGACGTTGTCGCAGTGGAGGCACCCGTTCCTGCAAAAAACGCTGCACCGGCAGCACCCCAGATCCCGCTGTCTGCCCCCGTCGCTGAGACAGAAGAAGCGACACCCGTCCTCATGGAGGAGGCCGCGCAGGCACCAGAGGTCTACCTGCCTGTACCGGAGCCCCGACTGTCATCTGTTCCAGAGCCGGCTGCTTCCTCCGCAGGTGAGCGCCGCCAGGACTGGGGGGTGCCAGTAGAGCTGCCGCAAACCGGACACTGTAAGCTGCAGTTTGATGGTTGAGACATGGAGATGCTGGAGGAGAATTTCAACCGGCGTCAGGAGGAAGAGTGGAGACGTTGGGAGAAGGAAGCAGAGCGACAAAGGGAGCAGCGAGAATCCCAAAAACTTCGCCAACGTCAGCTGGAGAAGGATCGGGCAGATAAGGACCGGATGAGAAAAGATAAAGGAACCCTGAGGGAGCCGCGGCGTAAGGGTGCAGTACGGAGCTTTAAACTGAAAGGTGGTTGGGGCTTCATCCAGGAGCCTGGACTTTATTTAGAAGTTTTTGTGAACCGGCGGGACGTGGAGGCTCACCTCCCAGAAGGACACTTGGGGAGGGACCTGTTGCCAGGAGACTTGGTGACTTACACCCGACACTGGGGTTACAATGGATGGTACGCCCTAAATGTTACCAGGTGCGACCCCTACTCCCCAGAGTGTCAGGAACCTGTGAGACCCTCTGAGCCTTCAGCCTCCCACATCCAGGCCTCTGCAAAAGTGCCCACCCCACGCCGTAAATCTCCCCAGCCTCCCTCAGTGGTCTCCTCAGCAGCCCCAGCTATGGACATAAGTAAAGCTGGCCCGTACCCGGCGCCTGTTAGGCCCCCTGGGGTTCGTACAGTCCGTGACATAGGGCTCCAGACCCGGAGGGAGATGAAAGAGGTGGCCACACAGACTCAGATAGCGGGTCACGACTTGACTGTACAGGCCACACGACGTCATCAGGTCCTGGTGGTCCTTGGTGCCTCGGATGTTTGGCAAGCATCAGAAGAGTACCAGGTGGTACCTGGAACACCCCTGCCAAAGAATTATAAATAACCCGGACAGGGTCACTGTATGTAAATAGTTAAATTGTTTATGTACCCGGACGGGTGAATGTTCATAAAAAAGTTTTTTAATTTAATAAAAAAAAAAAAAACACAGTTTTCATTACTTTTATTACAGTGTCATCCTGCGACGCCATCGATCTCCTGTAAAAAAATGAAAAAAAAAAAGTATACCACCTGACCGACGCAGTCCATAGTAATGAGTGTCCCACGACGATCCAGCTCTGCTACATCAGAATGACAGGCAGAGCCTGTCATCCCGCGCAGCACAGCTGATTACCTGCTTCCCCGGCGGTGACGTCATCGGACTGACTGCTTTACGGCCGGGATTACCCAGCAGTCACTGCAGTTATCGCGAGAAACTGCATGTGACCGCCGGGGAAAGATGATGGCGGCCATGAAGCAGTCCAGGCCGTGACCGCCGGAGATATTCTGCCAGGTAAGTGCCGCTGACTCCTGACAGACCCGACCGACGGACACTCACAGTGACAGTGACAAATCCGATTCCGGTATTCGATAAGACGAAAATATCGAAACGAATTATCGAAAGGCCGATAGAGCTAATATCGGCCGATAGCCGATATTTACATTATCGTATCGCTCAACACTAGTTGTCTTGTTACGTGTTGGAGGGTCTTCCCACTCCTATAGTGTTGGGCCTTCCTTGGTTAACTAAGCATAACCTAGTTATTGATTGGCAATCCAGAGAGATAAGCCAATGGAGTGAATTCTGTAATAAAAACTGCATGAATACGGTTATCGTGGGGTCACTCCTAGGGTCTTACCTCCATTTCTGGCGGACTTTGAGGATGTATTCTCGGAGAAAGGGTGTCAGGAACTACCTCCTCATCGCGTGTATGACTGTTCTGTAAAACTGCTCCCTGAGGCCAAGTTACCTAAATCTAGGTTGTGTAACCTATCTGGTCCTGAGAGGCAGGCCATGAAGGATTATATTGCTGAAAGTCTGGCAAAGGGGCATATTAGACCTTCATCTTCCCCGGTGGCCGCGGGGTTCTTCTTTGTGAAGAAGAAAGATGGAGGCCTACGCCCTTGCCTGGATTTCCGTGAACTTAATCGGATTACGGTCCGAGATCCGTATCCGCTCCCACTTATTCCCGATCTCTTCAATCAGATTGTGGGCGCCAAATGGTTCTCTAAGTTGGATCTCAGGGGGGCGTACAATCTGATTAGGATGAAGGAGGGGGATGAGTGGAAGACGGCGTTTAGCACTCCAGAGGGGCATTATGAGAACCTTGTCATGCCATTCGGTCTGACTAATGCCCCGGCGGTGTTCCAACACTTTGTAAATGACATTTTTCGCCACCTGGTGGGACAGTTTGTGGTCATATATCTGGATGATATCTTAATTTACTCTCCGGATCTTGTGTCTCATCAGGAGCATGTTAGGCAGGTGTTACAGATCTTGCGGGATAATAAACTGTACGCCAAATGGGAAAAGTGTGTATTCGCCGCACAGGAACTCCAGTTTTTAGGCTTTCTGGTTTCAGCGTCTGGTTTTCGTATGGACCCTGGGAAAGTACGGGCAGTTCTTGAGTGGGATCTGCCAGAGAATCTTAAGGCTCTACAACGTTTCCGGGGTTTTGCTAATTATTACCGGAAATTTATTCGTAATTTCTCGTCCATGGTTAAACCTCTCACAGACATGACAAAAAAGGGGACGGATTTTTCTAGGTGGTCTGACAAGGCTTGTCAAGCATTCTCCTCCTTGAAAAAATGCTTTGCCTCGGCACCCATACTTATTCAACCTGATGCGTCACAGCTAGAGTTGAGCGATACTTTCCGATATCCAAAAGTATCGGAATCGGAATGGTATCACCTATACCATTAAAATATCGGCGATACCCGATACCGATACCGGAAGTCCCATGTAAGTCTATGGGAACAAAATATCGCAACTAAAAAAACCTCTTTCTTTCCTTGTAAACACTAAATATACACACATAGAATACATATATATATATATATATATGTCATTGTGACATATATATTACATATATGTATAGTTTATACACTTCTACATAGTAAAATATCCTCTGATTCAATTGCCGGGTAAAGCCGGCTTCTGTGAAAAGACAGAAGCACCCGACATGAAATGACACTTGGTGTACACAGGGTTAACCATGTCTTTTCATGTCGTTTGCTATCTGATTTGCACAAACAATTACATCAGTCTATGTGTGCAAAATTTCACACCTGTAGGGGTTAATTAAAGGTGTAAATTCGTTGTAAAAAAAACGGACTTTTTTGCTACGAATTTACACCTTTAATTAACCCCTACAGGTGTGAAATTTTGCACACTTACACTCATGTAATTGTTTGTGCAAATCAGATATCAAACTACATGAAAAGACATGGTTAACCCTATGTACACCAAGTGTCATTTCATGTCGGGTTCTGCATTTTCACAAAAGCCGGCAATTGAATTAGCGGCTATTATACTATGTAGAAGTGTATGAACTATAAATATAAATATTATATATATATATGTGTCACAAATTCAATGACATGTATATATATATATTATATATAATGAGGTGTAAAATTGCTGAAAATAAATGCGTGGGCTCCCGCCCTATTTTCGCAACCAGACAGACAAAGCCAGTGAGTGGGGGCAGATAATAATAGCCCAGAGAGGGACCATTTTTTTTGGCCCCCCTGGCTACTTAACATCTGCCCCCAGACACCCCAGAAAGGGCAAATCTCTAATTAGATTTGCCCTTTCTTGCACTTTGCCCGTCTATTCCCATTGCCCTGTAGCGGTGGCGAATGGGTTAATAAGGGGTTAAAATGACCTTGCAATTGAAAGGTCACTTTAAGCCAGGTTAATAATTGAGAGCTGTCAATTAGACAACTATCAATTATTAATCCTATTGTATGAAAGAAAAATCAAACACACACACTTTAATAAAAAAGAAGTTTAATGAAATAATCACACAGTTTTTGACCATATTTTATTTACCTGCTAAAACCATTTCCTGTAATAAAAATAAAATAATAAAGCAAAATTATTCTTACCAATCCGATGCACAGTCAGGTCCCACGGTGTAATCCTTCAGAAAGGGTTAATGTTTACTGCAGGGACCGCAGCTAATGCTGCAGCCTCACAGTAAACCCCCAAATGAATGAGCTCCTCTCCTGGCTGACAGGAGAGGAAGTGGAAAGCTTAATTGATTGCTTTCCACTTTCACTTCAGGTCAGCCAGGGACACCATCAGTGACGTCAGAGGGAACTGATTAACAAAAATAGGGGTTCCCTTCGAAAAAAAAATGGCGTGGGGTCCCCCCTATTTTTGTTAACCAGCCAGATGAAGCAGACCGCTGAGGCCTGGATTTTCAGGCTGTTAAGGAGCCAAGATCCATGGACCTTGCCAGCCTGATAATACCAGGCCACAGCAGTCTGCATATCTTGGCTGATTAACAAAAATAGGGGATCCCCTCGAAAAAAATTGGCGTGGGGTCCCCCCTATTTTTGTTAACCAGCCAGATGAAGCAGACCGCTGAGGCCTGTTTTTTCAGGCTGGTAAGGATCCAATATCCATGGACCTTGCAAGCCTGATAATACCAGGCCACAGCAGTCTGCTTAGCTTGGCTGGTTAACAAAAATAGGGGATCCTCTCGAAAAAAAAAACGGCGTAGGGGTCCCCCTATTTTTTTAACCAGCCAAGTAAAATGCAGACTGCTGCGGCCTGGTATTAAAAGACTGTCAAGGCCCATGGATTTTGGCCCTCAACAGCCTGATAATACCAGGCTACAGCAGCCCCACATTTGGCGCATCAAAAGATGTGCCAATTGTGGCACTTTACCCGGCTCTTCCCACTGCCCTGTAGCGGTGGCAAGTGGGGTAATAAGGGGTTAATGTCACCGTTGATTGCACGGTGACAATAAGCCCGGTTAATAATGGAGAGGCGTCAATAAGACACCGATCCATTATTAATCCCAAAGGTTTTAAATGTGTAAAAAAAAGACACAGCAAGAAAAAAGTCTTTTAATGAAATAAAAGAGACAACACAGTTTTCATTTTTTTTATTACTCTCTCATTCCTGGGACGCCATCGATCTCCTGTAAAAAAATAAAAAAAACAAACCAACAGTATACCACCTGTCCGACGCAGTCCATAACGACAGTCCCACGACGATCCAGCTCTGCTACATCGCAATGACAGGCAGAGCCTGTCATTGCAACGCAGCACAGCTGATTACCTGCTTCCCCGGTGGTGACGTCATCGGACTGACTGCTTTACGGCCGGGATTACCCAGCAGTCACTGCAGTTATCGCGAGAAACTGCATGTGACCGCCGGGGAGAAGAGGATGGCGGCCATGAAGCAGTCCAGCCCGTGACCGCCGGAGATCTTCTGCCAGGTAAGTGCCGCTGACTCCTGACAGACCCGACAGACGGACACTGACAGTGACAGTGACATCCCGATTCCGGTATCCGATATGACGAAAATATCGGAACTCGGAATCGGAATTCCGATACAGCCAATATCGGCCGATACTCGATATTTGCAGTATCGGAATGCTCAACCCTAGTCACAGTCGTTCATTGTAGAGGTAGACGCTTCCGAGGTAGGGTGGGAGCAGTATTGTCACAAGGTTCGTCCCCTGGTAAGTGGCATCCGTGCACATTTTTCTCTAAAAAACTGTCGTCCGCTGAGAGGAATTACGATGTCGGCAATAGGGAACTCTTGGCCATTAAGTTGGCTTTTGAGGAGTGGCGCCATTTTTTGGAGGGGGCAGTCCATCCGGTCACTGTCATCACCGATCACAAGAACCTGCTATGTCTGGAGTCTGCAAAACGTCTGAATCCCAGACAAGCTAGGTGGTCATTATTTTTTACCAGGTTTAATTTTGTCATCACATATCGTCCTGGGTCAAAAAATGTAAAGGCGGATGCCTTATCTCGTAGTTTCCCTGGGGCCGGGAATACGGAGGACCCGTTTCCTATCCTTCAGGAGGGGGTGGTGGTGTCGGCAGTATGCTCTGAGCTTGAGGAGGAGGTATTGGAGGCTCAGGGGGACGCCCCTGTAGGACCTCCAGGGAGACTGTTTGTTCCAAATCAGTTGCGACAAAAGGTGATCGAGGCACACCATAATTCAGCTTTGGCAGGACACCCAGGGAGTAAAGCAACTGAGGATCTCCTCTCGCGTAGGTTTTGGTGGCCTAACTTACATAGGGAGGTGGTAACTTTTGTCGCGTCCTGTGAGGTTTGTGCGCGCTCTAAGACCCCACATACCCGTCCGTCTGGGGCCCTCTTACCTTTGAAGATCCCGGAGCGTCCGTGGACTCATCTGTCTATGGACTTCATTACGGACCTCCCGCCATCTTCGGGTAAAACAGTCATACTCGTTGTAGTGGACAGGTTCAGCAAGATGGCACATTTTATCGCTCTTCCCGCTCTTCCTAATGCTAAAACTCTTGCACAGGTGTTCATTGGGGAGATTGTAAGGTTTCACGGGGTACCCTCCGATGTGGTGTCGGATCGGGGGTCTCAGTTTGTGTCCAAATTCTGGAAGGCATTTTGTACACGGCGGGGGATGCAGTTGTCATTTTCATCGGCTTTTCATCCGCAGACCAATGGTCAGACAGAGCGTCTGAACCAGAGCTTGGAGACATATCTCCGGTGTTTTGTGTCAGAGAACCAGGAGGACTGGGCTTCTTTCTTGCCTCTGGCGGAGTTTGCTCTAAATAATAGGCGGAGCGAGTCCACTGGTAAGTCCCCGTTTTTTGGGGCATATGGTTTTCACCCCCAGTTTTGTACTTTCAATAGGGGGGGCTCTTCTGGGGTTCCTGAGGAGGAACGATTTTCGTCGTCACTTGCTTCAGTGTGGAGAGGAGTGCTGAATAATCTGAGTACTATGGGAAACCGATACAAACGTATGGCTGATAGGAGGAGAGTGTCTGGTCCGGACCTAAGTGTGAACGATCTGGTATGGTTGTCTACCAAGAATATAAAACTTAAGGTTCCCTCCTGGAAACTGGGTCCCAGGTTCATCGGGCCATACAAGATCAGTTCTATAATTAATCCGGTGGCATTCCGTCTTGACCTCCCTCCTACATTTAAAATTCACAATGTGTTCCACAGATCGTTGCTTAAGAGGTATGTGGCGCCGGTGATACCTTCACCTTTACCTCCTCCTCCTGTGGTTGTCAATGGTAACTTGGAGTTTCAGGTGTCGAGAATCATAGATTCACGTCTGAATCGCCGGTCCCTTCAGTACCTGGTTCATTGGAGGGGTATGGTCCTGAGGAGAGGACGTGGGTTCCTGCGTCGGATATTAACGCAGACCGATTAATTCGGGCCTTCGACACTACTCACCCAGATAAACCCGGCCCTGAGGGTCCGGAGGCCCCTCGTAGAAGGGGGGGTACTGTCACGGGTGTGTCGCTATGAAGATCGTCGCGATTGCACAGCCTGACTTCTCACAGCTGAGTTTCTGGTGCTGGGTGTTTTTTCGGCAGTGAGGGAGTTAATTCTCCCTCTCTCTGTGCTAGACGAGGCCAGCCTCGCCCAGCTGCAATTAATGTTGCTGTAATGGGATTCCTTCAAATACCTGCCAGTCTGCTAGGGAAGTGTCGGTGAAAGCATTCCTGGCAGACAAACAGAGCGGCTTGTGGTATTTTGGAGTTTGGAGTGAAGTGTACTTTGTGTGTGGTTTTTTCCCTTCCTCGCTTTATCATTTATCTCCTTACCCATTGGTGTTCCCTCTGTTGTTGTGATGTAGTTTTGTATGCAAGGTGGTTGTTGATTTTCCCCTTGTACAGTCTCGTTCGTCTAGTACTGTGTGTGGGCTTATATTATCCCGTTCCCTGTTGTTGTGATCGGGGTCCTTCTCAGGACTAGATCACTGTGGTTCAGGGATCCTCAGGAGGTAGGGATTACGCTGGCGGCCTGGACCTCTGTACCTTTAACAGTACCTCCAGGTAGAGGGATTAGTCAGGGCCCCAGCTTAGGGTCAGCTTAGGCCCCTAACCTCCGGTACGCAGAGACAGCGTGACACCGGGGTCTTGAGCGATCGGTGACACCGGCACCTGTCCCCCAGCGACGAGAGGTGAGTATGTCATTTTTTTTTTCTTGCAGCAGCATATGGGGCATAATCTGGAACATATGGGGGCATAATATGGAGCATATGGGGGCATAAACTGTGGAACATATGGGGCATAATCTGGAGCATATGGGGGCATAAGCTGTGGAACATATGGGGGCATAATCTGGAGCATATGGGGGCATAATATGGAGAATATTGGGGCATAAGCTGTGGAACATATGGGGCATAATATGGGGCATAAGCTGTGGAATATATGGGGGCATAATCTGGAGCATATGGGGGCATAATATGGAGAATATGGGGGCATAAACTGTGGAACATATGGGGGCATAATCTGTGGAACATATGGGGGCATAAGCTGCGGAACATATGGGGGCATAAACTGTGGAACATATGGGGCATAATCTGGAGAATATGGGGGCATAATCTGTGGAATATATGGGGGCATAATCTGGAGCATATGGGGGCATAATCTGTGGATCATACGGGGGCATAATCTGTGGAATATAGGGGCATATTCTGGAGCATATGGGGGCATAATCTCTGGAGCATAGAGGGGCATAATCTGGAGCATATAGGGCATAATCTGTGGAGCATATTGGGCATAATCTGTGGAGCTCATATGGGGGCATAATCATTTTTCACCGTAGGCTTAACACGAGTCAATAAGTTTTCCCAGTTTTTTGTGGCAAAATTAGGGGGGTCGGCTTATACACGGGTCGGCTTATACATGAGTATATACGGTACTCATTTTAGTCGACAAGGATTGGATTTCTTTGAGGGTAGTTCTCTTTTAAAGTTCATGTTGCATATTGAATTGTTAGAATCTATTGGGAGTTGTGCCAATGCTTTGAGCTGCTGATCAAGCTTGAATCTAAACATTTACACCTTGTCATATTTAAGCAGCACCATGTATAAAAAGTGACAGCACTCCAATCATGTGAAATTCTGTTTATTGTTACGTATTAAACATTTCTCTAGTTGTGACAACACGTATGACTTTTCTATCACAAACCACCACTTCATACAACTTTTCTGATTCACAGAATGCCCCTATAATAAAAAAAATACATTATTATATTGATAAAACAGAATGGTGACTGCAGAAGTAAAGTAACCTGAGAGCATATTTTCTGACTGTCAGACAGGGTCACCAAAGCCAGACTAAACAGTCTGACTGCAGGGTAGAGAACTAGGGCTGTCTGAAAAATGATCCTCTGGACTGAAAAAGTAAAGTGAAAGAGGAACAGAGCAGACAAGAAAAAAAAATCCAGCAGTTCAATTCTAAATATTATGCAGGATAAAGATCACTATTTAGATTAAGCTTATTTTCTTCTTTTATAAAGTAGATTTCCATGGTTAGCAAACCTGTTAAGTATCTTTCCACTTCTTTTTCATATGGAGTAAGCATGGGATTTCATATACATTTCTTTATAATAACAATGTTAAAAGATGACTATACTTATATAGCTATTATTTTAATTTACAATATACAGTATATTTGTATTTCAGATTTGAGTAATTTGAGACAAATAGATTTTCCATTTGCCGTGTAATTTACATACATAAATGATAAACCTATGACTTTTGCTAAAATGTTATACCAAAAAACTATATACAAAATGATTGCTGGAAATTACTTTGACCAAAATCTGCCATACAAAACAGTGAGCATCCCATGTTTAAGACATACTTCATCTGTTTTTAATTCAGCATGCAAAAAATGTGATGCCTCATTGAAATATACTTTCTTTCGTAGTCAAAGTGAAGCAGACTACTATAAGTAGACAAAACACATTTGGATTTATTCAAAGCCATGGTAGCAATAGAATGTTGCGTTTTTTGATTTATTGTTTTTCTCAGAGGATATACTGTATATAGGAATTGTGTGTCTATTAGTTTTCTTATAAAGTTTTTAAAACTAGAACTGAAAAACAATGCTTTCTGATACTATATCATATCTTATCATCAGGGGTATATGGTAGGGAAAGATATCTCTCACGTTCACTCTAAAACAGCAAGGGCAGAGATCATAAAGGGTGAATGATCTGTGGAATGTAGCAACAAAGCAAAGTTCAACTTTTTGAACATTACAGTTTTATATGTTTAAAATTATTTCGTGACTGCTAGAAAGGGATTCAAGAGTGTGACTAGTTCTTGAAGGGTTAATTCCACAATCATATCATTTTTCACGAGGCATTGTGAACGCATGCTTAATGTATGCCTTTACAATGCATACAGATAACAAATTTTCTTTCTTGTACTTTGTGTATTTTTTCATCCATATCTGCTCTCAGTGCTTCCAACTTCTTATAGCTGAATAGGCGATTGTTTTCTTACATTTCTAAAACTTTATTTTCCACACCACTTTGTTTCTCAGTGCTGCACATCCCTCCCTCTCATGTTTGCTCCTCAGTAGCCAGACCCAAAATGATCTAAGTTATCAACAAGCTAATCCATGTGTGGACACTGACAGCTTGGGGCCCCTGTGCAAGAAATGTGTCTGGACCCCCTTCCTTTTATGGCGACAAAGCCTTATTAGTCAGTGCCCTCTCTTGTTATGTACAGCTCTGCCCCTTACATATCGGTTTATATAGAGACCTGTTTTTTATTACATACTGTCCTGTCTTGTTAGATATATAATGCAATGACTGCTGATGGAGCATGGGAAAGCTTCTTTTGTAATGGAGGCGGCTGATGGACTGGTCTTATGGTCACCGGCTGCTCCATCAGCAGTTATTTTATATCTAACAAGAGAGGACTATGTAACAAAGAGAGCAAAGAGAGGGCGTTGTGAATAACAAAATAACAAGAAAACACTATATAAGAGACAGTGTTGTGCATAACAGCAGCGGAAGCTATATAATAAGGGATGGCATCATATATAACTAGAGAGGATGGGATGTAATAAGGGACGGTGTTATACATAATAAAAGAGGAAACTATGTAAGTAAGTATGGCTTTATATAAGTGAGTACACCATATTCTAAGGGACTGTACTATACATAATAGAGCTACATTCTTGTATCCTTGTGCAGTGTTGTTATGCTGCCCGCTTTAACAGACACATTGAGCATGTCTTATTCTTATCCTAAAAATCAGATCAGAGGGCATTCTGTGACCCTCATGGATATCATTCTCATATTGGTGATTTTCACAGATGTGTGAATAGACCTATAAAATTCCCTGTGCCATCCAACCATAAAATCTGGAAGGACACAGACGTACCACACAAATGTGAGAATATGGCTTAAGGAATTGTACAAATAACATCACTGCACGTTTTACAGAACAGATACAGTATAATAGTTACATCCAGGTACTTACTCCTGACATCTTGTCTAATTAGAGCCAATTTCTGCTCTTTCTTCTCCATCTGGTCAGACCTTCATGTCGATATCTCCAAGCCATGATTCGTCTTGCCAACATGATCAGAACAGCCCTAAAAATGACAAGGTCACATACATGTGTCTCCCTCCTGAAAGCAGATATGTACCACACCCTTAAAAATATAACGTGATAAGCAGCACTGTTCCCTTCATTAATTATAATCTCCGCCACATAATAAATATAAACTATTCAGTCTCTGACTCTCCACAATTAACTTTAAGACTATGTGCACACGAAAAATATGCAAGGTTTATCAGTACAAGCAAAGTGAATGAGATCTCTGAAGTCTCATGCACACATTGCTTAGTTTTTTCTTGCAGATTTGCAGCAGATACAAATCTGCATAATGTCAATTCGTGCAGCGTATTTAGTCCATAAATGTATTTTACGCAGCATTCTTCATGCCAACACATTAGGACATGCAGCAGAATTTCTCCTGCAAATCCTCAACGTATGCACATAGCTTTATTCCCTGTCCTGTGTCCCCCCATTCATTATAAGTACTTGATAGTATCATAATGAATTTGGGAGTGGGAGAAGACATTATCAGGTTCTGAACATCCTCCACCACCTTCCGATTCATTACAAGTTAATGACAGCGTCTTATGCCAGCTTTCAATTCATTATAAAGGGTCCTATGCACCTTATCACCTCCACTCCCACTCCAAATGGAGGAGGAGCTACAAGGGACTTAGCACCCTCCTCCACCACCCAATTCGTTTTACATCTATATCTAACGTCCTCCCTCTAAGTCCATTATAAGTCCCTCTTCCTCCCATCCTAATCCCCCACATTCCTCAATGTCCTCCTCCCCATCTATCGTCTTCTCCACCACCTCCATCATTGCCCTCTCCACCACCTGAACAGAGGCAAGATGTAGTCCAGAGTAACTCTGCTGCCTCATTATAGTGAATGAATTCCTCAGGGGTTACATCTGAATCACATCATTCGTAGAGTTAGATGGGAAACCCCAAAGTAAATGCTCAGCTTAGAGTGCCGGATAAATGTGACCCTAAATGTTATGCAAAATGTTCCTAACTAGTGTTGAGCATTCCGATACTGCAAATATCGGGTAGCGGCCGATATTCGCTGTATAGGAATTCCGATTCTGAGATCCGATATTTTTTGCATATCGGATACCGGAATCGGAGTTTTCCTCTAAACGAAACGAAGTACGTGACACAGGAACTTCCCGAAAGTGTCACTGTCAGTGTCGGTCGGGTCTGTCAGTAGTCAGCAGCACTTACCTGGCAGAAGATCCCCGGTGGTCACGTCCTGGACTCCTGGATGGCCGCCATTACCCTCTCCCTGGCGGTCACGTGCAGATTCTCGCGATAACTGCACGTGCTGCCAGGTACTGGGTAATCTTGGCCAGCTGTCGCGAGAGTACAGCAGTCCGGATGACGTCACAACCGGGGAATCAGCTCTGGTAAGCAGCTCTGCTGCGTCGGGATGTCAGGCTCAGCCTGTCATCCAGATGTAGCAGAGCTGGACTCATCGTGGGACACTCGTTATTTTGGACTGCGTCGGACAGGGAGTATTTGTGTTGGTTTGTTATTTTTGTTTTTTTACAGGAGATCGATGGCGTCGCAGGATGAGCGTGAAATAAAAATAATGAAAACTGTGTTATGTTTTATTTCATTAAAAGACTTTTTTCTGGCTGTGTATTTTTTTATAAATTTACAAACTTTATGATTAATAATAGATCGGTGTCTTATTGACGCCTCTCCATTATTAACCGGGCTTATTGTCACCGTTCAATCAAGGGTGACATTAACCCCTTATTACCCCACTTGCCACCGCTACAGGGCAAGTGGGAAGAGCCAGGTAAAGTGCCACAATAGGCGCATCTTTGGATTCGCCAATTGTGGGGCGGCTGCAGCCTGGTATTTTTAGGCTGTTGAGGGCCAAAATCCAAGGGCCTTGACAGTCTTTTAATACCAGGCCGCAGCAGTCTGCTTTTTACTTGGCTGGTTAACAAAAATAGGGGGACCCCATGCCATTTTTTTTTTCGAGGGGATCCCCTATTTTTGTTAACCAGCCAAGCTAAGCAGACTGCTGTGGCCTGGTATTATCAGGCTTGCAAGGTTCACAGATCTTGGATCCTTACCAGCCTGAAAAACCAGGCCTCAGCAGTCTGCTTCATCTGGCTGGTTAACAAAAATAGGGGGGACCCCACACCATTTTTTTTCGAGGGGATCCCCTATTTTTGTTAACCAGCCAAGCTAAGCAGACTGCCATGGCCTGGAATTATCAGGCTTGCAAGGTCCATGGATATTGGCTCCTTAACAGGCTGAAAAACCAGGCCTCAGTAGTCTGCTTCATCAGGCTGGTTAACAAAAATAGAGAGGACCCCACACCATTTTTTTTTTCGAGGGGATCCCCTATTTTTGTTAATCAGTTCACTTCCGGTCAGCCGGGATTCCCTCTGACGTCACTGTCTGTGCGGTGTCCCTGGCTGACCTGAAGTGAAAGTGGGAAGCAATCAATTATACTAACCACTTCCTCTCCTGTCAGCCAGGAGAGGAGCTCATTCATTTGGGGGTTTACTGCGAGGCTGTCAGCATTAGCTGCGGTCACTGCAGTAAACGTTAACCCTTTCAGAATGATTACATCGGGGGACCTGACTGTGCGTCGGATAGGTAGGAATAATGTTGCTTTATTATTTTATTTTTATTTCAGGAGAACAAGGGAATCGAGGATTAACAGTACAATAAAAGATGGTAAAAAAAAATGTGTTTTTATTTCATTAAAATTATTTATTCTTAATGTGTGTGTGTGTTTTTTTTATTTACTTCAATAGGATTAATAATTGAGAGTTGTCTAATTGACAACTCTCAATTATTAACCTGGCTTAAAGTCACCTTTCAATAGCAAGGTGGCTTTAAACCCATTATTAACCCATTCGCCACCGCTACAGGGCAATGGGAATAGACGGGCTATTAAACTCATGACTTAGACCAGCTACATTTTAACCTTTAGCAGGGGCAATGCGCATGTCCAATATCGGTACCCTAGTGACATAACGTCACTTCCGGTCTAGACACCTGACTTCCAGCCGGGCACTAATGAGCGCCTGGCGTGCAAGCAACACACAGCATTTCCACATCAAGGCGCGGGAGCGCTGCTGTCTCCTAGTGAAGCGGTCAGCCAGGTATCATTCTCTCTATTATAAGGTGACTCTCCCATATACCACTATAATCTAGCGTTTTTCGCTACATTGGGCCATCCCTGCTCACTAATATTCATCTCCATAGGTTACAATCCTGCCTCTGACATTCAGATACCTTACAAATATCCTATACCAGGTATTTTCTAAATTTTCTGGGGCACCTTCAATTTATACCGCTTACTTTCAACGGCATTTGACATTATATGACGTTTTATATCTTCCAAGATCACAGTTATATTGGGTCTCTACCCAAATATGGCTATATGATACAGGTATTAGGCATTTCCTTGTACGTTTTTCTTGCACAAACTGTTGGTACCCTTTATAATATTATCACTATTCTTTACAGCCACCCTACTTTTTGGAAGTTATTTTCTATCTTGTCTACCAAACACACCCTGGACTGAGGTAATACTTACCATTTTCCTTTATGGGACAACTCTTTATGGTTCCATTGCACTATATTGATTGTAATAATATGAAAATTTCAAGATCTTTATTTTCCTATTATACTTATGTTTTTTTCTCAATGGAGATGTATATTTATTTTTTTTTTTCTTGGATATATATTTGTCTTATATGCATATTTGGTTATTTATACGTTTCTCTTCTATTCACAGCGAGTACATGATTAAGGCTCTGGCAGAGCCGAAACGTCGTAATATAATCGCTTCAGACCTTGTATTCCTGGTTTGGTTCCTATAATTTTGACACTGTTAATAAATTTTCACTTCGCAAATTTATTCTTATGAGTGTGCGGTAAAATTCATTACTGGTAGCACAAAGTCTCTAGAAAAGTGAAATGGTTCCTCGCCCCTTAAAAGAAATTCAGCAAATTCTGTGCTCCCAAATCCAAATGCTCCTCTTCCTTCTGAGACCCACAGTGTAACTAAACCACATATAGCGTCCACATGTTTGACATTTCTGTATTGATGAGAGCCCGCCTAATTTACGGGTGCATGTCTCCAGGAGCATGAGCTGGGCATAATGCAATGGTCATTACAGCGTACTAGTCACCACAATGGCAGTTTGCAACTTTCACTTGGCAACATCCACTGTTGCTTGCTTCTGGAAAACACCCATGTGGTCAAAATCATCACTACACCTGTATATAAATACCCAAAGCGGTACAATTTCCAAAATGGGGTCACTTTAGTGGGGATTCTGCTCTCCTAGCAATTATGGGTTCTCTCTATGGTGTCCGCTATCTATTCTAGGAAAATCTGCACTCCATGAGACAAATAGCGCTCCATCTCTCCCGAGTCTCTCCGTATGGCTAAACAGTTCTGTACAGTCATATCTGGGTATTGCCACGTTCAGTAGAAATTGTGGGACATATTTTATGGTGCCATTTTTACCCACTTATTGTGTGAATGTGTAAAATCTGGGGCTAAAACAACAATGCAGTTATTTTTTTCTTCACAACCCAAAGGTACAACATTTTGACACACCCGTGGTCTCAATATGATCACTACACCCCTAAATGAGTTTGTTGAGAGGTGTAGTTTGTAAAATGGGGTCACTTATGGGGGTTCTACTGTTCTGGAAACTCAGGGGCTCTCCCAGTGTGTCATGGCACCCTCAAACCATAACAGTAAAATCTGCACTATAATATGGCACTCCTTCACTTCTGAGCTTTGTACTGTGCCTGAAAAATATTTCCCGATATGTTAGGGGTTGAGTTTCCACTTCTGCACAAGGGGAATCTCAAACCATCCCGGCTGCAGTCTCCCATTTGTCTCCGGCCGCAGTGGACTCTGCTCAGCTTAGACATCAGTCCCAGTGTCTCGCCCAGTCTAAGAGTGTGCAGAGGATTACTGCTGCATCTCCAGGTTCTGCTATTGTGGCCAGTACTGGTTAGCGGCGAGCAGACGTCTTTAGGACAAAGTCCTTGTTTTCCCCTTCTGAGCATGCCCAGGGTGAGATCTCTCATTGAAAATCAGGGGTCACATGCTCAGGTACTGCAGCAGCTACTATTGGTCTGCCAGGAAGGTCCTGTGACTACTGGTGTTCTGGAACAATTTCATTGGTCATTCTTTCTGGCAGGTCCTGTAGCTGTTACTATAAAAGGGTGGCATGGCTGGGCCTCCATGCGCTAGTGTCAACCATTATATGCTTAGCACCAGTGTGGTCATGCGTGTGTGGTTAGGGCCCGGCTGAAATAAGCCCCTAGAATACCGACTTTTTGAGTTTGGAATGCTAGCTGGTCAGGGTCGGTGTCCTAGATTACCGGCATAACCGGTGAGGAGTTTGATTGCCGTATTCAGGGCTTGGCGTTCAGACGCCATAGATTGCGGGTGACTCCCGCGAGGACATTAGCGCATGATCACGTTCTATGTTCGCTTAGCAGTTAACTGTGTTCCTGGGTGCCTGACAGGACACAGAAGTTTGTCTCAGCGGCTCTGTGACGTAACAGGGTTCGCTTTCAACGCTAGACAGCGCCATAGCATGTTTATTTTGCGACTCAGTTGTGTTAAGTGAGTTTGCATACATCGCCATATAGCGCTGCGGCACTCCTAGCGGCTCTGTGGATTAACAGAGTTTGCACATATTGCCACAGCGCGTTACGGCGTTTATTTTGGCGACTCTGCGGGATAACAGAGTTCACTTCTTGCGCCATTTTATTAGCAGCAGGCTCCGCCTGCACGGTGGACCCCAGGCTGCGAACGCACCTCTCCACATCATACATTTGGTGCGTTCCGCAGACCCTAACATAACACTAGCGCCAGGGTCTGGCTAGTAAAATGGCGGATGACAGGCGTCTACTACAGGACATCCAGCAGCTGGAGGGTAGGTTGGGGGCTCTTGAGCGCACAACCTCAGCTGTGGATGTTACCGCAGTCGCTGTTCAGGCTGCTAGCGTGGCTGCAGCCAGTGTGTCCACTGCCACCTCTGCCTCCACAATATCCCACCTCCCGCTTCCAGACAAGTTTGCTGGTGACAGCAAGCAATGTCGGGGATTCGTGAGTCAATGCTCTATACAACTCGAGCTTCTGGCTGCACGTTTCCCCACGGATCGGGCACAAGTGGGCTTTGTAATATCTCTTCTGTCGGGCAGAGCGTTGGAGTGGGCCACCCCGCTGTGGGAGCTGACGACCGTGTGGTGCGGAGTGCTCCTCGTTTTCTGGAAGCTCTAAAAAAGGTCTTTCTAGGACCTCAGGTTACCCACGATGCGGCGCTTCAACTTCTGGCAAGTTCACAGGGTTCGTCCTTGGTCAGCTGTTTTGCTGTCCAATTTCGGACTCTGTCCTCGGAGTTGGACTGGCTGGATAAAGTCCTCATTCCCGAGTTTTGGAGAGGACTAGCGGGCCATGTGAAAGACGCCTTGGCTACCAGGGAGATTCCCGCCACACTGGAGAAGCTTATCGCCATATTTACCCGCATCGACCTCTGTTTTCACGAGCGGAGGTTGGAGTGGTCCCAGTGTAGGCAGAGGTTTCAGCTGGCTCCCACCTTCGCCAGACCTCTAGAATCTTCCAGCCAGGCGCCCGACTCCCATGAGGCCATGGAGGTTTCTCGAGCAGGACCTAAGTCCCGGGCCGCTCGAGTACCCGTGGTCTGTAACATCTGCCAGCAGTGAGGACATTATGCCAACAAATGTCCACAGCGGTCGGGAAAACGGTCGCGTCTAATGACCATGGGAAGAGGTTCACTAGACACTGTGGCATTTTCCACCAAGTTGTCCTTTAAGGGGACAATTAAAGTAGGTCCATCCACGCTCACCGCCGAGCTCTGTGTGGATTCTGGAGCCGAGGGGAATTTCATGTCCTCTGCATTTGCTCTCCATCACACTATACCACTGGTGATGCTCGCCAAACCGGTGACTGTGCGAGTAGTGAATGGATCAACTCTGCCCTCACAAATTACCCACCAGACGATCCCTCTCACTTTATCTATGTCCCCTTCCCATCAGGAGAGTATTTATTTTCTTGTCCTGCCCGAGGGAATAGACGAGGTGTTGCTGGGAGTACCTTGGCTCCGTTACTACTCTCCCCATATTGAGTGGTCCTCTTGGAGGATACTGGGTTGGGGTGATTCATGTAGAGGCAGGTGTGTCAGGGAGTGCGTTCAGTTCACCACCACAGAGATACCCGTAGATCTCACTTCTCTTCCTCAGTGTTATTTGTCATATGCAGACGTTTTCTCCAAGAAGGCGGCGGAGGCTCTTCCACCTCATTGCCCCTACGACTGTCCTATTGATCTCTTGCCTGGAGTAGAACCTCCTCGGGGGAGAGTCTACCCCCTCTCGCTTCCAGAGAAGGAGGCCATGTCCCAGTATATTCAGGAGAATCTGGCAAGAAGGTTCATTAGGAGCTCGGTGTCACCAACAGGGGTGGGGTTCTTCTTTGTGCAAAAGAAGAACGGAGAATTACGTCCATGTATTGACTACAGGGGTCTTAACGCTATCACTGTCAAGAATAAGTACCCGTTGCCCCTAATCTTGGAGCTCTTTGATAGGCTCCGAGGAGCAAGAGTATTTACCAAGCTTGACCAACGTGGTGCCTATAACGTAATTCGCATCCGTGAGGCGGACGAGTGGAAGACAGCTTTTAATACCAGGGATGGGCATTATGAATACCTGGTGATGCACTTCGGGCTCTGTAATGCTCCCGCTGTTTTCCAAGACTTTGTCAATGATATCTTCCGGGATATGCTCTCCACCTCTGTAGTAGTCTATCTGGATGATATTCTCATCTTTTCACCAGATATAGACTCTCACTGGAGGGATGTCAACAAAGTCTTCGACCTCTTACGGCAAACTCCCTCTATGCCAAGCTGGAGAAATGTGTGTTTGAGCAGGAGTCCTTGCCTTTCCTGGGCTATATCATTTCTGCCCAGGGATTGGCTATGGATCCTGCCAAACTACAGGCTGTAATGGACTGGCAAGAACCCCATTCTCTTAAAGCGGTGCAGCGCTTTATGGGGTTCATTAATTATTATCGCCAATTCATTCCCCATTTCTCGACTTTGGTAGCTCCCTTGGTAGCCCTCACCAAGAAGGGAGCAAATCTCAAGTTGTGGTCTGAGGAGTAGTGTTGAGCGATACGATACTGCAAATATCGGGTATCGGCCGATATTAGCTGTATCGGGCTTTCGATTCCGAGTACCGATATTTTTGTCATATCAGATACCGGAATCGGGATTGTCACTGTCACTGTCAGTGTCCGTCGGTCGGGTCTGTCAGGAGTCAGCGGCACTTACCTTGCAGAAGATCTCCGGCGGTCACGGGCTGGACTGCTTGATGGCCCCCATCATCTTTCCCCGGCGGTCACGGGCTGGACTGCTTCATGGCCGCCATCATCTTTCCCCGGCGGTCACATGCAGTTTCTCGCGATAACTGCAGTGACTGCTGGGTAATCCTGGCCGTAAAGCAGTCAGTCCGATGACGTCACCGCCGGGGAAGCAGGTAATCAGCTGTGCTGCGTTGCGATGACAGGCTCTGCCTGTCATTGCGATGTAGCAGAGCTGGATCGTCGTGGGACTGTCGTTACTATGGACTGCGTCGGACAGGTGGTATACTGTTGGTTTGTTTTTTTTTCTTTTTTTACAGGAGATCGATGGCGTCGCAGGAATGAGTGTATAATAAAATTAATGAAAACTGTGTTGTCTCTTTTATTTCATTAAAAGACTTTTTTCTTGCTTTGTCTTTTTTTTATACATTTAATAACTTTGGGATTAATAATGGATCGGTGTCTTATTGACACCTCTCCATTATTAACCGGGCTTATTGTCACCGTGCAATCAACGGTGACATTAACCCCTTATTACCCCACTTGCCACCGCTACAGGGCAGTGGGAAGAGCCGGGTAAAGTGCCACAATTGGCACATCTTTTGATGCGCCAAATGTGGGGCTGCTGTAGCCTGGTATTATCAGGCTGTTGAGGGCCAAAATCCATGGGCCTTGACAGTCTTTTAATACCAGGCCGCAGCAGTCTGCATTTTACTTGGCTGGTTAACAAAAATAGGGGGACCCCTACGCCGTTTTTTTTTCGAGGGGATCCCCTATTTTTGTTAACCAGCCAAGCTAAGCAGACTGCTGTGGCCTGGTATTATCAGGCTTGCAAGGTCCATGGATATTGGATCCTTACCAGCCTGAAAAACCAGGCCTCAGCGGTCTGCTTCATCTGGCTGGTTAACAAAAATAGGGGGGACCCCACGCCAATTTTTTTCGAGGGGATCCCCTATTTTTGTTAATCGCCAAGATATGCAGACTGCTGTGGCCTGGTATTATCAGGCTGGCAAGGTCCATGGATCTTGGCTCCTTAACAGCCTGAAAATCCAGGCCTCAGCAGTCTGCTTCATCAGGCTGGTTAACAAAAATAGGGGGGACCCGACGCCATTTTTTATTCGAAGGGAACCCCTATTTTTGTTAATCAGTTCCCTCTGACATCACTGATTGTGTCCCTGGCTGACCTGAAGTGAAAGTGGAAAGCAATCAATTAAGCTTTCCACTTCCTCTCCTGTCAGCCAGGAGAGGAACTCATTCATTTGGGGGTTTACTGTGAGGCTGCAGCATTAGCTGCGGTCCCTGCAGTAAACATTAACCCTTTCTGAAGGATTACACCGTGGGACCTGACTGTGCATGGGATAGGTAAGAATAATTTTGCTTTTTTATTTTATTTTTATTACAGGAAATGGTTTTTGCAGTCAAATAAAAGATGGTCAAAAACATGTGTCTTTATTTCATTAAAAAGATTTTTAATTAAAGTGTGTGTGTTTTATTTTTATTTCATGCAATAGGATTAATAATTGATAGTTGTCTAATTGACATCTCTCAATTATTAACCTGGCTTAAGTCACCTTTCAATTGCAATGTGGCTTTAACCCCATATTAACCCATTCGCCACCGCTACAGGGCAATGGGAATAGACGGGCAAAGTGCCAGAAAGGGCGAATCTAATTATAGATTTGTCTTTTCTGGGGTGTCTGGGGGCAGATGTTAGTAGCCAGGGGGGGCCAAAAATAATGGTTCCTCTCTGGGCTATTATTATCTGCCCCCATTCGCTGGCTTTGTCTGTCTGGTTGCGAAAATAGGGCGGGAGTCCACGCATTTTTTTTAAACAATTTTACACCTCATATATATATATATATATATATATATATATATACATGTTATTGAATTTGTGACACATATATATATATTTATATTTATAGTTCATACACTTCTACATAGTATAATAGCCGCTAATTCAATTGACGGCTTTTGTGAAAATGCAGAACCCGACATGAAATGACACTTGGTGTACATAGGGTTAACCATGTCTTTTCATGTCCTTTGCTATCTGATTTGCACAAACAATTACATCAGTCTATGTGTGCAAAATTTCACACCTGTAGGGGTTAATTAAAGGTGTAAATTCGTAGCAAAAAAGTCCGTTTTTTTTACAACGAATTTACACCTTTAATTAACCCCTACAGGTGTGAAATTTTGCACACATAGACTGATGTAATTGTTTGTGCAAATCAGATTGCAAACGACATGAAAAGACATGGTTAACCCTATGTACACCAAGTGTCATTTCATGTCGGGTGCTTCTGTCTTTTTACAGAAGCCGGCTTTACCCGGCAATTGAATCAGAGGATATTTTACTATGTAGAAGTGTATAAACTATACATATATGTATATATATGTCACAATGACATGTATATATATATATATATATATATATATATATATATATATGTATTCTATGTGTGTATATTTAGTGTTTACAAGGAAATAAAGTTTTTTTTTAGTTGCGATATTTTGTTACCATAGACTTACATGGGACTTCCGGTATCGGAATCGGATATCGCCGGTATTTAGTGATATCGGCGATACCATTCCGATCCGATATTTTTAGATATCGAGCAGTATCGCTCAACACTACTGAGGAGGTCTCCAAGGCGTTCTCTTCCATCAAGTCACATTTTGCCAGTGCTGCCATATTACATCGCCCTGATGTTGATAAGCCGTTTATTTTAGAGGTGGATGCCTCTTCTGTTGGTGCTGGAGCAGTCCTTTATCAAAAGGATGCTCAAGGTCGGAAGCATCCCTGCTTCTTCTTTTCTAAGACCTTTACACCATCAGAGAGGAATTATTCCATCGGGGACAGGGAGTTTCTGGCTATGAAGTTGACCTTCTCTGAGTGGAGACATCTTCTGGAGGGGGCTCGTTTTCCCTTCCAAGTCTTCACCGACCACAAAAACTTGGTATATTTGCAAACGGCTCAGCGGCTAAATTCTCGCCAGGCCAGATGGTCCCTATTCTTCTCTCGGTTCCACTTCACCCTCCATTTTCTCTCCGGTGAGAAGAATGTTCGGGCCGACGCTCTCTCTCGCTCCTTAGTGTCATCAGAGGAGGAGGATGAGGAGCCTCGGCTTATTGTCCCCGAAGAGAGCCTGAGAACTGTAGCCCCAGTTTCGCTAGAGTCTGTGCCTCCGGGCAAGACTTTTGTGCCCACTAATTTGTGACCGGAGGTACTCTCTTGGGCACACTCATCCAGGGTGGGTGGACACTATGGGGCAAATAGGACAACTGAGTTATTGGCGAGGACATACTGGTGGCCACATTTGGTCCGTGACGTCAGGGAGTATGTTCAGGCGTGTGTCTCCTGTGCCAGGAACAAGTCCCCTCGACAATGGCCAGCTGGGTTACTTTTTCCTTTGCGGGTGGCAGACAGGCCCTGGGAGATGGTCGGGATGGACTTTGTGGTGGGCTTACCCAAGTCTCGGGGTTGCACTATCATTTGGATGATCACCGACCACTTCTCCTAAATGGTGCACTTAGTGCCGCTACCACGGTTACCTTCTGCACGGGCCTTGGCAGCATTGTTTATTAGACACATCTTTCGTCTACACGGTATGCCAGACAAGATTGTCAGCGATCGAGGTCCCCTATTTGCGTCTCGGTTCTGGAGAGAGTTGTGTCATCTACTCTGCATTGAGTTGAACCTCTCCTCTGCATATCATCCCGAGACGAATGGGTTGGTAGAGAGGGCCAACCAGACCTTGGTCACTTACTTGCAACATTTTGTCTCTGCCAGGCAGGATGACTGGGCATCCTTGCTCCCGTGGGCGGAGTTCACGCTAAACAATGCTGTGGCTGACTCCACCGGACAGACCCCATTCCTCTTAAATTATGGCCAGCATCCGGGGTACCGGTGCCCATGCCCGTGGCTTCCGCCGACTCCAGGGTGGCAGACTGGGCTGTGGAAGCACGGGACATATGGGACTGCACCCAGGATGCCATTCAGGCTTCCAAGGAAAGGATGAGGTCTTCTGCCGATGCCCATCGGCATCCCGCTCCGACATTTGCTCCTGGCGACCTAGTGTGGCTCTCCGCCCGAAACATCAGGCTACGGGTGGAATCCACTAAGTCGGCACCCCGCTATTTGGGTCCCTTCAAGGTTCTCGAGCAGGTGAACCCTGTGGTTTACCGTTTGGCCCTTCTGCCTCGCCTTGGTATCTCCGACAACTTCCATGTGTCCCTTCTAAAACCCGTGGTCATCTCCCGGTTGCCTGTGTCATCTGCCGGGACGTCGGGTTCATCTTCGGACGACTACGAGGTGAATGCCATTGTAGGGTGCAAGGTGGTACGGGGCAAAACATTTTTTTGGTGGATTGGAGGGGTTATGGGCCTGAGGATAGGTCCTGGGAGCTTGCTGACCATGTTCATGCTCCGCAGCTCATCGCTGCCTTTGAGCGTAGCAAGGCCCAGAGAAGGGGGTGCCCTAGGAGGTGGGGTAATGTTAGAGGTCGATTTCCCGCTTCTGCACAAGGGGAATCTCGAACCATCCCGGCTGCGGTCTTCCATTCTTCTCCAGCCGCAGTGGACTCTGCTCAGCTTAGACGTCGGTCGCAGCGTCTCGCCCAGTCTAACAGTGTGCAGAGGATAACTGCTGCATCTCCAGGCTCTGCTATTGTGGCCAGTACTGGTTAGCGGCCAGCAGACGTCTTTTAGGACAAAGTCCTTGTTTTCCCCTTCTGAGCATGCCCAGGGTGAGATCTCTCATTGGAGATCAGGGGTCACATCCTCAGGTACTGCAGCAGCTACTATTGGTCCGCCAGGAAGGTCCTGTGACTACTGGTGTTCTGGAACAGTTTCATTGGTCCTTGTTTCTGGCAAGTCCTGTAGCTGTTACTATAAAAGGGTGGCATGGCTGGGCCGCCATGCGCTAGTGTCAACCATTATATGCTTAGCGCCAGTGTGGTCATGCGTGTGTGGTTAGGGCCCGGCTGAAATAAGCCCCTAGAATACCGACTTAATTAGTGAGGAGTTTGGTATGCTAGCTGGTCAGGGTCGGTGTCCTAGATGCCCTAGATTACCGGCATAACCGGTGAGGAGTTTGATTGCCGTATTCAGGGCCTGGCGTTCAGACGCCATAGATTGCGGGTGACTCCCGCGAGGACATTAGCGCATGATCACGTTCTATGTTCGCTTAGCAGTTAACTGTGTACCTGGGTGCCTGACAGGACACAGAAGTTTGTCTCAGCGGCTCTGTGACGTAACAGGGTTCACTTTCAACGATAGACAGCGCCCTAGCGTGTTTATTTTGCGACTCAGTTGTGTTAAGTGAGTTCGCACACATCGCCATATAGCGCTGCGGCACTCCTAGCGGCTCTGTGGATTAACAGAGTTCGTACATATTGCCACAGCGCGTTGCGGCGTTTATTTTGGCGACTCTGCGGGATAAGAGTTCGCTTCTTGCGCCATTTTACTAGCAGCAGGCTCCGCCTGCACGGTGGACCACGGGCTGCGAACGCACCTCTCCACATCATATATTTGGTGCTTTCCGCAGACCCTAACACGATATTTCCCCATTACATGTATTGGCACAGTCAGGAAAAAGTAGACCTTAGTTTGTTGTAAAAAAATACGTATTAGACCTGAGAAAATTAAAAACTTGGGGCTAAAACTTTTTAGTGGTAAAAATGTAATTAATTCTTTCTACATCACTCGATGGTATAAAATTCTGTGAGGCACATGTGGTGTTATTATGATCACCGCACCCCTAGTTAAATTCATTGGTTAGTGTAGTTTGTAAAATCTGATCACATATGGGAGGTTTCTCTTGTTCTGGCAACTCAGGGACTCTGCCAATGTGACAACATGGTACCCGCAAACCATTCCAGCAAAATCTGAACTTCAGTATGGCGCCTCTTCCCTTCTGAGTTTTGCAGTGTGGTTCAAAAGGCATATATGGGATATTGGCGTACTCAGGAGAAATTGCACAACAATTTGTATGGTGCAATTTCTCCTGTTACCCGTGTGAAAATGCTAAATTTGGGTCTAAAATAACATTTTTGTGCAAAAAATGTGATTTTTTTATTTTCACGGCTCAACGTTATCAACTTCTGTGAAGCATCTAGGGATTCAAGGTGCTCACCAGATATCTAACTACATTCCTTGAGGGGGTCTAGTTTCCAAAATATGGACCTGTGTAGGGGGATTCCACTGTCTAGGTATATCAGGGGCTTTCTAAGTGGGACATGGCATCCTCTAATGATTCCGGCAAATTTTACATTCAAAAAGTCAAATGACACTCCTTCCCTGTTGAGCCCTGCCATGCACCCAAACAATAGTTTTCTCCGTCATATGGCATATCCACATACTCAAGAGCAATTGCACTACAAACTGTATGGTAGAATTTCTCCTTTTACCTGTTATGAATGTGCTAGAGATGATTTCTGAGCAGAGGCTCCCTCTGGTGGTTACAGACAGTACTGAGCCTTTCAACGAGGAATGGCAATCTGGGATCGCTGACTGGTCTGATATAAGGGAGGTTCCCTCCCATGATGGTTGCCGGTGATCAATTGTTCTTGTCTTAATTGTGGTTCCTGGTTCATTTGGAAGTTTGCTGAGTCTTGCCTGCATCTTCTGCTATCAGATAAGATATTTTCTGCTTTTATTTTTGTGCTTGCTTTTTACATTATTCCCTGCACTTCTGTGGAGGTCAGCCAGGTCCCCTCTGGGGGCTTGTGCTCCTCTCAGTTTATCTGAAGCCACTGTTATTTGTTCATTTGCTTTTTCCTGTTTTTCAGTGGCTGCGGCTTCGTTTTGTAACACCAGAGAACTGATTTTAGGTGGCAGAGATCGTGTGATCTCAGGTGTTTTTGCAATCAGAAGAGTTGGTATTTTTTAGGTTTTTTTTTGTATTGCAGTGAGTATCCTTTCCTGTACTTTTCTGTCTAGACAGATTGGGCCCCAGTGTTTGCTCATTCTATTTTCTGTCTGTGTACGTGCTTCTTCTTGTCTAACCGCCATTACATGTTTGGGGGCTTCCTATCTTCTTTGGGGATCTGCTCCGGGGCAGATAGCTTTCATATTTCTGCCTTTACAGTCATGGCCAATAGTTTTGAGAATGACACAAATATTATATTTTCACATGATCTGCTGCCCTCTGGTTTTTATCACAGACAGAAATATAATTGCAAACATATGAGTAACAAAAGCTTATATTGACAGTTAGAATGAGTTAATGCAGCATGTCAATATTTGCAGTGTTGACCCTTTTTCTTCAGGACCTCTGCAATTCTCCCTGGCATGCTCTCAATCAACTTCTGGACCAAATCCTGACTGATAGCAGTCCATTCTTGCACAATCAATGCTTTCATTTTGTCAGAATTTTTAGGTTTTTGTTTGTCCACCCGTCTCTTGATGATTGACCACAAGTTCTCAATGGGATTAAGATCTGGGGAATTTCCAGGCCATGGACCCAAAATCTATATGTTTTGTTCCCTGAGCCATTTAGTTATCACCTTTGCTGTATGGCAAGGTGCTCCATCATGCTGGAAAAGGCATTGTTGATCGCCAAACTGCTCTTGGA
This sequence comes from Oophaga sylvatica, assembly GCA_033576555.1. Taxonomy (NCBI): domain Eukaryota; kingdom Metazoa; phylum Chordata; class Amphibia; order Anura; family Dendrobatidae; genus Oophaga; species Oophaga sylvatica. The sequence continues at coordinate 754,476,952 of JARQOD010000001.1, read as the reverse complement.
GGGTTGGGAGAAGTTGCTCTTGGAGGATATTCTGGTTCCATTCTTTATTCATGGCTGTGTTTTTAGGCAAGACTGTGAGAGAGCCGATTCCCTTGGCTGAGAAGCAACCCCACACATGAATGGTTTCAGGATGCTTAACACTTGGCATGAGACAAGACTGGTGGTAGCGCTCACCTTGTCTTCTCCGAATGAGGCGTTTTCCTGATGTTCCAAACAATCGAAAAGGGGATTCATCAGAGAAAATAACTTTACCCCAGTCCTCAGCAGTTCACTGCCTGTACCTTTTGCAGAATATCAGTCTGTCCATGATGTTTTTTCTGGAGAGAAGTGGCTTCTTTGCTGCCCTCCTTGAGACCAGGCCTTGCTCCAAGAGTCTCCTCCTCACAGTGCGTGCAGATACACTCACAGTTCTTGATGATGCGATAGATTGTTGACTGAGGTGCAATCTTTCTAGCTGCGATACTCTTCCCTGTTAGGCCATTTTTGTGCATTGCAATGATGACTGCACGTGTTTCTTTAGAGATAACCATGTTTAACAGAAGAGAAACAATGATGCCAAGCACCAGCCTCCTTTTAAAGTGTCCAGTGGTGTCATTCTTACTTAATCATGACAGACTGATCTCCAGCAATGTCTCATCAACACCCACACCTGTGTTAATGGAGCAATCACTGAAAAGAGGTTAGCTGGTCCTTTTAAGGCTGGGCTGCAATGATGTTGAAATGTGTTTTGGGGGATAAAGTTCATTTTCTAGCCAAATATTGACTTTGCAAGTAATTGCTGTTAAGCTGATCACTCTTTATAACATTCTGGAGTATATGCAAATTGCCATTAGAAAAAGTGAAGCAGTAGACTTTGTAAAAATTAATATTTGTGTCATTCTCAAAACTTTTGGCCATGACTGTAGGTGTAGTTATCTCTCAGGCTGTGACGAGGCGTCTAGGATCAACGTAGGATCGCTCCACGGCTACCTCTAGTTGTGTGGTTAGTTCAGGGTACTGCAATCCAATAGGTTCCAGCCTCTCTGGTGTATTGCCGTTTTTGCTTATTCTTCTCAGCTACCAAAACACAACAGCATCACCGGCCCAAACTGAAAATTATATGGTACTCACAGAAGGGAAAAATAGTGTGGAAAGAAAAAAAACCCTAAAAAATACCAACTCTTCTGATTGCAAAAACACCTGAGATCACACGATCTCTACCACCTAAAATCAGATCTCTGGTGTTACAAAACTAAGCCGCAGCCACTGAAAAAACAGGAAAAAGCAAATGAACAAATAACAGTGGCTTCAGATAAACTGAGAGGAGCACAAGCCCCCAGAGGGGACCTGGCTGACCTCCACAGAAGTGCAGGGAACAATGCAAAAAGCAAGCACAAAAATAAAAGCAGAAAATATCTTATCTGATAGCAGAAGATGCAGGCAAGACTCAGCAAACTTCCAAATGAACCAGGAACCACAATTGAGACAAGAACAATTGATCACCGGCAACCATCATGGGAGGGAACCTCCCTTATATCAGACCAGTCAGCGATCCCAGATTGCCATTCCTCGCTGAAAGGCTCAGTACTGTCTGTAACCACCAGAGGGAGCCTCTGCTCAGAAACCATCTCTAGCTCATTCATAACATTTACCCTTATGAAAATGCAATTTTTTTGTGAGGAAGATGTGATTTTTTTTATTTTCACGGCTCAACATTATAAACTTCTGTAAAGCACCTGATGGTTCAATGTGCTCACCATACATCTAGATCAGTTTCATGAGTGGTCTAGTTTCTAAAATGGTGTCAGTTGTGAGGGATTTTCACTGTTTAAGCACATTAGGGTAACTCCAAATGCGACATGGCATCTGCTAATTGTTCCAGCAAATTGTGCATTCAAAAAGTCAAATAGCGCTCCTTCACTTCCGAGCTCTGTCGTGCGTCCAACCAGTAGTTCCCCCCCCCATATGGGGTATCGGTAGGCTCAGGAGAAATTGCAAAACAACATTTATTATCCATTTTTTCCTGAAACCCTTGTGAAAGTAAAAATTTGGGTCCAAATAATTTTTTTGTGAACAAAAAGTTAAGTGTTTATTTTTTTCCACATTCCAAAAATGTCTATGAAGCACCTGAAGAGTTAAATAGGCCTCTTGAATGTGGTTTTGAGCAGCTTGAGAGGTGCAGCTTTTAGAATGGTGTCACTTCAGGGTATTTTCTATCATATACACCCCTCAAAGTCTCTTCAAATGTGAGGTGGTCCCGAAAATGGTTTTAATAATTATGTTGGAAAAGGAGAAATCACTGGTCAAATTTTAACCCTTATAACTTCTTAAGAAAAAAGTGTTTACAATGTTGCACTCATGTAAATTATTCATGTTGGAAATGTTATTTATTAACTTTTTTGTGTGACACATTTCTCTGATTTAAGGGCATCAAAGTTTGAAAATGTTTATCTATTTTCATTTTTTTTCACAAATAAATGCAAATTATATTGAAGAAATTTTACCCCTATTATGAACTGCAATGTCACAAAAAAAATCTCAGAATCAGTGAGATCCGTTGAAGAGATCAAGAGTTATGACATCATATAGTGACACTGTTCAGAATTATAAATATTGGGGCCTGGTCATTAACGTACAAATCACCTTGGGGCGTAAAGGGGTTAAATGTTATACTTTCGTCCAATATGTATCGTACCCCAATAGGGGTATTTTGATATTTTTATCTATGTATATTCATGTTACCACCTAGTGCATAATGATTGTTTGGATTTCGGCTACTCCAATTTAAAATTTGCGTATTATACATGATCATATGTCATATTTCTGCTGGTCATTTATATACGTTGTTTTTTATTAGTCCAGGTGACCCACCAGTTTCTTTGCGGTGTTCACTGGATTTTTTATGTATACTATATACTGATGTATTTACAATAAAGTATTTCTTTGATACATTATTTGAGTCTGTTTATGACTTTCTGTTTTTTGGTGCGGTTTTATATTTTAATTAATTTTTTAGGTGTTTTTTTAAGTACTAGAATTGGCACATGTTAGAAAAGCACATTTTCTGGGGCGGCTGAGAGCTGACATTTTTAGTCTGGGGGGGCCAGTATCAATGGACCCTTCCTAGACTATTAATTTCAGCCCACAGCTGTCTACATAGCCTTTGGTGGTTATTAATTGTAGGGGGACACTACTTCATTTTTAGTAGGGTCCCCTATTTTAATAGCCAGTAAAGCCTAAGTATACAGTTTTGAGCTGATATTAATAGCCTGGGAAGCTCCATGGGTATTACCACCTTTCCAGGCAATAAACATCGTCCCCCAGCCGTTGGCTTTCACTCCGCTAGTTAATAAAATTATGCGGGACCCCTTTTTTTCTGAAAAATAATCTTTTATTAATAAAATACATGTACAGTAAGCTGCATCCACACGGTATCAATTGTATTTTTCACTGACATCTATATATCTACCTATTCTTTGTGTATTTACTGTATGTAATCCATCTCTTCTATCCTGTTGACTCCTGCTGTGATTTTACACTGCGTGGCTGCTGTATTGCTGGCTTTTCTTCTATGTAATATATATACTTATTAGTGATGAGCGAACATGCTCGGTACTCGCCCGAGCATCGCTGTTCTCGCAGTACTCGGCAAGCGCAGAGCATTTCCAGGATTGCTCGGCGGGAGTTCTGTTGCACGACCTGCATTTTTGGCGCTCTTTAGAGCACCAATCAATATGCAGGGATTGTCTGCCATGCACTGTAGTGCTGCAGCCATCTTGGTTGTGGCATTACAGTGATTGGCTAGCCACACAGCATCATCAGGTGTATAAGAGACCAGGCGCCACCATGCTCATCACAATCTGCTCCGGAATCAGATAGTAGGGAGAGCTGCTGCAGGGATAGGGTCAGATTTGGGGGTTTATAAGGTTGTGTGGGTATACCATAAAAGAATACACAATTCCAGCTAAATCAACAGTCCTTCTAAGGACTAATTATGGGGTATATAGATTGCAGTGCTAGGTAGGCAGGGAGTGTATGTGGGTATATACATATCAGTGCAAGGCATTCACGCAAAGTATGTGCGTATACAGATATCAGTAGCAGGCAGGCATTGTATGTGGCATACTTCATTGCATACAGTATAGACCAAAAGTTTGGACACACCTTCTCATTCAAAGATTTTTCTGTATTTCATGACTATGAAAATTGTACATTCACACTGAAGGCATCAAAACTATGAATTAACACATGTGGAATTATACATTACACTTTACAAAAAAGTGTGAAACAACAGAAAATATGTCTTTTATTCTAGGTTCTTCAAAGTAGCCACCTTTTGCTTTGATTACTGCTCTGCACACTCTTGGCATTCTGTTGATGAGCTTCAAGAGGTAGTCACCCTCCTCCATGCTTCACGGTGGGAACCAGGCATGTAGAGTCCATCCATTCACCTTTTCTGCATCGCACAAAGACACGGAGGTTGGAACCAATGATCTCAAATTTGGACTCATCAGACCAAAGCACAGGTTTCCACTGGTCTAATGTCCAGTCCTTGTCTTCTTTAGTCCAAACAAGTCTCTTCTGCCTGTTGCCTGTCCTTAGCAGTGGTTTCCTAGCAGCTATTTTGCCATGAAGGCCTGCTGCACAAAGTCTCCTCTTAACAGTTGTTGAAGAGATGTGTCTGCTGCTAGAACTCTGTGTGGCATTGACCTGGTCTCTAATCTGAGCTGCTGTTAACCTGCGATTTCTGAGGCTGGTGACTCGGATAAACTTATCCTCAGAAGCAGAGGTGACTCTTGGTCTTCCTTTCCTGGGACGGTCCTCATGTGAGGCAGTTTCTTTGTAGCGCTTGATGGTTTTTGCAACTGCTCTTGGGGACACTTTCAAAGTTTTCCCTATTTTTCGGACTGACTGACCTTCATTTCTTAAAGTAATGATGGCCACTCGTTTTTCTTTAATTAGCTGCTTTTTTCTTGCCATAATACACATTCTAACAGTCTATTCAGTAGGACTATCAGCTGTGTATCCACCAGACTTCTGCACAACACAACTGATGGTCCCAACCCCATTTATAAGGCAAGAAATCACACTTATTAAATCTGAAAGGGCACACCCGTGAAGTGAAAACCATTTACGGTGACTACCTCTTGAAGCTCATTAAGAGAATGCCAAGAGTGTGCAAAGCAGTAATCAAAGCAAAAGGTGGCTACTTTGAAGAACCTAGAATATAAGACATATTTTCAGTTGTTTCACACTTTTTTGTTAAGTATATAATTCCACATGTGTTAATTCACAGTTTTGATGCCTTCAGTGTGAATGTACAATTTTCATAGTCATGAAAATACAGAAAAATCTTTGAATGAGAAGGTGTGTCCAAACTTTTGGTCTGTATTGTACATCAAGAGGGTCCATTCCATTACTATCTGCTGCTGTTGCCTGTTACTTTTATTGACCGTATCTACATAGCCCTAGGTCTCAGTGTGCAGCAATTTTTTTATTGCATCTTAATCCTGATTATTTTATTCCAAAGCAATCCAGAGCCCCCTTTCTTTTTCTCTACTTGCTTGTTGACACTGCAGAATAAAGCCAGATCCTTTTCATAGTACAGCGTGAAAATTCAGCTATTTCAAACGGTTTTGCCAGTCCCAGCCATCACATCTGCTTGCGCAAATTTCTAACATTTTTGTGGTACTGTTAAAATTTTTTGGAGTGTATTATATAATTTTTTGACACTATAAAATTTAGGTACAGGACAGATATTTTACACCGTGTTTTGTCCGCCACACGGATTGCATATCATTGCGCTCAAAATCGCACCATTTCAGGCCTCCATAGAATTTTTTTTGTTGTGCCATAGACAACTTGATGACACATTTTTAACTGGGCCAAAAAAAAAAATACAAGCCAGATATTTTACTGTGGGCTTTCCCCGTCACACCTCTCATCTATCTTTGGAAACAAATTGTGGCATTTCAGGCCTCCATCAAACTGTTTTTGCTGTGCTTTACCCTAGTTCTATACACTATTGTTCATGAAAAAACAAAAAATATAGGTCAGATATTTTAAAGTGGGCTATCTCTGTCAGACACCTCCTCTATCTGTGGGCTAATAAATATGGCATTTCAGGCCTCCATTCCACTGTTTATGCTATCTGTTACATTAGTGCAATTAAGGGGTAAAAATTTAAAAAATACTGGCCACATATTGAAGAGTGTGGTATCTACATCACGCGCCTCATATATCTGTGGGCTACAAATTGTACCATTTCAGGCCTCCATTCCACTGTTTTTGCTGTTACCTTAGTTCAATACACTATTTTGGAGTAAAATGTAAAAAAATACTGGCCACATATTGAAGAGTGTGGTATCTCCATCAGACTCCTCATATATCTATGGGCTGCGAATTGTAGTATTAAAGGCCTCCATTCCACTGTTTTTGCTGTCTATTACCCTAGTTCAATACACTATTTTGGGGTAAGCAATTAAAAAATACTGGCCACATATAGAAGAGCGTGATATCTCCATTAGATGCCTCAGTTATCTGTGTGCTACAAATTGTAGCATTTCAGGCCTCCATTCCACTGGTTTTCCTGTCTGTTACCATTATTCTATACACTATTTTGAGGTAAAAATCTTAAAAAAATAGCGTCCACATATTGAAGAGTCTGGTATATCCATCAAACGCCTCATCTATCTGTGGGCTACAAATTGTAGCATTTCAGGCCTTAATTCCACTTTTTTGCTGTCTGTTACCCTAGTTCAATACACTATTTTGGGGTAAAATTTAAAAAAACACTAGCCATATATCGAAAAGTGTGATATCTCTATCAGACGCCTCATCTATCTGTGGGCTACAAATTGCAGCATTTCAGGTCTCCATTCCACTGTTTTTGCTGTCTGTTACCCTAGTTCAATACACTATTTTGGGGTAAAAATTTTAAAAATACTGGCCACATATTGAAGAGTATGGTATCTCCGTCAAACTCCTCATCTATATGTGGGCTACAAATTGTAGCATTTCAGGCCTCCATTCCACTGTTTTTGCTGTGTCTTACCTTAGTTATTGACACCAGTTTGCTACAAAAAATAAGTACAGTCCAGTTATTTTAAAGTGTATTTTTCCTGCACATGGATCACATCTAAGTTCGCTTCCAATTCAGTCATTTGTAGTGAACATGGAAAATATTGTACTCCATTTAAAATGTGCAAGGCTCATGACAAGGGACGGGGACGTGGACATGATGGTGATGGTGCATGCAGAGACAGAGGTCGTGGGCATGTGGAAATTAGATGGGTATGTGGAGAGTGGCTGTTGATCTTGTATTTTGCACCTGTGCTGCTAACATCTTGCTTTATGGGCTGGCTGCACCCTGCAGTGCATTTGTTCCAAGACCTGGGCAGGTAAGTGTTACTGTCTTTTTGCTTGCTGTTTATGTGGAAATTGTGGCACAACAAACACCCACATGTTCTCGCATGAGCTTCCTGTCTGAATTCCTAGGGGACCGCAGAACAGCACTATTGAAACAAGAGCAGTACATCTAAGCTAGTGTGAACAGACGCCAACCAAAGAAAGTATACAAATCAAAAACATTAAGGTTTGCACCATAACTTACCAGCAGGGACGGCTCGAGATTCCCCCCGTGCAGAAGCGGGAACTCGACCCCTAACATTACCCCCCCTCTAGGACCCCCTCCTTCCTTGGGCCTCGTTAAGCTTGATGGTAGCAATGAGCTGCGGAGCCTGAATACGCTCAGCAGGCTCCCATAACCTATCCTCAGGCCCATAACCCCTCCAATCCACCAAATAAAACTTTTTGCCACGTACCACCTTGCACCCCAGAATAGCATTCACCTCATAATCACCTGATGTCCCGGCAGATGACTCGGAAAACCGGGAAAAATATACGGGTTTCAGGAGGGAGACATGGAATGTGTCGGTGATACCCAGGTGTGGCGGAAGGGCTAACCGGTAGACCACCGGATTGACTTGTTCGAGGACCTTGAAGGGACCCAAGAAGCGAGGTGTGAACTTAGTGGACTCTACTCACAGCCTGATTGTTACGGGCGGAGAGCCACACTAAGTTGTCAGGGGCAAAAGTCGGAGCGGGGCGCCGATGACCTCATTCTCTCCTTGGAGGCCTGAATGGCATCCTGAGTGCGGTCCCAAATGTCCCGTGCCTCCACAGCCCAGTCTGCCACCCTGGAGTTGGTGGAAGACACAGGCATAGGTACGGGAACCCGCGGATGCTGGCCGTAATTAAGGAGAAATGGGGTTTGTCCAGTGGAATCAGCCACAGCGTTATTTAATGCAAACTCCGCCCACGGTAACAAGAATGGCCAGTCATCCTGCCTAGCTGAAACAAAATGTCGCAGATATGTAACCAAGGTCTGGTTGGCCCTCTCTACCAACCCATTCGACTCGGGGTGATAAGCAGAAGAGAGATTTAACTCAACACTGAGAAGGCGACAAAGCTCTCTCCAGAACCGAGACGCAAACTGGGGACCCCGGTCGCTGACAATTTTGCGGAAGATATGTTTGATAAACAGTGTCGCAAAGGCCCGTGAAGAGGGTAACAGGGGTTGCGGCACCAAGTGCACCATTTTGGAGAAGTGATCGGTGATAACCCATATGATGGTGCACCCACGAGATTTGGCCAAACCTACCACAAAGTCCATCCCTACCATTTCCCAAAGCCTGTCTGCCACCGGCAATGGGTAATGTAACCCAGATGGCCATTGGCGAGGGGTCTTATTTTTGGCACAGGAGACACATGCCCGAATTTAGTCTCCAACGTCCCGGACCATATGCGGCCACCAGTATGTCCTCGCGAGTAGCTCAGATGTCCTTTTTCTCCCAAAATGTCCACCCACCCTGGACGAATGGGCCCAAGAGAGAACCTCCGGTCGCAAATTAGATGGTACAAAGGTCTTGCCCGGAGGGACAGACTCTAGCGACACCGGAGCTACAGTTCTCAGGCAATCAGATGGGACAATAAGCCGTGGCCCCTGTTCCTCCTCCTCAGAAGACACAAGGGAGCGATAGAGAGCGTCAGTCCGAATGTTCTTCTCTCCCGACAGAAAATGGAGGGTGAAGTGAAAGCGGGAGAAAAACAAGGACCATCTGGCCTGACGGGAATTTAGCCACTGGGCAGTTTGTAAATACACCAGATTTTTGTGATCCATGAAGACTTGGAAGGGAAAGCAAGCCCCCTCCAACAGATGTCTCCACTCTGAGAAGGCCAGCTTCATTGCTAGCAACTCCCTGTCCCCGATGGAATAATTCCTCTCCGCTGGTGTGAAGGTCTTGGAGAAAAAGATGCACGGGTGCTTCCGACCTTGAGCATCCTTTTGGAAGAGGACTGCTCCAGCACCAACGGACCTCCAATATAAATGGCTTATCAACATCGGGGCGATGTAGGATGGGAGCGCTAGCAAAATGGGACCTAATAGAAGTGAAGGCCTTGGAGACCTCTTCAGACCCTTTTTGGTGAGGGCTACCACGGGAGCTACCAAAGTTGAGAAGTGAGGGATAAACTGGCGGTAGTAATTAATGAACCCCATAAAGCGCTGCACCGCCTTCAAAGAATGTGGCTCTTGCCAGTCCATCACCGCCTGTAGTTTGGCAGGATCCATAGCCAATCCCTGGGCGGAGATGATATAGCCCAGGAAGGGTAAGGGCTCATGCTCAAACACACATTTCTCCCACTTTGCGTAGAGGGAATTTGCCCGTAAGAGGTCAAAGACTCTGCGGACATCTCTCCGGTGGGAGTCAATATCTGGGGAAAAGATGAGAATATCATTCAGATAGACTACGACTGAGGTGGAGAGCATATCCCGGAAGATGTCATTAACAAAGTCTTGGAAGATGGCTGGGGCATTACAGAGCCCGAAGGGCATCACCAGATTTTCATAGTGCCCGTCCCTGGTATTAAAAGCCGTCTTCCATTGGTCCCCCTCACGGATGCGAATCAGGTTATAAGCACCCCGCAGATCTAATTTCGTAAATACCCTTGCCCCCGTAGCCTATCAAAGAGCTCAGAAATCAGGGGCAACGGGTATTTATTCTTGACGGTGATGGCATTAAGACCCCTGTAATCGATGCATGGACGTAATTCTCCATTCTTTTTCTGTACGAAGAAGAACCCCGCCCCTGCAGGTGACACTGACTTCCTAATGAATCCTCTTGCCAGGTTCTCCTGTCATGGGTGCATCGCCACGAGGATCGTCGCGATTGCACATTCTGACTTCTTGCAGCTGAGTTGCTGTTACTTTGTGTTTGGTGGTGAGGGAGTTAATTTTACCTAGCTCTTTGCTAAGACTAGGTCCAGCCTCGCCCGGCTGCTTTTGATTATGTACTAATTAGCTTACTTTATATTCCTGCCAGTCTGTGTGTTAGATGCCGGTGAAAGCATTCATACAGACTGCAGATAGGATCGGTTCTGAGAAGACTTAAGCTAAGAGCTCCTTTGTTGTTTCTCCTCACCTTGCTTATAGTTTATCTCCTAGACCTTTGGTGTTCCCTCTGTGTTTATATGTTGTATGCAAGACAGTATTTACTTTATCCCCTGTCTGTCTCGTTTGTCTTTACTGTTGGTTAACCTTTACCTGTCCATTCCCTATGGTGGTAATCAAGGTTCTTCTAAGGACTAGATTACAGTGGTCAGGGATTTATAGGAGACAGGGTTTACGCTGGCGGCCTGGACCTCTGTACCATTAACAGTACCTCCAGGTAGAGGGACTAGTCAGGACCCCAGTTTAGGGTCAGATTAGACCCCGGTCCACCTCTAGCCAGAGACAGCGTGAAAAGGATTCAGTATTGACCCACAGGATATTATGTCAGGTAATACTATGCTATATATAACATGTTAATGTTACCTATTTATATGTTATATAGAATGTTGTCCCACTTGATAGATTACTGACATTATTTATATATATATCTGCTAGACAGCGTGACATTTTCACCGCCATACTAAAGATTCTCCCCAGCTACCATGGATCCTGTGGCCCAGCTTGCCCTGCAGTTGCAGAAGTTGTCCTTGGAGCTTACGGACATTAAGTCCAAGGTTTTGTCCCCCCCGGAGCAAACCAGGTCTGAACCTAAGGTTGCTCTCCCAGACAGGTTCACTGGTGGGCGGGACAAATTTTTTACCTTCCGGGAGGCATGTAAATTATACTTTCGGCTGCGGCCTCGGTCATCGGGGAGTGAAGAGCAGAGGGTGGGAATTGTCATCTCGCTCTTACAAGGGGACCCTCAATCTTGGGCGTTCTCTCTTCCCCCGGGTTCCCCGGCCCTCTAGTCAGTAGATCGATTTTTTGCTGCCCTGGGTCTGGTGTATGATGACCCGGATTGGGTCTCCCTTGCTGAAACGAAGTTACGTAGGATACAGCAGGGAGATCGTCCGGCAGAGGAATTTTCTTCTGAGTTCCGTAGACGGGCCACAGATACTCAGTGGAATGACCCAGCTCTTAGGAGCCAGTTTTGTCAAGGGTTATCTGACAAATTAAAAGATGTTTTGGCTCAGTATGATTCTCCTCCGTCACTGGAGGCTGCTATGGTCCTTGCTATTCGTATTGATAGATGGCTTCGGGGAGGTGCGAGGTAACTCCGCCCCCTGTTATGACTCCACCCACTACTAAAGTCCCTTATATTGAGGTTCCCCTGGCCTGTTCTGAGGAACCTATGCAGTTGGGAGGGACATCATTTTGTAGGAGGGAATCAGCGGTGCGCTGCAAGACAAGAAGGTGTTTCTTCTGCAGGAGAGAGGGACATTTTGTTGGGGGGTGTCCCTTCCGTGCCTCATTGAGCAAAAAAGTCACCGAAAAACTCTTAATCCCAGGTTGTGTGGTGGACAACAACCTGGGAGTAGGTATTTCGTCCCCAGGTCCGTCTCAATTTCTCGTGCCTGCGGAGGTGGTGGTTGGTGCGAGAGTTGAGAGGATTTCTGTTCTTCTTGATAGTGGGTCTGGGGCTAATATGGTGGACGCTCGGTTTGCCCAGGTGCAAGGTATGCAACTGAGTGTATTGGCCAAACCGATCCCTATACTTTCTATTGACGCCAGACCTCTCGGTCAAGGTAGCTTTGTACAAGCTGTTCATAACATAGACCTTCGAGTAGGGGCAATACATAAAGAACAGTTGTCTTGTTATGTGTTGGAGGGTCTTCCTACTCCTATTGTGTTGGGACTTCCTTGGTTGGCTAAACATAACCCAGTGATTGATTGGCAATCCAGAGAGATAAGCCAGTGGGGTGAATTTTGCAAGAATAACTGCATGAGCACGGTCATCCGTGCGGTCGTGCCTAGGACCTTGCCTCCTTTTCTGGAGGACTTGGGGGATGTGTTCTCAGAGGAAGGGTGTCAAGAGTTGCCTCCTCATCGCGCGTATGACTGCTCAATAAAATTGCCGCCTGATGCCTTATCTCGTAGTTTCCCAGGGGCCGGAAAGACGGATGACCCGGTTCCTATCTTACAGGAGGGAGTGGTAGTGTCGGCTGTATGCTCTGAGCTTGAGGAGGAGGTATTGGAGGCTCAGGGGGACGCCCCTGTAGGACCTCCAGGGAAACTGTTTGTTCCTAATCAGTTAAGACAAAAAGTTATCGAGGCACATCATAATTCTGTTTTAGCAGAACATCCAGGGAGTAAAGCAACTGTGGATCTCCTTTCTCGCCGGTTTTGGTGGCCTAACTTAAATAAAGAGGTAATAACTTTTGTCGCGTCATGTGGAGTTTGTGCTCGCTCTAAGACCCCACATACCCATCCGTCTGGGGTTCCTGAGGAGGAACGATTCTCATCGTCACTTGCTTCAGTTTGGAGAGGAGTGCTGAATGGTCTGAGTGCTATGGGGAACCGTTACAAGCGGAGGGCTGATAGGAGGAGAGTGTCTGGTCCGGACCTAAGAGTGAACGATCTGGTGTGGTTGTCTACCAAGAATATACAACTCAAGGTTCCCTCCTGGAAACTGGGTCCCAGGTTTATCGGTCCATACAGGATCAGTTCTATAGTTAATCCTGTGGCATTTCGTCTGGACCTCCCTCCTATGTTTAAAATCCACAATGTGTTCCACAAATCGTTGCTTACAAGGTACGTGGCGCCAGTTATATCGTCGCCTCTGCCCCCCCCTCCGGTGGTGGTCAATGGTAGCTTGGAGTTTCAGGTGTTGAAGATCATTGACTCACGTCTGAATCGTCGGTCCCTTCAGTACCTGGTTCATTGGAAGGGGTATGGTCCTGAGGAGAGGACGTGGGTCCCTGCGTCGGAGGTTAACGCAGATCGATTGGTTCGGACCTTCCACACAACTTACCCGGGCAGACCTGGCCCTGAGGGTCCGGAGGCCCCTCGTAGAAGGGGGGGTACTGTCATGGGTGCATCGCCACGAGGATCGTCGCGATTGCACATTCTGACTTCTCGCAGCTGAGTTGCTGTTACTTTGTGTTTGGTGGTGAGGGAGTTAATTTTACCTAGCTCTTTGCTAAGACTAGGTCCAGCCTCGCCCGGCTGCTTTTGATTATGTACTAATTAGCTTCCTTTATATTCCTGCCAGTCTGTGTGTTAGATGCCGGTGAAAGCATTCATACAGACTGCAGATAGGATCGGTTCTGAGAAGACTTAAGCTAAGAGCTCCTTTGTTGTTTCTCCTCACCTTGCTTATAGTTTATCTCCTAGACCTTTGGTGTTCCCTCTGTGTTTATATGTTGTATGCAAGACAGTATTTACTTTATCCCCTGTCTGTCTCGTTTGTCTTTACTGTTGGTTAACCTTTACCTGTCCATTCCCTATGGTGGTAATCAGGGTCCTTCTAAGGACTAGATTACAGTGGTCAGGGATTTATAGGAGACAGGGTTTACGCTGGCGGCCTGGACCTCTGTACCATTAACAGTACCTCCAGGTAGAGGGACTAGTCAGGACCCCAGTTTAGGGTCAGCATAGACCCCGGTCCACCTCTAGCCAGAGACAGCGTGAAAAGGATTCAGTATTGACCCACAGGATATTATGTCAGGTAATACTATGCTATATATACATGTTAATGTTACCTATTTATATGTTATATAGAATGTTGTCCCACTTGATAGATTACTGACATTATTTATATATATATCTGCTAGACAGCGTGACATTTCCTGAATATATTGAGACATTACCTCCGTCTCCGGGAGAGAAAGGGGATAGACTCGTCCCCGAGGAGGTTCTGCCCCGGGCAAGAGGTCAATAGGACAGTCATAGGGACGGTGAGCCGGAAGGATTTCCGCAGCCTTTTTGGAGAATACGTCTGCATACGACCAATAGTATTTAGGAAGTGAAGTAAGATCTGCGGGTATCTCTGTAGTGACTACCTGAATGCATTCCCTCATACATCTGCCTTTACATGACTCACCCCAACCCAGTATCCTCCCAGAGATCCACTCAATGTTTCGGGAGTGGAAACGGAGCCAGGGCATCCCCAGCAAAATCTCGTCTATTCCCTCGGGAATGACCAGAAGTGAGATAATCTCCTGATGGGAAGGGGATATTGACAACGTGAAAGGGATGGTCTGATGTGTGATTGGTGAAGGCAGTGTCGACCCATTCACTACTCGAACAGTCACGGGTTTGGCGAGCATCACTAGAGGTATAGAGTGGCGGAGAGCGAAGGTAGAGGACATGAAATTTCCTTGGGCTCCAGAGTCCACACAAAGCGTGACTGTTAAAGTAGATGAGCAAAAATTGATTGTCCCCCTAAAGGACAACTTAGAGGCGTGTACTGCTATGTCTAGTGAACCCCCTCCAATGGTTACTAGACGCTGTGGACATTTATTAGCATAATGCCCTACTTGTTGGCAAGCATTACAAGTCACAGGTACTCGAGCGGCCCGAGACTTAGGTCTCACTCGAGAAATCTCCATGGCCTCTGGGGAATTGGGCACCTGACTGGAAGATTCAAGAGGTCTGGCGAAGGTGGGTGCCAGCCGGAACCTCTGCCTACACTGGACCCGCTCCAACCTCTGCTCGTTAAAACGGAGGTCGATGCTGATGGATATGGTAATGAGCTCCTCCAGTGTGGCAGGAATCTCCCTTGTCGACAAGGCGTCCTTGACGTGGTCTGCCAGTCCCCTCCAGTACACTGGTATAAGGACTTTATCTGGCCACTCCAGCTCAGAGGTCAGAGTCCGAAATTGGACGGCGAACTGGCTGACCATGGATGAACCCTGGGTGATTGCCAACAGTTGGAGAGCCGTATCGTGGGTGACGTGAGGTCCTAAAAAGACCTGTTTCAGAGGGTCCAAGAAGAGAGGAGCTCTCTGCACCACACGATCATCGCACTCCCACAACGGCGTGGCCCACTCCAACGCCCTGCCCGACAAAAGGGATATGATAAAACCTACTTTCGCCCGCTCCGTGGGAAAACGTGCAGCCAGAAGCTCTAAATGTATGGAGCACTGACTGACGAAACCCCGACATTGTTTACTGTCACCGGTAAACTTGTCTGGAAGTGGGAGGCAGGAAATAGTCAGAGCAGGGGTGACAGAGGACAAACTGGCAGCGGCCACACTAGCAGCCTGAACTGCGACTGTGGTAACATCCACAGCTGAGGTTGTGCGCTCTAGAGTCGCCAACCTACCCTCCAGCTGCTGGATAACCGCTGCAGACGCTGGTCATCTGCCATTTTACCAACCAGACCCTGGCGCTAGTATACTGTTACGGCTGGCAGAACGCACAAAATAATATAAATAATAAGTGCGTTCGCAGCCCGGGGTCCACCGTGCAGGCTGAGCCTGCTGCTGGTAAGAGGGCGGTAAGGTGAACTCTGTTACTTCACAGAGTAGCAACTTTAGACACTGTGGCCCTATACGGCGGTGTAAGCGAGCTCTGTTACATCTCAGTGTCGCTAAGGTAGAGACGCAGAGATATGGACTGTGTCCTGTTAACTCCACAGGAATGCACAGACAACTGCTGTGCGGACAGCAGTCCGTAGTAAATGCAATCAGCAACGCAAACAGACAATCTCCTCACCAGAGAAGCCGGTATTCTAGGGGCTTATTTCAGCCAAGCCCTAAACACGTGCATACAATCTCCTTACCGGAGGTGCCGGTATTCAAGTGGCTTATTTCAGCCGAGCCCTAACACATGCGTGCAAGATCACACTGGCGCAAAGCACATAATGTAATTGATACTAGCGCATGGTGGCACGACAATGCCACCCTTTTATAGTAGCAACTACAGGACCTGCCAGATAAGGACCAATAGGAAACTGCTCCAGAACACAAGTGGTTTCAGGACCTTCCTGGCGGACCAATAGGAGCTGCTGCAGTACCTGAGCATGTGACCCCTGATCTCCAATGAGAGATCTTACCCTGGGCATGCTCAGAAGAGGAAAGCAAGGACTTTGTCCCAAAGACTAATATATGAACAAATCTGGCACTCAGGAAATGATGCTTAACCATAGATAAATATTTATTAACATCCAAGGTAACGTTTCGGTCGAAAAACCTCGACCTTCATCAGACCAGAGAGGAGTTTTCGAAATATTTCAAGAAATAGCGCTTTCCTGTGTATAGTGAAAGGCTACTCAGAACAAAATCATTTATGAACCGAACTCCGGACTTCCCGTGTGGCGAAAACAGAAGTGGTAGCGCCGAAGTGGAACGGCAGGTCTGCCAGTGAAGTGCGCTGGCAGACCTGCTATTTCTTGAAGCTGAAAAGTCATTAAAGGAACGCTATATCTGAGGATTCCTGTTGTAGATATATACATATATTTTGCCGTGACAAAAATCACCAGTTCTAAGTTCACGGTCGGGTTAGCCCTATTCCATTCATTTCGAAAACTCCTCTCCGGTCTGATGAAGGTCGAGGTTTTTCGACCGAAACGTTACCTTGGATGTTAATAAATATTTATCTATGGTTAAGCATCATTTCCTGAGTGCCAGATTTGTTCATATATTAGTTTATATTACGGGCATGGTACCCCTTTAATCTAGGCACCAATTCACCCTTGTATGAGGGGAGTGACGTGTATATTTACTTGTAATTTATTTGTCCCAAAGAGTCTGCTCGCAGCTAACCAGCATTGGCCACAACAGCAGAACCCGGAGAGGCAGCAGCAATCCTCAGCACAATGTTAGACTGGGCGAGACGCTGGGACCGACGTCTATGCTGAGCAGAGTCCACTGCGGCCGGAGGCGGATGGGAGACCGCAGCAGGGACAGCTCGAGATTCCTCCCGTGCAGAAGCGGGAACTCGACCCCTGACACTAAGAGCCTTCATTTTTTCATAGCAATTTTTGCAGATACATATTTCATATATACATCATATAGCGCTTTTTTCAATTTTTTCTATGCAACAATACAGTTCCTATGCTCTAGAGTAATCATTCTTGGTAAGTTATGGTGCAAACCTTAATGTTTTTGATTTGTATACTTTCTTTGGTTGGCGCCTGTTCACACTAGCTTAGATGTTCTGGCCTTTTTTTGTCTATTTGTATTAAGCTTTTTGGACATGTGTACTCACTCCCAAAAGCCACAGGTGATTTTAATCAGGTTAGCTGGTCTATTCCTGCCCCATAAATTGTAGGCTTTTTGCCCAAGAGAGGTGACATAACAGGATAGTGACCCAATTGACGAAGGACACCGTGACGTGGTAATTGGCAGTGGCGTTCCGTGAATAGAGCAGACTAAGCAGCTGCTATGGGCCCAGACAGGTGAGGGGGCCCACGACGGCCGCTGTCGTTTGGCAGCTGTGCTGTGCTGACACAGTACTATCTCCTTTAATTAAATATAAGCGACGGCCGGACACTGTAAACCCCTTTGAAGGTCCCCTTTCCTTGTTGTCTCCTGGTCAGCAGTTGGCTTAAGTCTCTGGCTGCATTTGCATAAGAAAGCCAGCCTGCAGCCAGAGACACGTGCATCACAGGAAGCAGAAAACATTCATAAGTTTCACTCAGGGAGAGATACACTACACAAGAAGGTGAGCCCTGCTGGCTGGGGTATGGGGTGGATTTTTTGTTGAATGTGTCCCCTCACTGTGCTGGCACTTTATATTTACAATGGCTAGCCTCTGGCTGCACTTTGCACCTTAGGGAGTGAGGGGGTCCTGATTGCAGGCACTGTGGAGGGTGGAGGAGGGGGCTCTGCATGCACTGTGGAGGAGGAGGATTGCCCTGCATGCACTGCAGCCACCCTTCTGTACTCCTCACAATGCTTCTCCATTAGAGCTGGTTTCATGTGATTTAACCCCTGTACCACCACCAGGCAGGATGATGCTTCCTAGCTGTAGGTAAGACCTCCAGTCTATGTTCCACCACGAACTTCACTGTCAAGGTGTGCAACAATGCATGTTAATGCAATACTAAAAATGTGCAATGCCCTGGAAATCATGGTGCAGCCAATAAATGTTACTAATTTATTCTGCTCCTTCACCCCAGAGGCATGCACCTGGGAGACAGCAATTACATGGGGCGTGCTGAGCTCATGAGGTGCCTGAGAGTGGAAGTTCTGCAGATGTTATGGAAGATATTGTGTGCGGCATTTCTGTGTCCCCTTACCTGTGATAAAATGTGTCTTGTAGTTTGTACACATGTTGGAACTTTGCATAGCTTACATATTCCAATCATTTCATATACAAAGATATGACATCCGTCTACCTGTCTTATATGATGCCATGAATGATGGGCATTGCTTGTACCTGCTGTCAGATTAGGTACCACACTTCTTACATCGGAGCACACTATGCAGCATGTTCCCTGTCAGGCTAGGTTCACATTTATACGCCTGCAGACTTAATGCGTTGGACGTATACATTAAAACGTATGCGTGCATCAACCTACGAATTTAAACAAGTACATTTGATACATATCGTACTTCCATCTTTGTCTCTATATGTTTTTTTACTTAAAAATAATCATTTTTTTTCCATCCAGTTTTACTGGTGTCAACAGTCCCATCCCACTCCATTTTGGCATTAGTTCTGTGAGGAGGTGTCCAGAGGAATAAACTTTTTTTCACCCCACATTAAAAACGCGTACCTTTGGTCAATTATGTTTTTTTCCCACAATACAACGTGATCAAGGCAAAACATAGAACATTTTTTTTACACTACGTGTTGCCCATTATGGTTTGTGTATGCCTCCATATACGTCTGAATACCATTTTTTTTTGCAATTCAGATATATTTGTCCAGCAGACTGCACTGTATAAATGTGAGCCAAGCCTAAAGAAGTCCTTTTTGTCCAAGGAGGATAAAGCACATCATAAACACAAGTCCATACTGTGTGTTGCTGCTTTGCAGTGTGTATTTTTGCCATGCTGATTTTACAGGTGAAAGGTATTTACTTTGAGTCTTTTTTTGGTTGTAATGGTGAATGCTTCAGGATTATCAATGACCAAAGGGGCGGCAAATTTTTCAGCCGCCCCGGGCCCCACAAACAGTTGCTACACCACTGCACACACAAGATGGTGAGCCTGGCTGGGGGTCGATTTTTTTTGTTAAATGTGTCCCCTCACTGTGCTGGCACTTTACATTTACAATGGCTCTGACTGCACTTTGCACCTTAGGGAGGGGGGCCCGGCTGCACGCACTGTGGAGGGTGTAGGGGCCCTGCATGCACTGCAGGTGTGTGTGTGTGTGTGTGTTGAGTTAAGAGCACCTGTTTTTTTTTTTTGGGGGGGCCCCATTCAGACTTTTGCTATGGGGCCCCATGATTTCTATGTACGCCCCTGGTAATTGGGTATACATATATTGGCCAATTTATGCGCTAAGAGCCTTCACTTTTTCATAGCAATTTTTGCAGATACATATTTCATATATACATCATATAGCGCTTTTTTCATTTTTTTTCTATGCAGCAATGCAGTTCCTATGCTCTAGAGTAATCATTCTTGGTAAGTTATGGTGCAAACCTTAATGTTTTTGATTTGTATACTTTCTTTGGTTGGTGCCTGTTCACATTAGCTTAGAAGTGCTGGTCCTTTTTTTATCTATTTGTATTAAGCTTTTGGACATGTGCACTCACTCCCAAAAGCCACAGGTGATTTTAATCAGATTAGCTGGTCTATTCCTGCCCCATAAATTGTAGGCTTTTTGCCCAAGAGAGGTGACATAACAGGATAGTGACCCAATTGACAAAGGACACTGTGACGTGGCAATTGGGCATACATATATTGGCTAGAGTTGAGCGATACTTTCCGATATCCAAAAGTATCGGAATCGGAATGGTATCGCCGATACCCAAAAAATATCGGCGATACCGATACCGGAAATCCAATGTAAGTCTATGGGAACAAAATATCGGAATTAAAAAAAACCCATTCTTGCCTTGTTGGTTAATTGTACATGAAGGAAAACAACAAAGAGTAATGTAGAATGTATTGGGGAAGGTTGAGGAGACATTAAAGGCATAGATGTTTAACCCAATCAAATGGAATAGCATAAATATTTTTTTTTTTAAAGATGCTCGATTGACGAAGAAATTGACAATGTTGTTAACGTTTTTTCTATTTTGGCAAATATGTATATTTCACAACTTCCATGCTCTTCACCTTTTTAACTTTTGACACACTTTCTCCTTCATAATCTTCAGCAGCATCATCTTTTTCATCAAATTATTCTTCATCTTCACCTTCTTTATCTTCTTCTTAAACTTCTTGCTATTCATCTTTTTGTTAACATTACTCATATTCTTCTTATTAAACTATTATTCTTCTTCATATTGTACTTCATCTTCTTCATCATATTCTTATTTGTGACAGAGATTCCTGTACTTGTAATCTGTCAAATTATGAATTTTTCATCCTTCCGTTCTTGCTGTCACAAAAGATTTAAATTACAACAGTATTTGTCCGTGTTCAGTTTAGCCTGCAGCAGCAGGCATTTTCCAGGGGCACCACGAGGAGGAACGGACTCACCCCCATACACTGCTTAGTCTTCTTCTGCTTATAATTTAGAGCATATATTTTGCTCTTCATTTTGGTCTTATACTTCATGTTCTTCTGCTTTTTGATCTTCTGCTTATTGTTCTTAAGTCTCTTGTTCTGTATCTTGTAGTTTGTCTTAACCTTCTCAGTCCTGTTGGGTAATCTTTTATTTCTTCTTTGTGATGGTGTTTAGGCTGGTTGGCTTGATGCTCGTCGTCCTTGTGGTCGTCATCTTCTTCGGGTGGTCATCAGGGTCGTCGTCTTAATTGTTGGAGATCCAGAGTGATTACCCAAAAAAACATTTAAAAAATCTTCAATTTGTCAATGTAGCAGAAGTACAAGAGCCAATGCAAGTAACGAGGACCAGCTGACTGTGCTGGAACCCGGAGTGGCAGCAGAAGGAAAAGAGCCAATGGCACAACCGAGGACCAGCTGACGTTACTGGGACACGGTTACTAAGCAGGAGGTACCTGTGCTCTAAAGCACTACCAAGGACCAGCAGACGTTGCTGGAACTTGGATACCGAGATGGAGGCATCTAGGCCAAAGGCACTGCGGAGAACCAGTTGACGGTACTGGAACCCGGACGGGTAGCAGAAGGTACAAGAGCCAATGCAAGTAACGAGGACCAGCTGACTGTGCTGGAACCCGGAGGGGCAGCAGAAGGAAAAGAGCCAATGGCACAACCGAGGACCAGCTGACGTTACTGGGACACGATTACTAAGCAGGAGGTACCTGTGCTCCAAAGCACTACCAAGGACCAGCAGATGTTGCTGGAACTTGGATACCGAGATGGAGACACCTAGGCCAAAGGCACTGCCTGCGGAGAACCAGTTGACGGTACTGGAACCCGGACGGGTAGCAGAAGGTACAAGAGCCAATGCAAGTAACGAGGACCAGCTGACTGTGCTGGAACCCGGAGGGGCAGCAGAAGGAAAAGAGCCAATGGCACAACCGAGGACCAGCTGATGTTACTGGGACACGGTTACTAAGCAGGAGGTACCTGTGCTCCAAAGCACTACCAAGGACCAGCAGACTTTCTAGAACTTGGATACCGAGATGGAGGCACCTAGTCCAAAGGCACTGCCTGCGGAGAACCAGTTGACGGTACTGGAACCCGGACGGGTAGCAGAAGGTACAAGAGCCAATGCAAGTAACGAGGACCAGCTGACTGTTCTGGAACCCGGAGGGGCAGCAGAAGGAAAAGAGCCAATGGCACAACCGAGGACCAGCTGACGTTACTGGGACACGGTTACTAAGCAGGTACCTGTGCTCCAAAGCACTACCAAGGACCAGCAGACGTTGCTGGAACTCGGATACCGAGATGGAGGCACCTATGCCAAAGGCACTGCGGAGAACCAGCTGACGGTACTGGAACCCGGATGGGTAGCAGAAGGTACCCATGTAAATTTAAGTTGACAGGCCGCGAGCCGGCCGCAGTTACCGAATCACACAGTACTACAGTGAGTGATTGTCCTATTGTCACAACGGAAACAGCCTTTATTTGCATATCCCGCAGCATACATAGGAAGCACCTAAACTCCAGGCACCATAGAGTCGGCTAACCCGACCGCAACATGACAGGACAACTTATTGGAGCTAAGTGACGTTTACACTGACAGGAAACAGATGGCGTGCTGTAACCAGTCTGGGCTGGAGTGAGTACCCGTGCCAATGACACTTCCGAGCAACAACTGGCGGTGTTGTAGCCCAGGTATGAGAAGAGAACCGGTTGGAGGCAGCAGGACTTTTTGCCGTTCACACAGCATGGGGAACAGCTGACATTACTGAACCCCAGTAACACAGGAGCAAGTGTTGACTGTGCTAACAGCACTTCCGAGCAACAACTGGCGGTTTTGTAGCCCAGGGATGAGAAGACAACAGGGTGGAAGCAGCAGGACTGTTTGCCGTTCACACAGCAGGGGAACAGCTGACATTACTGAACCCCAGTAACACAGGAGCAAGTGTTGACTGTGCTAACAGCACTTCCAGGCAACAACTGGCAGTGTTGGAGCCCAGGGATGAGAAGACAACAGGGTGGAGGCAGCAGGACTTTTTGCCGTTCACACAGCAGGGGAACAGCTGACATTACTGAACCCCAGTAACACAGGAGCAAGTGTTGACTGTGCTAACAGCACTTCCAGGCAACAACTGGTGGTGTTGGAGCCCAGGGATGAGAAGACAACAGGGTGGAGGCAGCAGGACTGTTTGCCATTCACACAGCAGGGGAACAGCTGACATTACTGAACCCCAGTAACACAGGAGCAAGTGTTGACTGTGCTAACAGCACTTCCAGGCAACAACTGGCGGTGTTGGAGCCCAGGGATGAGAAGACAACAGGGTGGAGGCAGCAGGACTTTTTGCCGTTCACACAGCAGGGGAACAGCTGACATTACTGAACCCCAGTAACACAGGAGCAAGTGTTGACTGTGCTAACAGCACTTCCAGGCAACAACTGGCGGTGTTGGAGCCCAGGGATGAGAAGACAACAGGGTGGAGGCAGCAGGACTTTTTGCCGTTCACACAGCAGGGGAACAGCTGACATTACTGAACCCCAGTAACACAGGAGCAAGTGTTGACTGTGCTAACAGCACTTCCAGGCAACAACTGGCGGTGTTGGAGCCCAGGGATGAGAAGACAACAGGGTGGAGGCAGCAGGACTGTTTGCCGTTCACACAGCAGGGGAACAGCTGACATTACTGAACCCCAGTAACACAGGAGCAAGTGTTGACTGTGCTAACAGCACTTCCAGGCAACAACTGGCGGTGTTGGAGCCCAGGGATGAGAAGACAACAGGGTGGAGGCAGCAGGACTGTTTGCCGTACACACAGCAGGGGAACAGCTGACATTACTGAACCCCAGTAACACAGGAGCAAGTGTTGACTGTGCTAACAGCACTTCCGAGCAACAACTGGCGGTGTTGTAGCCCAGGGATGAGAAGACAACAAGGTGGAGGCAGCAGGACTGTTTGCCGTTCACACAGCAGGGGAACAGCTGACATTACTGAACCCCAGTAACACAGGAGCAAGTGTTGACTGTGCTAACAGCACTTCCAGGCAACAACTGGCGGTGTTGTAGCCCAGGGATGAGAAGACAACAAGGTGGAGGCAGCAGGACTGTTTGCCGTTCACACAGCAGGGGAACAGCTGACATTACTGAACCCCAGTAACACAGGAGCAAGTGTTGACTGTGCTAACAGCACTTCCAGGCAACAACTGGCGGTGTTGTAGCCCAGGGATGAGAAGACAACAGGGTGGAGGCAGCAGGACTGTTTGCCGTTCACACAGCAGGGGAACAGCTGACATTACTGAACCCCAGTAACACAGGAGCAAGTGTTGACTGTGCTAACAGCACTTCCAGGCAACAACTGGCGGTGTTGGAGCCCAGGGATGAGAAGACAACAGGGTGGAGGCAGCAGGACTTTTTGCCGTTCACACAGCAGGGGAACAGCTGACATTACTGAACCCCAGTAACACAGGAGCAAGTGTTGACTGTGCTAACAGCACTTCCAGGCAACAACTGGCGGTGTTGGAGCCCAGGGATGAGAAGACAACAGGGTGGAGGCAGCAGGACTGTTTGCCGTACACACAGCAGGGGAACAGCTGACATTACTGAACCCCAGTAACACAGGAGCAAGTGTTGACTGTGCTAACAGCACTTCCAGGCAACAACTGGCGGTGTTGGAGCCCAGGGTCAAGGAGGATGTTTAAATACTAGATCAAGTATTTTCCTTGTTACGTGTCAATTAAAAATGTCTATACTCCAAACAAGAGAAATATAACCTTTAGTACCATAAGATGATGATTTTACTTTAAAAAATATATGTAAATTAATAATTTACAAACATAAACGCATACATTAACATGTTGAAAAGCAATGCAAACCACAATAAAAATAGGTTAAATAATCTGCTATACGGTTTTAAATAAAAGCATACAAGTACATATCAGAATCCATTAATGATGGATAAGTAACAGTATGTACACCATTTTTATTGTATAGACAATGAATGGCTGACTTAAAAACATAATCAGAATTACAAGTTATCTGTGACATTCATAAAACTTTACATTTGCTGAATAATATCACTAAAAAGTTTTAAAAATATCTAAAATTTCCATCATGTAATACTGATAATATGTGCCAATCATTTATATTAACAAACAAAACCTTTAAAAAGTGCATAGTGCATAGTGAAAACAGCTATTTATGCCTGACTGTGGACTTGCAAGCATGACAACGGATAGATAAGATATATAGATGAGACTGCATAGCCACAGATGGTGAATGGCGATGTAATACTGTACCTCAATAAAGTGTGCGTTACTACTACATACTTTTTTTTATATAGCTTTATAAACAGGGTACGTGCATGTATGCTTGCGCCTTTGTTTGGACGCACAGACTGGCTTCCTGCTGTGACGCGTTGGGTATTGGAGCGTCTGTGCGTCTTATGACGCAGACTAACATTCACGGTGCGCATCGTTCATCATCGCAAGCGTACCGACAACACAAAGGCGTTGTCATGACTGCTTTACTCAGTAAACATGCACCTATGATGAAACATACACGCATGTGCCCTATTACATAACAAGCTACAAGAAAAACGCGTGTGAGGTGTGACACAGCTGTTTTGTTAAGGTACAGTATTATATCGACATTGTACAGGTGTCGCTATTCAGTCTGATAAATAGATATCATTCACCTATTCTATCAGTTGTCGTTCTTTCAGCACCACTTACAGGTATATATTTTGCTATTGTGACTATGCACTATTGACTTTAACAAGGTAATGCATGTTTTTTGTTACCGATTATCATGTTTACATGAAGGACCTTTATGATATGGGCTGTTAAATTTCTAATTAAATATGTAATTTTTAAAATGACACAAATATAAGTAATGTTGAAGAGGACTATTCCTACATGCATTGTTTGCACAATATTACAGGTGTACATCACGTCCCTTAATCAACATTGGGTTATTATATTTACTTGTATGCTTTTATTTAAAAGCCAAGAACACTGAAGTCTAACCTTCGCACTGCAGCTGTTGTCAAAGTTCAACCCACATTATGCACTTCCAACATTGCAGCATTTGAGTCATGATGTGAGTTGGATTTGTCTAAGCTATAGAGTGACAAGGTTGACCATCAGTATCCTATAGCATAAGTAGGCTTTTGTGTTAGCATTTGTTTTCGACATGTGCATATCTGAAATAATATGTCACAATTATTTAGTTACAGATTTGTGACAAAGAGTAATCATTTTATGGTTTTAAAGCTGATGTTTCAATTGTTTACAGCTTAGAAATCAGGGTGTAGCCTCATATCTATGTGTAGCACTAGACACTTTGACATGTCATCTTTAGGGTTGAGCATTCCGATACTGCAAATATCGGGTATCGGCCGATATTGGCTGTATCGGAATTCCGATTCCGAGTTCCGATATTTTCGTCATATCGGATACCGGAATCGGGATGTCACTGTCACTGTCAGTGTCCGTCTGTGGGTCTGTCAGGAGTCAGTGGCACTTACCTGGCAGAAGATCTCCGGCGGTCACGGGCTGGACTGCTTCATGGCCGCCATCCTCTTCTCCCCGGCGGTCACATGCAGTTTCTCGCGATAACTGCAGTGACTGCTGGGTAATCCCGGCCGTAAAGCAGTCAGTCCGATGACGTCACCGCCGGGGAAGCAGGTAATCAGCTGTGCTGCGTAGCAATGACAGGCTCTGCCTGTCATTGCGATGTAGCAGAGCTGGATCGTCGTGGGACTGTCGTTATGGACTGCGTCGGACAGGTGGTATACTGTTGGTTTGTTTTTTTTATTTTTTTACAGGAGATCGATGGCGTCGCAGGAATGAGAGAGTAATAAAAAAAATGAAAACTGTGTTGTCTCTTTTATTTCATTAAAAACTTTTTTCTTGCTGTGTCTTTTTTTTACACATTTAAAAACTTTGGGATTAATAATGGATCGGTGTCTTATTGACGCCTCTCCATTATTAACCGGGCTTATTGTCACCGTGCAATCAACGGTGACATTAACCCCTTATTACCCCACTTGCCACCGCTACAGGGCAGTGGGAAGAGCCGGGTAAAGTGCCACAATTGGCACATCTTTTGATGCGCCAAATGTGGGGCTGCTGTAGCCTGGTATTATCAGGCTGTTGAGGGCCAAAATCCATGGGCCTTGACAGTCTTTTAATACCAGGCCGCAGCAGTCTGCATTTTACTTGGCTGGTTAACAAAAATAGGGGGACCCCTACACCGTTTTTTTTTCGAGGGGATCCCCTATTTTTGTTAACCAGCCAAGCTAAGCAGACTGCTGTGGCCTGGTATTATCAGGCTTGCAAGGTCCATGGATATTGGATCCTTACCAGCCTGAAAAACCAGGCCTCAGCGGTCTGCTTCATCTGGCTGGTTAACAAAAATAGGGGGGACCCCACGCCAATTTTTTTCGAGGGGATCCCCTATTTTTGTTAATCAGCCAAGATATGCAGACTGCTGTGGCCTGGTATTATCAGGCTGGCAAGGTCCATGGATCTTGGCTCCTTAACAGCCTGAAAATCCAGGCCTCAGCGGTCTGCTTCATCTGGCTGGTTAACAAAAATAGGGGGGACCCCACGCCATTTTTTTTTCGAAGGGAACCCCTATTTTTGTTAATCAGTTCCCTCTGACGTCACTGATGGTGTCCCTGGCTGACCTGAAGTGAAAGTGGAAAGCAATCAATTAAGCTTTCCACTTCCTCTCCTGTCAGCCAGGAGAGGAGTTCATTCATTTGGGGGTTTACTGTGAGGCTGCAGCATTAGCTGCGGTCCCTGCAGTAAACATTAACCCTTTCTGAAGGATTACACCGTGGGACCTGACTGTGCATCGGATTGGTAAGAATAATTTTGCTTTATTATTTTATTTTTATTACAGGAAATGGTTTTAGCAGGTAAATAAAATATGTTCAAAAACTGTGTGATTATTTCATTAAACTTCTTTTTTATTAAAGTGTGTGTGTTTGATTTTTCTTTCATACAATAGGATTAATAATTGATAGTTGTCTAATTGACAGCTCTCAATTATTAACCTGGCTTAAAGTGACCTTTCAATTGCAAGGTCATTTTAACCCCTTATTAACCCATTCGCCACCGCTACAGGGCAATGGGAATAGACGGGCAAAGTGCCAGAAAGGGCAAATCTAATTAGAGATTTGCCCTTTCTGGGGTGTCTGGGGGCAGATGTTAAGTAGCCGGGGGGGGCCAAAAAAAATGGTCCCTCTCTGGGCTATTATTATCTGCCCCACTCACTGGCTTTGTCTGTCTGGTTGCGAAAATAGGGCGGGAGCCCAAGCATTTTTTTTCAGCAATTTTACACCTCATATATATATATACATGTCATTGAATTTGTGACACATATATATATATATTATATTTATAGTTTCATACACTTCTACATAGTATAATAGCCGCTAATTCAATTGCCGGATTTTGTGAAAATGCAGAACCCGACATGAAATGACACTTGGTGTACATAGGTTAACCATGTCTTTTCATGTAGTTTGATATCTGATTTGCACAAACAATTACATGAGTGTAAGTGTGCAAAATTTCACACCTGTAGGGGTTAATTAAAGGTGTAAATTCGTAGCAAAAAAGTCCGTTTTTTTTTACGAATTTACACCTTTAATTAACCCCTACAGGTGTGAAATTTTGCACACATAGACTGATGTAATTGTTTGTGCAAATCAGATAGCAAACGACATGAAAAGACATGGTTAACCCTATGTACACCAAGTGTCATTTCATGTCGGGTGCTTCTGTCTTTTCACAGAAGCCGGCTTTACCCGGCAATTGAATCAGAGGATATTTTACTATGTAGAAGTGTATAAACTATACATATATGTATATATATATATGTCACAATGACATGTATATATATATATATATATATATAATATATTCTATGTGTGTATATTTAGTGTTTACAAGGAAAGAAAGAGGTTTTTTTAGTTGCGATATTTTGTTCCCATAGACTTACATGGACTTCCGGTATCGGTATCGGGTATCGCCGATATTTTAATGGTATCGGCGATACCATTCCGATTCCGATACTTTTGGATATCAGAAAGCATCGCTCAACTCTAGTCATGTTTTTTTCACCATGTGTAGGTAGCTAGCAGTAATTTTTGCCGGACACACAGCAGGGGAACAGCAGGCGTTACTGAACCCCAAAACACATCAGCGATTGTTTTCATCTGTGCATCTAACACTTCTGAGCAGAAACTGGCGGTGTTGAAGCCCAGGGTCAAGGAGGGTGTAGGCAGAGGCCTAGTATGAGATGTTTGAAGTTGAATTTGTAGTTAGCAGCAGTAATTTTTGCCAGACACACAGCAGGGGAACAGCAGGCGTTACTGAACCCCACAAACACATCAGCGATTGTTTTCATCTGTGCATCTAACACTTCTGAGCAGCAACTGGCGGTGTTGAAGCCCAGGGTCAAGGAGGGTGTAGGCAGAGGCCTAGTATGAGATGTTTGAAGTTGAATTTGTAGTTAGCAGCAGTAATTTTTGCCAGACACACAGCAGGGGAACAGCAGGCGTTACTGAACCCCACAAACACATCAGCGATTGTTTTCATCTGTGCATCTAACACTTCTGAGCAGCAACTGGCGGTGTTGAAGCCCAGGGTCAAGGAGGGTTTTTAAATAAAATATTGAGTTATTGCCTTGTTACGTGGCCATTGCAAATGTATGTACTTCAAACAAGAATAAATGAAGTTTTACTAGGACAATAAAATGATGAATTTCAATTCCAAGAATAGAAAAATATTTATACTTGAGAGTCCTCAGTGGTTGATACCGTTTAATGGCTAACTGTAAAGATGGTAACAAATTCCAAGCTTTCGAGACTACTCAGGTCTCTTCATCAGGCTAAGAGTAAAACAAAAAATGAAGAATCACATATTTCTACACACAACAGGACACAGGAAAAGTGCAATAGGTAAGACAAGTCACGTGAAGCAGAACTGTCATTATGGCAGAGGGATGATCATAAATATTGGAACAGTTCATAGATAAGGAGAGAAAGTTTTATTGCCCTCTGATTGGGGTCTGGTGTTCTGTTTTGATGCCCCTAGAAGGTCAGAGACGCAGATTCCTTAATTGATATAGAATGACATGAATTTGTGTGATCTATTCATTACAGCACTAAGAGTGTCAAAGGTCATCAGGAGATTATATTCCCAAACCTTTCTATCTTTCTCAGATTTGAAGTTATATTTTAATACCAGTAATTCCATATCCATCATGCTATGACCGGGCATACAAAAGTGTTTTGCCACAGGTAAATCCATTATTTTTTCTCTTATTGTGTGGTGATGATAATTCATCCTTGTTCTCAGTTTTTGGCCGGTCTCCCCCACATACAGACCCCCAGTTTGACATTTTGTACATATAATTAGGTACACCACATTAGATGTGATGCAACTGAAAGTACCTTTGATCTTGTAGTCGTGATGGGAGTAGGGGATCTTTATCTTGTCCGTGGTCATTATAGATGCACAGGTTTTACATTTCTTATGGTTGCAAGGAAAGGTTCCTGCAGCTGTTGGGGAGGACAGGGAGCTTCTGACAATGATGCTTCTTAGATTTGGGGGCTGCCTAAAACACAGTAGTGGGGGGTCGCCTCAGAAAGACTTTTTTGAACCAGGGATACCATCCAAGAACAATTGAAAACCAAATTTCAAGAGCCAAAGAATATCAAGGAATCACCTGCTACATTACAAAGGTAAAGAAGAAAATAACCGGGTGCCTCTAGTGGTCACCTACAATCTAAATCTGGAGGTGCTAAGGGGAGCTACATGGAAACTACAACCTTTACTACAAAAAGATGCCCGATATTACAATCCATATTTCCAGACCCCCACTACTGTGTTTTAGGCAGCCCCCAAATGTAAGAAGCATCATTGTCAGAAGCTCCCTGTCCTCCCCAACAGCTGCAGGAACCTTTCCTTTCAACAAGAAGAAATGTAAAACCTGTGCATCTATAATGACCACGGACAAGATAAAGATCCCCAACTCCCATCACGACTACAAGATCCCAGCTACTTTCAGCTGCATCACATCTAATGTGGTGTACCTAATTATATGTACTAAATATCCAAATGGGGGTCTGTATGTGGGGGAGACCGGCCAAAAACTGAGAACAAGGATGAATTATCATCGCCACACAATAAGAGAAAAAATAATGGATTTACCTGTGGCAAAAAACTTTGGTATGCCCGGTCATAGCATGATGGATATGGAATTACTGGTATTAAAATGTAACTTCAAATCTGAGAAAGATAGAAAGGTTTCGAAATATAAGCTCATCATGACCTTTGACACTCTTAGTGCTTGAATGAATAGATCACACGGATTCATGTCATTCTATATCAATTAAGGAATCTGCGTCTCTGCCCTTCCAGGGGCATGAAAACACAAAACCAGACCCCAATCAGAGGGCAATAAAACTTTCTATCCTTATCTAGGAACTGTTCCAATATTTATGTTCATCCCTCTGGCATAATGACAGTTCTGCTGCACGTCACTTGTCTTACCTATTGCACTATTCCTGTGTCCTGTTGTGTATAGAAATATGTGATTCTTCATTTTTTGTTTTAGTCTTTGCCTGATGAAGAGACGTGAGTAGCCTCGAAAGCTTGCAATTTGTTACCATCTTTTCAGTTATCCATTAAAAGGTATCAACCACTGAGGACTCTCAAGTCTAAATATTTTTCTATCTACTGGCTAAGACGGTACGAAGATACACATCTTTCCTAATTTCAAGAATAAAAATAAAGACCCTGCAAATATAAACGCATATATGCACATGGCAACAAGAAATGGAACAACACACCACCCAAAAATTAGTTTACAAAATATAGTGTTGTAAATTTAAGAATAAAAGTCCATTTTTGTATTTATGAATAATGCTTAAGGAACGCTATGTTAAACCATAACATAGTGAAGACAATGGATTTTGTAATAGTCACTCATCATCATCATTGCAATTTATATGTGACAGTCACAGACATTTCAATTATTTAAGTTAATAAAATCGTCACTTTGTACAGCATGTATGACATGTCCAGCATGGACTCATCAATGTGATGACGCAATAATGTGCGATAAAAAATAACCATTTAAAAAAACATTATGCATTGTCACAATTTAAGTGTGTGCCTGCAAGTGTAGGTGAAACAAAGGCTACGGATAGCAAAGGTATATTCTATGTCTGTATCAGACAGTGGACAGCCTCTGATGGGTAATGGCGATGTTATACTGTACGTCAATAAAGTCTGCGGCTGCAATCATGCATTTTTTGCTTGTACAGTGTTGAAGAGGGTAAAAGCATGTCTGGTTGCGCAAGGCTTTATCCGTCAACACTACCTTCCTACTGTCACGCGTAGGGTAGGGTAGCGTGTGTCTATTAGATGACTCTCTGTAAAATGTGACCTTACGCAGCGTTATTCTGCCCTAGGGACGCCAAAAATCAGACAGCAGTAATCATATACTGTCTAATACTCCACCTATGACCAACAAAAAAAGCACGTTCCCTCTTTAACAATCTACAAGACTAACAAGCATAATGGTTGACACTGACTTTATTGAGGTACAGTATTACATCGACATTGTCCATGAGTAACTATGCACTGTGATACCTATATACCATTATTATTTTATATCTGTTGTGGTTGTTTCAACAGCACTTGCAGGTATAACTACCTATTGTCAGTATGCATGATGCACTTTCTAGATGTAATAATTTATTATTGCACATTATTACCAGGTTTAGATGCTGGCCATTTCATATATGGTGTGTGAAGTTACAGTTGGCATCAGTATGTGTATTTTATAATGTCTGTCATAAATATAACTCGTGATGATGATGATGAGGATGTTTATGATTCGTACATCCATTGACTGCATTATCTTACAGGTACAGATAAAGTTCCTTAAAAAGCATTAATTGATAAGTATGAAATGTACTTTTATGCATTAATTTCAAAAAGTGAACACTATGTTTTAGTTTTTGTTACCATTTCTAATAGACATGTGCAGATATGCGCTGTGATGACAAATTATTATTTGTCCATATTTGTTATAAAAATTTATCATTCTAGGCCTGGAAAACTTCACTATTTCCTGTTTTAAGCATAACAATCAGGGTGACGGCTCTTCCCTATTTGGAGCATGTTCGACATGGGTTTTTCTGTGCATGTGTAGGGAACAGGAGACTTCTTGCCGGACACACAGCAGGGGAACAGCTGGCGTTACTGAACCCCACTAACACTATAGCTTGTGTATTGGTCTGTGGACACGACACTTCTGAGCAGCAACTGGCAGTGTTGTAGCCCAGGGAGTAGAGTTCAGGTGGTAGAAAGATGAACATAACAGGAGACATGGATAACGTTGCGAACCAGTTATTTAATCTGAAAACGGACAGACAAATTCTGGCGAGATCCATGCCTTGTTCATTTTCAGAAAAGTAAGCCGGTCTACATTATCGGAGGATAGTCGCATGCGACGGTCTGTTAGTACACCACCTGCAGCACTAAAGACGCGCTCCGATAATACACTGGCAGCAGGGCAAGCCAGCACCTCCAATGCATACTGGCTAAGCTCTGGCCATGTATCCAGCTTAGAGACCCAAAACTTGAATGGGGAAGAGCCATCTGGGAGTACACTGAGAGGGAAAGACATGTAGTCTGTCACCATCTTACGGAAACGTTGCCTCCTGCTGACTGGAGCCGTCTCGGATGGTGTAGACATTTGTGGCGCTGCCACAAAACTTCGCCACATTTGGAACATACTGGTCTTGCATTGTGCAGAGGCGCTGCTTGTGCTCCCTCTTGTTGCAGAGCTGTCTCCACTGCCTCGACGCACACAGCTGCTTTGTAAAGCAGTAGCAGCAGCAGTGCTCTCGGCTTGAATGGAGAACATTATGGATTGCACCAGTGTGTCTTGGTACTCCCGCATTTTACGCTCCCGGTTCAACGGTGTGATGAGGCTTTGTAAGTTGTCCCGGTAGCGAGGGTCTAGGAGGGTGTACACCCAATAATCAGACGTGGTGAGAATGTGGGCGATGCGGCGGTCGTTTCTCAGGCACTGCAGCATGAAATCAACCATGTGCTGCAGACTCCCAACTGGCCAAGAAACGCTGTCCCCTGCAAGAGGCATCATCTCTGCCTGCTCTGCATCACCCCACCCTCGCTCTACATACTGACTAGAGCGTTGTGTACCTCCCTCTGGAGCGATGTCTTCCTCCTCCATTGACTCCTCCTCATCCTCCTCACAAAGTGAGCCCTGCCCAGCCCTTTGTGAGGAACCACATTGCGCTGACTGTCCAGAAGATGATGGAATTTGTGACTCCTCATCCTCCACCTCTTCCAAAACCTCATCCCTTAGTGCTTGCTGTGTTTTTTGAAGCAGGCAGATAAGGGGGACAGTCAGGCTGACTAGTGCATCATCTGCACTCGCCATCCGCGTTGACTCATCAAACGCACGCAAAACGTGGCAGATGTCCTTCATAGAGGCCCACTCAGTAGTGGTGAAGTGTGAACGGCGCAAATTGCGAGTTGATTGCGCCTGATGCAGCTGATACTCCATTACTGCTGGCTGCTGCTCACACAACCGCTCCAACATATGTAACGTGGAATTCCACCTGGTGGGTACGTCACATATGATGCGATGTTCAGGAAGGCGAAATCTGCGTTGCAGAGCTGCAATGCGCGATCTGGCCATGCTGGAACGTCGCAAGTGAGCGCACTCTAGGCGGACCTTGTGCAGCAGTGCATCAAGATCCGGATAGTCCCTCAAAAAACTCTGCACGACCAAGTTGAGCACATGTGCCAGACATGGTATGTGAGTGAGGTTGCCAAGGCCCAGAGCTGCCACCAGATTTCGGCCATTGTCACACACTACCAAGCCTGGCTGGAGATTCGCTGGCAAAAACCACACGTCGCTCTCCTGCTTGATGGCATTCCAGAGCTCCTGCGCTGTGTGGCTTTGATTCCCCATGGAAATTAATTTCAGGACGGCCTGTTGACGTTTGGCCACGGCTGTGCTCATATCGGTCGCAACAGGTAAGCGTTCACGGGTCCATGTGGAGGTAGACTGTGACGGCTCCTGCAGCGATGATTCTGAGGAACTGGAGTAGGAGGAGGAGTCAATGTGGACAGACTTGATTCCTGCAATCCTTGGAGTTGGCAGAACACGTACAGCGCCACTCGCAAGATCTGTACCCGGCTCCACAACATTGACCCAATGGGCAGTGAGGGAAAGGTATCGTCCCTGGCCATGGGTACTGGTCCACGCATCGGTGGTCAGGTGGACCTTGCTACTGACGGCGTTTAGTAGCGCATGTTTAATTTTTCCCTCAACATGCTTTTGCAGACCAGGGACGGCTTGCCTGCTGAAATAAAATCGGCTGGGCACATTGTATTGTGGGACTGCCAATGCCATTAAGTTACGGAAACTGTCAGTCTCCACCAGCCTGAATGACAGCATTTCAAGGGACAGGAGTTTTGCAATGCCAGCATTCAGAGCCTGTGCTCATGGATGGTTTGCCGAGTATGGCCGTCTTTTATCCCATGCCTGTGCTACCGATGGCTGTTTTGTGGCCTGGGAGTGTGAGGATGACAGGGAACTTGCAGCTGTGGGTGGAATAACACTGGGTCTCTGGACAACAGTGACAGAGGTTCTTCCATGGCGATCCTGTGAGGAAGCCGAACCAGCTGTGTGTGAGCTGGAGGAAGAGGCTCCAACACGAGCTGAAGATGTAGGTGCTGCTGTAGGTTGGCCTACATCTCCAGTGTGTCTTTGTAACTCAACCACGTGCTTTGACCGCACATGTTTCCACATATTTGTGGTATTAAGGTTACTGACACTTTTACCTCTTTTTACTTTTTGATTACACAGCTTGCATTTGACATAGCAAATATCATCTGCAAGTGTGTCAAAAAAGGACCACGCAGTGCAAGTCCTGGGAGCGCCCGTTTTGGCTGTTGGAAGAGAACTGCTACGAACGGGTGCCAAACTGGAGGCTACAGGCAACCGAGTCTGCAGCCTACCTCTCCCTACTGTTTGGACCGTTGGGGCAATCTCTTCCTCAGAGCTGCTACCACCACCTTCCTGTTCCTCACGCCATGTTGGGTCTTGGACCTCATCATCTCCACTACCCTCTTCCAACACCTGCTGCTGTTGGGTGATCTGGCCAGCACCATGCTCAACAAAAACTGGCACCTGAGTCTCATCATCATCAGATGCGTTCTGCGGTGTGCTGACCATCGGCACTGGCTCACCCGCCTCTTCAGATTCAGAGAGACACAGCTGTTGTGCATCACTGCATACTCCCTCTTCTTCACATTCCAGAATGCTACTTGGCTGGGCCCCTGTTTGCAAGCCAACAGATTCTGAGAACAGAAGCAGAGACTCAGCTGGCTCCTTTACAGAGCTCTCTGACTGCCTGGGCAATTTGGCAGGCGGTGAAGAGACAGATGGTTGTTCAACAGTGCTGTGGTCCTGAGAGGAGGTGGAAGCAATTGAAGTCGATGCATTGGCTGCCATCCAACCAACAACGGCTTCAATTTGTTCTTCCCGCAGCAGGGGGCTACGCCGAGCTCCTACAAAAGTGCGCATAAAGGAACGCTCACGGGGAAAACTGGTGGATGCTGTGTCACTGGGGGCGGCAGCAGCCACAGAATCCCCACGTCCTCTCCCTGCTGAAACTCCACGGCCACGACCACGTGCCTTACTCCCTGCCTTCTTCATCTTGGTAGATTGATAAAGTCAGAAAAGTTATAAGGCCTAAGTGTGGTTATTCCTCAGAGACTGCAGTGAACACTGCAGACAACTGTTCACTAGCTGTGAAAGGCCCCTTTGTGTACTTCTATAGTGTTTGCAACCAATGTATTGTATACGGATGGAAGCGCGTCACACTAATAGATTATATTTTTTTAAAATAGAATGGAGCAGCACCAATTAGAGAAAAATGTGAAGGATGAGGCAGTGACACACGCTCAGCAGACTACAACCAGCAGTGGTTGAAGAACTAACTGTAGCGTAATCTGCACTCAAAAAATGAAAAGCTCACAGACTACAGTGAACACTGCAGACAACTGTTCAGTAGCTGTAAAAGGCCCCTTTGTGTACTTCTATAGTGTTTGCAACCAATGTATTGTATACGGATGGAAGCGCGTCACACTAATAGATTATATTTTTTTTAAAATAGAATGGAGCAGCACCAATTAGAGAAAAATGTGAAGGATGAGGCAGTGACACACGCTCAGCAGACTACAACCAGCAGTGGTTGAAGAACTAACTGTAGCGTAATCTGCACTCAAAAAATGAAAAGCTCACAGACTACAGTGAACACTGCAGACAACTGTTCAGTAGCTGTAAAAGGCCCCTTTGTGTACTTCTATAGTGTTTGCAACCAATGTATTGTATACGGATGGAAGCGCGTCACACTAATAGATTATATTTTTTTAAAATAGAATGGAGCAGCACCAATTAGAGAAAAATGTGAAGGATGAGGCAGTGACACACGCTCAGCAGACTACAACCAGCAGTGGTTGAAGAACTAACTGTAGCGTAATCTGCACTCAAAAAATGAAAAGCTCACAGACTACAGTGAACACTGCACACAACTGTTCACTAGCTGTGAAAGGCTCCTTTCTGTACTTCTATAGTGTTTGCAACCAATGTATTGTATACGGATGGAAGCACGTCACACTAATAGATCACTGTTAATTTCAATTGAATGGAGCTGCACCAATTCCACAAAATAAAATAAAAAAAAGAGTCAGTGAGTGACACGTGCAGATGCCTACAAACAGCGGTGGATGCAGAGCAAACAGCAGCGTCACCTGCACTCACACACACACCTTGCACAGAGCTGTTAAAACAACACTGCAAGGCAAAAGGAAGCTTTGCACAGCGGTTGGTAAACTAGCCTGCCTAAAGCACAGTACACAAAATCGCAATCTCTAACTGTCCCTCAGAGTCAGCAGAGCAGCGTTCTGTCCCTAACTGAGTTCACAGCACAGTGACGCTAAAATGGCGGCGGCGCCTTTTATAGTGCATTCTGACATCATTTCAGCAGCCAATCACAGCCATGCCATTAGTTAAGATGACAGCAGCATTACAGGATGTGCCCACACTTCGTAGGATTCCTCATTGGCTGACTAAAATCACAGTGCCTCTCAAAGAATTATGGGAACTTCCGATTCCGGTATACGATATAGGAAAAATATCGGAACTAAGTATCGGAATTCCGATACAGCGAATATCGGCCGATACCCGATACTTGCGGTATCGGAATGCTCAACACTAATATTGGCCAATCTATGCGCTAAGAGCCTTCATTTTTTCATAGCAATTTTTGCAGATACATATTTCATATATACATCACATAGCGCTTTTTTCAGTTTTTTTCTACGCAGCAATGCAGTTCCTATGCTCTAGAGTAATCATTCTTGGTAAGTTATGGTGCAAACCTTAATGTTTTTGGTTTGTATACTTTCCTTGGTTGGCGCCTGTTCACAATAGCTTAGATGTGCTGGTCCTTTTTTTGTCTATTTGTATTAAGCTTTTTGGACATGTGCACTCACTCCCAAAAGCCACAGGTGATTTTATTCAGATTAGCTGGTCTATACCTGCTCCATAAATTGTAGGCTTTTTGCCCAAGAGAGGTGACATACAGGATAGTGACCCAATTGATGAAGGACACCGTGACGTGGTAATTGGGCAAACATATATTGGCCAATCTATGTGCTAAGAGCCTTCATTTTTTCATAGCAATTTTTGCAGATACATATTTTATATATACATCATAAAGCGCTTTTTTCAATTTTTTTCTATTCAGCAATACAGTTCCTATGCTCCAGAGCATGGTTCCCCAACTCCAGGCCTCAAGGCCCACCAACAGGTCATGTTTTCAGGATTTCCCTTGTATTGTACAGGTGATGCAATTATCACCTGGGCAATACTAAGGAAATCCTGAAAACATGACCTGTTGGTGGGCCTTGAGGACTGGAGTTGGGGAACACTACTCTGGTAAGTTATGGTGCAAACCTTAATGTTTTTGATTTGAAACAAGAGCAGTGTCAAAAGGTTGTTGGTTGGATAGCAGATAATGCTTCCAGTCACTTTGCTACCACCGCCAGCACCCTGTCTTCCACATGGTCAAGTCTGAGTAGCTGTGAGTCAGGACCGCATATTCTTCACCCTGATCCTCCTTCCTCCCGCCATGCCGAGTGCCAGGAGATAACTGATCCTTCACTTGGACACTCAGAAGAGCGGTTTACTTCTCCATTTATAGATTCGGGCCTCTCACCCGGTCCACTTGAAGCGGGGCAAAATGAGGTCGAATGTAGTGATGCCCAAATATTTGAGCAGCCACGTTCACACGAAGGTGATGGTGGGAATGTGTCACAGCAGGTGGACGATGATGAGACACAATTGCCAGAAAGTCAGGAGGATGACCATGGTGCGGAAGTGGAAAAGACGGTGGTGGATGATATAGTAACTGACCCAGCCTGGTAGGAGGACATGCAGAGCGAGGACAGCAGCACACAGGGGGAGGGAGGCATAGCATCACAACAGGCAGGAAGAAGCACTGTGGTGGCTGCAGACAGAAGGCGGGCAACTGTTCCTCGTAACACCAATAAGTCTGAAGTTGGCAGTATAACTGTTAGGTCTTCCTGAGTCTGGTTGTTTTTTAAAGACTCTGCCTATAACCCCAAACGGGCAATTTGCACCAAAACAAAACTACCAGCTTGACCACCACCAACATGATCAGGCACATGACAGCATAGCACTCAACTTTGTGGGCCGAACCCCAGAACCGAACACTGTCTGCGGGTGACACCAGTGCTTCTTCTGCTGTTGTGCGTGGGAGCCAATCCCCTGTCCACGGTGCTTGCGAAGATGCCTCCTGCCCTGCGCCTGTCGTTGCACACACTCAACTACCACCATCATCAAGCACGTCCACATCCTTGTCCCAGCGCAGCCTTTAGTTTTCCATACCCCTGTCATTGGAACGCATGCAGAGATTCACAGCAAACGCCCAACAGGCTGCAGTACTAAATTCACACATTTCTTGTCTGCTTGCACTCAAAATGTTGCCTTTAAGGCTTGTGGAAATAGAAGCTTTCCACAATCTGATGGCGGCGGCAGCCCCAAGATACTCTGTCCCCTGTTGCCACTATATCTCCAGTGTGCTGTCCCTGTATTACACAAGCACGTGTCCCACAACATTACCTGTGCCCTCAACAATGCAGTTGCTGGGAAATTCCACCTAACCACGGACACATGGACAAGTGCTTGTGGGCAGGGACGGTACATCTTGCTGATGGCACACTGGGTTAACATAGTGGAAGCCTGGACTCAGTTGGACCTTGGGATGGAACACATCCTCCCGATGTGAGGATTGAGGCCCTAGGTCAATCAAGGTTGCCCCCACAGTCTACAGCTCCTGCACCTCATCCTCCTCCTCTTCAGCCTCCATCTCCGAAATGACCATATCAGTCACTAGCTGGAAGCACTGCAGCACTACCTCAGTCAAACTACAACAGTTTGTGCTTAAGCTAATATGCTTTGGTGACAAATCGCACAATGCTGAAGAGTTGTGGACAGCTCTGAAAATGCAGGCAGCTCTGTGGCTTACACTGTTGAACCTAGAGCAGGCATGGTCATGTGTGACAATGGCCGGAACCTGGTGACGGCTCTGAGGTGAGGCAAGGCGAGCTCACACACATACCATGCCTGGCCCATATGCTTAACCTCATGGTTCAGCAGCTTCTCAAAACCTACCCGGACCTTCTGGATCTGCTTGTCAAAGTATGCCATCTGTGTGCCTATTTTAGAAAGTCAGCTACAGCTTCAGTCGCCCTTGCCATCCTTCAGCAGTGTTTGCAGCTTCCAGCTCACCGACTGGTGTGTGATGTACCTACGCATTGGAACTCTACACTGAATATCTTGGAAAGGATTTGTGAGCGGAAGAGGGCAGTTGTTGACTACCAGCATCAACAATGCCGTCGGTATTCAGTTCAGACTCCACACATAAGACCTCAGGAGTGGACATGGATGTCAGGCATATGTACCATCCTACAAAACTTTGAGGAGTCTGCCAAGATGAGGAAGAGGAGGAGGAAGAACAGGAGCTACTTTCCTGTGCTATAGATAATGCTACAAGCACAACTGTCATACCGTCTGTTAAGCGTGAATGACCTAAGGATTTGGAGGAGGAGGAGGAGTCAGTCGTCCTGTTGGTAAGGACATGGAAGTCTTGCCTGTTAGCAGTCTGGCACACATGGCAGACTTTATGCTGCACTGCCTTCCCGTGACCATCACATTATAAAAATTTGCGCTGATGCTCATTACTAGTTGGTGACACTTCTAGACCCACACTACAAGGAGAACTTTCAATCTCTTCTTCCAGAGGCAGATAGGTGCGCTAAAATGTTGCAGTACCAGAGGGTAATTGTTGTGGAATTATTAAAATATTCCCATCTGAAAATGCTGGTGGCAGAGGTCACAGTTCTCTGGACAACCAAGGAGTAGAGGCGCGAGAGACTCAACTCTAATCCAGTAGAGGCAGGGTAACAGTGGCAAAGTTCTGTGACAGTTTTCTCAGACACTCCCATCGCCCTGGCCCAGAGACGCAGGGTACTCTCACAAGGAGTGCAAAGTTTGGGAAGATGCAGAGGGAGTACCTTGCTGACCGTAGCAACATACTCAGTGATTCCTCTGTGCCTTTTCATTAATGGGTATCCAACCTGTACACATGGCATGGACTGTCTCTCTACGCCTTGGAGGTCCTGGCCTGCCCTGCTGCTAGCGTTTTGTCAGAGGGGGGTTTTAGTGCCGCTGGGGGGATTATAACTGATAAGCGCATCTGCCTGTCAACTGAAAATGCTGTCCGGCTGACTTTTATAAAAATGAACAAGGGCTGGATAGGGCAGGCTTGTCTAGACCACGGAATGATGAATGATAACAGCGAAACATAACCTCCAATACAGTGTCTTTTTTGGGAGGTATATTCCCATGCACCTCTTCACACCCACATATGGGTATAACGCTTCCTGAGTTTGGCTATTTGGTGTGTTATCCTCCTCTTTCTCCTCATCCTCATCATCCACCACCACTAGAAAAACATTGTGACCGTGGTCCATGATGCAACAACCAACTTATTGGGGTGGGCAGGATCACGGTTCTATCAGGTATTACTTTGGGCCTTTTATTTATTTCATTTATTGTGTCGCTTGGTCGGTTTTACCCTTATATGGGTTTATTCTAGTGTAACCTTAGTGTTTGTGTTAATATGTATGGACACTGGGTCCTTTATTGACTTACTCATTGTGTTAGTTACCTATATATTTTTGCACTGTGCACTTTTCCAAGCGCTCTGTTTACATGTCATGTGTTTTTTGCCCTCTAACTTGATGGTTTATCGTTTTTCCTGCCAGTCGTTTTACCACTGCCATCCTTGCATTTTTTAACTTATTGTATTCATCAAATAAAATTTTTGTATTTTATTATACCTTTGATTTATGAGTAGTGCATTTTCGTTTTTGATTTTCTTTTGTTTAAAAGGATGTTTTTATGCCCTTTGAAAAAAAATGTTTACACAGTTTGCTGATCTGCACCCCCCAGTGGGAAATGTTTGTCAGCAGATACACTTAGTGTACGGGCATTCCAAGTATAGGAGAAATGCTCTTTTAAACTGGGAAGACCTTTTTCTGAGGCCATCCTTCACGTCTCTTCCTGGTCTACCACTAGATCACCAGGGTGACCGTGTTCCGTGATGCAACAGCCACGTTAGTGTTTTCAAGGGTGTTTATGATGCTCATAACAAAAATTTTGACACAGTATGTGGATGTATACCCCAAGGGGAAAATGTTTGTCAGACCCGCTCCTTTAAACTGGGATGACATTTTTCGTAGGCCATCCTCCACGTCTCTTCAGACACCACCACTAGAACATGAGGGTGAATGTGTTCCTTGATGCAACAGCCACTATATTGTTTTGCAAGGGTGTTTATGATGTCCGTAAAAAAATATTTACACAGTAGGTTG
The DNA here is from genome assembly GCA_033576555.1 of Oophaga sylvatica. Classification (NCBI taxonomy): domain Eukaryota; kingdom Metazoa; phylum Chordata; class Amphibia; order Anura; family Dendrobatidae; genus Oophaga; species Oophaga sylvatica. Next base: position 754,433,988 of record JARQOD010000001.1, on the reverse strand, counting down.
ATATGTACCTCCCCAGGGGAAAATGTTTGTCAGCCCATAAACTTTGTGTATGGGCATTACAAGTATAGGAGACCAGCTCCTTTAAACTGGGATGACATTTTTTATAGTCCATACTCCACGTCTCTTCCAAGTAGTATTTGGATGCGTCCAAATTTGGGGCAGGCCTTGTATTCACTGCATAGGCAAACAGTATGGGAGACCAACTTCCTAATAATGAGAACCTTGATTGGTTGTTAATTTTCAAAACTCCAATGCAGGTTCATCAGCCTCAACATTGCAATTCTCCACTGCTGGTTCTTCAGGCTCATCACTGAAATGCTCCACTGCTGGGTGCTCTTCCTCAATACTGCAATGCTACAATGCAGGCTCTTCGGGCTCAAGATTGCAATTCTCCACTGCTGTGTGTTCATCCTCAACACTGCAATTCTCCACTGCCGGGTCTTCAGCCTCAACACTGCAATTGTCCACTGCAGGTTCTTCTGGCTCAACACTGAAATGCTTCACTGCTGTGTGTTTTTCCTCAACACTGCAAGGCTACAATAAAGGTTCTTACACCTCAACACTGCAATGCTCCACTGCTGGGTCTTTAGCCTCAACACTGCAATTGTCCACTGCAGGTTCTTCAGGCTCACCACTGCAAATCGACAATGCAGGTTCATCAGCCTCAACATTGCAATTCTCCACTGCTGGTTCTTCAGGCTCATCACTGAAATGCTCCACTGCTGGGTGCTCTTCCTCAATACTGCAATGCTACAATGCAGGTTCTTTGGGTTCAGCATTGCAATGCTCCACAGCTGTGTGTTCATCCTCAACACTGCAATTCTCCACTGCCGGGTCTTCAGCCTCAACACTGCAATTGTCCACTGCAGGTTTTTCTGGCTCAACACTGAAATGCTTCACTGCTGTGTGTTTTTCCTCAACACTGCAAGGCTACAATAAAGGTTCTTACGCCTCAACACTGCAATGCTCCACTGCTGGGTCTTTAGCCTCAACACTGCAATTGTCCACTGCAGGTTCTTCAGGCTCACCACTGCAAATCGACAATGCAGGTTTTTCAGCCTCACAATGCAATTCTCAACTGCTGGTCCTTCAGCCTCAACACTGGCATTCAACAATAGTTATTAACATAGTTATTAAGGTTGAAGGAAGACTTTAGGTCCATCTAGTTCAACCCATATCCTATCCAATGCAGGTTCTTCAGCCTAAACAATGAAATGCTCCAATGCCAGGTGCTCTTTAGCCTTAACGCTGCAATCCTCAACTGCAGTTACTTCAGCTTCAACACTGAAATTATCCACTGCAGGTTTTCCAGACTCAGCATTGACATTCTCCACTGCCGGGTTTTCATCCTCATCACTGACATTCTCTAATGCAGGTTCTTCAGGCTCATCAATTCACTGTGTAGCCAAACAATATGGGACCACCAAATTACTAGGAATAATGCTTTCAGGTGGCCATCCAGTACGTTGGTTCCAAGGTTTTATTAGGGTGCAGGTTTTCATTGGGGCAGGGAAGGCCTTGCATTCAAGGCCTAGGCAAACAATATGGCAGAACCAAATAAAGCTTAATGGAAACATTGGTTTCATGTGGCCATCCAGTACATTGCTTCAAAGGGTTAATGGGGTGTGTGTATTGTTGGGGAAGGGCAGGCCTTGCATTCATTGCCTAGGCAAACAGTATGGCAGGACCAAATAAAGCTTAATGGGAACTTTGGTTAAATGTGGCCATCCAGTGCGTGGGTTCAAAGGCTTATTGGGGTGCATGTAACTTTGGCACAGTTCAGGCCTTGCATTCAATGCATAGAAAAACAGTATGGCAGCACCAAGTAAAGCTTAATGAGAACTTTGATTTAATGAGGCCATCCAGTATGTGGGTTCAAAGGCTTATTGGGGTGCATGAAACTTTGGGAAAGGGCAGGCCTTCCATTCAATGCATAGGCAAAATGTATGGGAGTACCAAATGAATACTTGAAACTTTGGTTGCATGTGGTCATCCATGATGTCTGTTCAAAGGTTTGTTGGGGTGCGTCCAAATTTTGGCAGCCCTGCCACTCACTGCATATGCAAAAACAGTATAAAGGAAGCATTGTTTGATACTATCAGAGAAGGCTTTGGCCCGCAGCCCCAATGCCCTCTTAGCCACTCAGCCCTGTTCTTCCAAAACCAGCTTCACCACCATGACAGAAGATCAGCTCTCCACTCTCCTGTCAAGATCACACCTCACCACTTGCGCGCTTGACCCACTCCCGTCCCACCTCATCCCTAACCTTGCCACAGTCTTCATCCCTACTCTCACACACCTCTTCAACCTTTCACTTACAAATGGTGTCTTTCCTTCATCCTTCAAACATGCCTCAATCACCCCAATCCTCAAAAAGCCCTCCCTCGACCCATCCTCAGCGTCTAGCTATCGCCCGATATCTCTTCTCCCCTTCGCCTCAAAACTACTGGAACAGCATGTATATCTTGAACTGTCCTCCCACCTTTCCTCCTGCTCCCTCTTTGACCGGTTACAATCAGGCTTTCGACCGCATCACTCAACTGAAACTGCCCTAACTAAAGTCACCAACGACCTACTAACCGCCAAGAGCAAGCGACACTACTCTGTCCTCCTTCTCCTGGACCTATCTTCTGCCTTTGACACCGTAGACCATTCCCTCCTCCTACAGATTCTCTCATCTCTTGGCATCACAGACTTGGCCCTATCCTGGATCTCATCATACCTAACAGACCGAACTTTTAGTGTCTCCCTCTCACACACCACCTCCTCACCTCGCCCCCTGTCTGTCGGTGTTCCCCAAGGCTCAGTCCTAGGACCCCTACTCTTCTCCATCTACACCTTCGGCCTGGGACAGCTCATACAATCCCATGGCTTGCAGTATCACCTCTATGCCGATGACACGCAGATCTACCTATCTGGACCTGACCTCACCTCCCTACTGACCAAAATCCCACAGTGTCTGTCTGCTATCTCAGCCTTCTTTTCTGCTCGCTTTCTCAAACTGAACATGGACAAAACAGAATTCATCATCTTTCCCCCACCTCATTCTACCCCTCCACCAGGCCTATCCATCAATGTCAATGGCTGCTCGCTTTCCCCAGTCCCACATGCTCGGTGCCTTGGGGTGATCATCGACTCTGCCCTCTCTTTCAAACCACATATCCAAGCCCTCGCCACCTCCTGCCGCCTCAAACTCAAAAATATTTCCCGGATACGCTCATTCCTCAACCATGAAACCACAAAAACACTAGTGCACGCCCTTATCATCTCCCGCCTCGACTACTGCAACCTCCTACTGTCCGGCCTCCCCTCTAGCACTCTGGCACCACTCCAGTCCATCCTACACTCTGCTGCACGACTAATCCACCTGTCTTCCCGCTATTCCCAGCCTCCCCACTATGCCAGGCCCTTCACTGGCTTCCTATTGCCAGAGGCTCCAGTTCAAAACCTTAACCATGGCATACAAAGCCATCCACAACCTTTCTCCTCCATACATCTGTGACATGGTCTCCCGCTACCTACCTACACGCAACCTTCGATCCTCCCAAGATCTCCTTCTCGACTCCCCCCTCATCTCTTCTTCCCACAACCGCATACAAGACTTCTCCCGGGCTTCCCCCATACTCTGGAACTCCCTGCCGCAAAACATCAGACTTTCACCAACAACGGAGACCTTCAAGAAAAACCTGAAGACCCACCTGTTCCGACAAGCCTACAACCTGCAATGATCCTCAGTCTACTGAACCATCGCACGACCAGCTCTACCCTCTCCTAGTGTATTCTCACCCATCCCTGTAGACTGTGAGCCCTCGCGGGCAGGCTCCTCTCTCCTTCTGTACTTGTGTGTCCCTTGTCTAGCACATGTTTATTGTATCTGTCTATATTTTTCCCTTTTCATATGTAAAGCGCCATGGAATAAATGGCGCTATATAAATGTATAATAATAATAATAATAATAATAATGGGAACAACAAAGCATAGCCAGCTGATGGCTCTATAGAAAAGTGAGGGCCCACTGCTGGCACTATAAAAATAGACTTTGTGACTTTCAGAGTTTCTCCTTCATAAATGAAACAGGATGTGTCTGAAGATGTGTCACACACCATATGGCAAAATAAGGTTGTAAAATGTTAAAATGACATTTCACAGTGAATGCATTTATCTTGGTTGAAAGCAATGGTAAAGTTGAAAAATGCATCAAAAACAAGTGTGAACATAGCGCAAGTGGTGGAAGAACATTTTTGTTTTGGGTTATTTATTTTGCCTTGCATACAATTCATTACATTGGAAAGGATGTTCCTTAACATATTTCCCTGGAAAATCCATTTTGGTATCATTTGTGTATTTTTATTGTGCACCTGTAAAAGTGGCGTAAGACTGACAACATTGGTCACAGCTGTGACCTGTGTGTCAGAAATGCTTGCCGGGGTATTCCCCAGTATGTTACAATGTCATTTGAGCACTGTTTCCATCAATTTCAGACGGTTTCAGACCCTAAAAGGACCACCGGGTGGAGTCTCGGCAAAAATGCTCGGTTTTCCCTTAGACTTACATTGGGCTCGTTGCTCGGGTCGAGCACCATAGTATTCCAACTTGCTCAACCCGAGCAATGAGCACCCGAGTATTTTAGTGCTCGCTCATCCCTAATTCTTATATATGTGTGTGTCACTGATATCTATATACTGTACAGCATCTATGTATTCTGTGTGTATATATTCTATCTATTCTAGTCTAACCTGTCACTCTGTGATTTTACTGTATGTGGCACATGAATTGACTGCTTTTATTGTCTTTTATCGAATGTTACCGACTTTTTTGATATTTTAAGAAAAATGCTCGTGTTACCGATCATGAATCCGAATTCACCATATTCGTGCCAAATTTATGTTTGGTGATCGTTTTCCAAACATATTCGCTCATCTCTACAGAAGATTACAATATGCTATAAATACAGACAGCTGCAGGAATCCAGCGCAGGGGAAGACAAGTGGTCCCTATTCTTAAAGTGAAGTAATAGTCATTAGCGGCTTCCCCGCCCACCTATCAGCACCGAGCAATTGAATCTTCAAGGAGGGAGAGCTGATGTATTTTTTCTCTTTTTTAATTGTCTTTATTTCTCCATTAAATCTATGCAAAAGTTAATGAAAATGTAAAGCTTACATACAGTATGTGTTTAGCAACATGGCGCTTAAAATAAACTAAAACTTGTCTCAGATAAAAATCAAAATATTGTGTAAAAAAAAATGATGGCCGCTACATCATAAAATTAATGAATTAACAAACAAATCTAGAAATTTGAATAAGTACATGATGAAACTTTGGTTTTCTATATATGGATAAATGTGCATGCGTATTTCTTATATGCTTGTGTGCGTGTTTGTGCTACGCATATGTATGTAAATGTGTAATATATTACAATATGCTTACCTTCTGCTCATGTACATAATGTGAATATGCATGTAAATGTGCTTGTGTATATACAGGTGATGCCTGATGGAGGGGTGCTTGGAGGTAAACACAAGTCCTTCACAGTGACTCTTCACTGTCATTGTTTGACCTTGCTTGTTGGGAGTTCCACAAAATCTCTTAAAATTCATGTAAGTTGAGCAAATAATTATTACTAGAGAAATAAAAATAGTGATATTACTGAATATTAGACTCTTACGATTTGTACACTTCTGCATTTCTTATCAGAAAGCGTGAGAAATCAAAATGAATCATTTTCTATATCTGTAGTGAAGTCTTTATTGTATGCCATGATAAAAGTGCATTTGCTGTATTACTGTACTGCACACTTCTAGCTCCACTTTAAGAGCAGAGCATCTACAATGATCTTACATTTTTTCCCTCAATGTGTTGAGGCTGGGAATACTGACAGGGACGAGTGACAACTCTCTAATTATACCCTTACTGCCACTGCTGTTCTTGTTTTGGATGTGTTGCTCATTTTCTTCTCCTCTTTTTACTGAATAATGCATAGTCCTCTATCAGTATTCATGCAGTAAACACTGGAACACTGCCAGCCTAACATAGCTGATAACTGATTCAGTTTGTAACAAGTGCCTTTGGGACTTGCTAGGAAAAGTAGCCAAGAACAGATGTACTTTAATACTTCCTACGGACATGAAAGAATTCCATAGAATGCTGGAAGCATAAAATCTATTATGGCTGCTTGTTCTGTATGTTTCCAGTATTAGTTTACATCATTTGTATTATTGATATTGCTCACAGAGAACTAGGTACGATTAAGTGCAAGTCAAATGGCTATTCTCAAAATATTGACACTGTCTTTATTCTTATCCTGTATCTTACTGTACGAAATAAATGCTTTCATCTGAGTAAATTAATCTACATCACGTGCATTTTCTGAGTTTACCTATTTTACTATATTATACTATTCCATTGTTATGTAACTAGATCTATAGTATATGTAGTAAAGTATAATCCAATGATCTCTTATTGCAGGATTCTTTTTTACCTGGTTCACAAAAGGTACCAATCATTATAGAGATCATGCATAAATCACTGTTTTAGGTATTGTAGACTTTGTGCGTACATACAAGATTTCAATTCATATTAACCCCTTAACGACCAAGCATTTTGTAGGTTAAAGACCAGGCCAATTTTAACAATTCTGACCTCTGTCTCTTTATGAGGTTATAACTCTGGAATAGTGTTGAGCGATACGATAATGCAAATATCGGCTATCGGCCGATATTAGCTCTATCGGCCTTTCGATAATTCGTTTCGATATTTTCGTCTTATCGAATACCGGAATCGGATTTGTCACTGTCACTGTGAGTGTCCGTCGGTCGGGTCTGTCAGGAGTCAGCGGCACTTACCTGGCAGAAGATCTCCGGCGGTCACGTCCTGGACTGCTTGATGGCCGCCATTATCTTCTCCCTGGCGGTCACATGCAGTTTTTTGCGATAACTGCAGTGACTGCAGGGTAATCCCGGCCGTAAAGTAGTCAGTCCGATGACGTCACCGCCGGGGAAGCAGGTTATCAGCTGTGCTGCGCCGGGATGTCAGGCTCTGCCTGTCATTCTGATGTAGCAGAGCTGGATCGTCGTGGGACACTCGTTACTATGGACTGCGTCGGTCAGGTGGTATACTTTTTTTTTTTTTTCATTTTTTTACAGGAGATCGATGGCGTCGCAGCAGGATGAGACAGTAATAAAAGAAATGAAAACTGTGTTTTTTTTTTTTTTATTAAATTAAAAAAATTTTTTTGGAACATTCACCCTCCGGGTACATAAACAATTTAACTATTTATTTACATACAGGGACCCTGTCCGGGTTATTTATAATTCTTTGGCAGGGGTGTTCCAGGTACCACCTGGTACTCTTCTGGTGCTTGCCAAACATCCGAGGCACCAAGGACCACCAGGACCTGATGACGTCGTGTGGCCTGTACAGTCAAGTCGTGACCCGCTATCTGGGTCTGTGTGGCCACCTCTTTCATCTCTCTCCGGGTCTGGAGCCCTATGTCACGGACTGTACGAACCCCAGGGGGCCTAACAGGCGCCGGGTACGGGCCACGTATCGATATCATGTCGATGGGTGGGTCTGCTGAGAGAGACCACTGAGGGAGGCTGGGAGATTTACGGCGTGGGGTGGGCACTTTTGCAGAGGCCTGGATGTGGGAGGCTGAAGGCTTCGAGGGTCTCACAGGTTCCTGACACACTGGGGAGTAGGGGTCGCACCTGGTAACATTTAGGGCGTACCACCCATTGTAACCCCAGTGTTGGGTGTAAGTCACCAAGTCTCCTGGCAACAGGTCCCTCCCCGGGTGTCCTTCTGGGAGGTGAGTCTCCACGTCCCGCCGGGTCACAAAGACTTCTAAATAAAGTCCAGGCTCCTTGATGAAGCCCCACCCACCTTTCAATTTAAAGTTCCGTACTGCACCCTTACGCCGCGGCTCACTCAGGGTTCCTTTGTCCTTTCTCATCCGGTCCTTATCTGCCCGGTCCTTCTCCAGGTGACGTTGGCGAAGTTTTAGGGTTTCTCGATGCTCCCTTTGTCGCTCTGCTTCCTTCTCCCAACGTCTCCACTCTTCCTCCTGACGCCGATTGTAATTCTCCTACACCAGTTGCTCCATGTCTCCACCATCAAACTGCAGCTTACAGTGTCCGGTTTGCGGCAGCTCTCCTGTCGCCCCCCAGTCCTGGCGGCGCTCCCCTGCGGAGGAAGCAGACGGCTCTAAATCAGATGACAGTCGGGGCTCCGGTACAGGCAGGTAGTGCTCTGGTGCCTGCGCGGCCTCCTCCATGAGGACGGGTGTCGCTTCTTCTGTCTCAGCGACCGGGGCAGACAGCGGGATTTGGGGTGCTGCTGACGGTGCTGCGGTTTTTGCAGGAACGGGTGCCTCCACTGCGACAACGTCAACTGGATCACATTGCAAGGGCTCCTCTACTATAACGGGTGCCTCACCTTCCGGTACAGACACTTCAGGTAAGAGGGATTGGCGCCGCTCCAAGTTTATTTTTAGGGCACGCCAGCTGGCTTCCATCCTGGCGACCTCCTCCCGGTGCCGGGCCAGGCCTCTCAGGGTATCCTCCGCTTCTTGCAGCGTAGGAGGGTTTACAGGCCGGGTGCCCAACGGTGATTCCGTGGCGATCGGGTCGCTTCCGTGGGGGGAGAGCTCTGACTGCTCCATCCCTTCCCACTTCTGCTCGTCGTGTCCATTAGCCATCTCTGCCAAGTCACATGTGTCATATCTGGAGAGGGCCCCTCTTTTGTAGGGAGGCGGGACCTTATCACACTGAGGAGGATGAGGAGGCGGAACTCCAGAGCTGTGGGGCACGATGTTACATTGCAGTACCATTTACAGTGGGCGGCCATCGTTTTCACGCCACTGAGTGAGTGACACCCACGAAGAGCACGCCCTTCTTCTTCACCAGTGCCTCGTCGTGACGCAGATATGGTGGAAAAATGGCAAATACATTCTCTGATGATTTTAGCAATTCTCAAGCACAAAACCAGTGCAATTCAGGCACACAGGACTCGCTTAGAGCGAGCTACAGAATCCTGTTCGTGACGCCCAAGTTGAGTCACACAGAGCCAGAGGTTTTCGGGGTACTCGGCACCGAGCCCGTCGACTTCTATGGGGTATGTCACGTCTTTACCCGGCAATTGAATTAGAGTCGATTTTACTATGTAGAAGTGTATAAACTATAAATATATGTATATATATATGTCACAATGACATGTATATATATTTATATATGTATTCTATGTGTGTATATTTTGTGTTTACAACGAAAGAAAGGGTTTTTTTTGTTGTGATATTTTGTTCCCATAGACTTACATGGGACTTCCGGTATCGAAATCGGATATCGACGATATTTAGTGCTATCGGCGATACAATTTCGATATGATATTTTTAGATATCGAGCAATATCGCTCAACACTACTCTGGAACGCTTCTACGGATCTTGGCGATTCTGAGATTGTTTTCTCGTGACATATTGTACTTCATGATAGTGGTAAAATTTCTTCAATATAACTTGCGTTTATTTATGAAAAAAACGGAAATATGGCAAAAATTTTAAAAATTTAGCAATTTTCAAACTTAATTTTTATGCCATTAAATCAGAGAGATATGTCACAAAAATTAGTTAATAAATAACATTTCCCACATGTCTACTTTACATCAGCACAATTTTGTAACCAAAATTTTTTTTCGTTAGGAAGTTATAAGTGTTAAAATTTGACCAGCAATTTCTCATTTTTCCAACAAAATTTACAAAACCATTTTTTTTAGGGGCCACCTCACATTTGAAGTGAATTTGAGGGGTCAATATGACAGAAAATACCCAAAAGTGACACCATTCTAAAAACTGCACCCTTCAACGTGTTCAAAGCCACATTCAAGAAGTTTATTAACCCTTTAGGTACTTCACAAGAATTGAAGCAATGTGGAAGGAAAAAATGAACATTTAACTTTTTTTCCCAAAATTTTTCATTCGACACAATTTTTTTAAATTTTGTCAAGGGTATCAGGAGAAAATGAACCACAATATTTGTTGTACAATTTCTCCAGAGTACACCGATACCCCATGTGTGGGGGTAAACCACTATTTGGGCGCATGGCAGAGCTCGGAAGGGAAGCAGCGCCATTTGACTTTTTTGGCTGGAATTGAGATTGGACGCCATGTTGCATTTGGAGAGTCCCTGTGTGCCTAAACAGTGGAAACCCCCCACAAGTGACCCCATTTTGGAAACTAGACCACCCAAGGAACTTATCTAAATGTGTTGTGAGAGCTTTTAACCCCCAAGGGCTTCACAGAAGGTTATAACGTAGAGCCGTAAAATTAAAAAATCATATTTTTTCCACAAAAATGATCTTTTCATCCCAATATTTATTTTCCAAAGGATAAAAGGACCCCAAAAGTTTTTGTGCAATTAGTCCTGAGTACGCTGATACCCCATATGTGGGGGTAAACAGTATTTGGGCGCATGGCAGAGCTCGGAAGGGAAGCAGCGCCATTTGACTTTTTTGGCTGGAATTGAGATTGGACGCCATGTCGTATTTGGAGAGCCCCTGTGTGCCTAAACAGTGGAAACCCCCCACAAGTGACCCCATTTTGGAAACTAGACCCCCCAAGGAACTTATCTAGATGTGTGGTGAGAGCTTTGAACCCCAAAGGGCTTCAAGAAGGTTATAACGTAGAGCAGTAAAATTAAAAAATCATATCTTTTCCACAAAAATGATCTTTCCACCCCAATTGTTATTTTCCAATGGGTAACAGGACCCCAAAAGTTATTGTGCAATTTGTCCTGAGTACGCTGATACCCCATATGTGGGGGTAAACCACTATTTTGACGCATGGCAGAGCTCGAAAGGGAAGGAGCGCCTTTTTCAAATGCAGACTTTGATGGAATGGTTTGCGGGTGTCATGTCACGTTTGGAGAGCCCCTGATGTGCCTAAACAGTAGAAACCCCTCACAAGTGACTCCATTTTGGAAACTAGACCCCCAAGGAACTTATCTAGATGTGTGGTGAGCACTTTGAACCCCCAAGTGCTTCACAGAAGTTTATAACGTAGAGCCGTGAAAATAAAAAAATCATATTTTTTTCCACAAAAATAATATTTTGCCCCCAAATTTTTATTTTTATAAGGGTAACAGGAGAAATTGGACCCCAAAAGCTATTGTGCAATTTGTCCTGAGTACACTGATATCCCATATGTGGAGGGGAACCACTATTTTGACGCATGGCAGAGATCGGAAGGGAAGGAGCACCGTTTTTAAATACAGACTTTGATGGAATGGTCTGCGGGTGTCATGTCGCGCTTGGAGAGCCCCTGATGTGCCTAAACAGTAGAAACCCCCACAAATGACCCCATTTTGCAAACTAGACCCCCCAAGGAACTTATCTAGATGTGTGGTTAGCACTTTGAACCCCCAAGGGCTTCACAGAAGTTTATAACGTAGAGCCGTGAAAATAAAAAAATCATACTTTTTTCCACAAAAATGACATTTTTGCCCCCAAATTTTTATTTTTCTAAGGGTAACAGGAGAAATAGGACCCCAAAAGCTATTGTGCATTTTGTCCTGAGTACGCTGATACCCCATATGTGGGGGGGAACCACTGTGATCGCCTTACTGCGATCTTTGGGAGGCACAATGAACAAATCCACAAAAGGTGAAGAATTGGTTTTCTTTTTTGCGCCGTTCCTCGTGCGGTAATAGTGATTAGGCGACTTTATTCCTCGGATCGGTGCGATTACAGCGATACCAGATTTATACCCTTTTTTAATGTTTAGCTTCTGTCACACACTAAAAGATGCTTTTTTTTGGAATAATTTTTTGTAAGAAATTTTTGCATCGCCGTGTTTTGAGAGCTATAATTTTTCCATATTTCGGCCGACAGAGTTATCTGTGGGCTTATTTTTTGTGGGACGAGCTCACGTTTTTATTGGTACCATATTCGGGCACATAACGTTTTTTGATCGCTTCCTATTCCGATTTTTGTGGAAGCAGAATGAACAAAAACCAGCAATTCAGGAATTGTTTTTTTTTTTTTTTCCTCCTTTCCGTGTGTGGTAAAATTGATAAAGCAGCTTTATTCTTCGGGTTACTACGATTACAGCGATACCTCATTTATATATTTTTTTTTATGTTTTGGCGTTTTTTACACAATAAAAAATTTTATAGAAAAAATAATTATTTTTGCATCAGTTTATTCCGCGAGCTATAACTTTTTATTTTTTCGCTGATGATGCTGTATAGCAGCTTGATTTTTGCGGGACAAGATGAAGTTTTCAGCGGTACCATGATTATTTATATCTGACTTTTTGATCGAGTGTTATTGCACTTTTTCCAAGCGGTATGATGATATCGCTTGGAAAAAGTATAATTTACTACTTTTTTGTGTGTTTTTTTTACGGCTTTCACTGAAGGGGTTAACTAGGGTTACGCTTTTATAGATGGGATTTTTTCGGACGTGGCGATACCAAACATGTGTATTTTTTTTGTTTTTTATTTTTTTTATTACATAAAAATGTGTATTTTTTAGGGGATTTTTTTAAAATTATTTTTTAATATTTTTTTTAAATTTTTTTAAAAAAATTATTTTTTTTAACTTGTCCCTTTATGGGACTTTCACTTTTTTTACTTTTTATTGCAGTTACAATGCATTGCAATGCTCCAGCATTGCAATGCATTGTACCTATGGGGAAAGCTGCTGTGAGCATGATCACAGCAGCTTTCCGTAGCTAGATGACCCGGAGGTTGTCATGACAACCCCCGGGTCATCAAGGCAGAGATCGGGCCCTGCAAATACATTGCAGGGCGCCGATCTGAGGCAGAGGGAGCTCCCGATCGCAGCATTCAGGGGATTAACAGCCAGGGTCGGTGAGGGCTCCGCTCCTGGCTGTCAGTGCAGGAAGCCTGGCCACTGCAGCGCCGGCTCCTGCACTGATCGCGCTGGAGAAGCTGAAATTTCAGCTTCTCCTGCGCGATCGCTGCTGTGTTTGGTCAGTCAGATTGACTGACCAAGCACAGTGCTGTAGGTGCGGGGACCGACAGCAAAGGTCCTCGCACCGCTTGCCGTGCCTATCAGCTGTCTGTGACAGCTGTCGGCACTGATCTACCACTGCGTGTTTACACGCAGTGATAGATCAAAGGCATGACGTGCACAGTCCGTCCTGGTGCCGGAACTGACACCCGGCCATGACGGACTGTGCACGTCATTGGACATTAAGGGGTTAATATAATTAAAACTTCTGAACAGTATCTCTTGGTTCAGTACAAAGAAATTACTGACCAGTTGGGCATTAAGACAGTTCCCTTGGCCAGGGAATGATTAACAGTGCTTTCAATGATGTCAATGACATTCATCGCCCACCCTCTATGTGATGTTATGAGGCCCATCATTGACTTCAGTGCTGGAAGGGTCCACCAGAAGTTCCAAGGAGGAGAACCAGGAGAGAGGAGATGTAAATGCAGGTAATTCCTTTTCTCCATTTATTATACTTTGGGTGCTGGAGGTTTTAGAAGCTGAGCATAATACGGTAATCATCTTTTTAACCCCTTAACGACTGCTGATACGCCTTTTAACGGCAGTAGTCAAGGGTACTTAAACCACAGCGCCGTTAATTAACGACGCTGTGTAAAAAGTGTATAGCGCCCCCCACAGTCAGATTTTCTCCGGGGTCTCGGCTGCCAGGGGTAGCCGAGACCCCAGAGAACATGATTCGGGTCGGTTTTTACCGATCAAGATGTTGCGATCACCGTTATTAACCCTATAATGGCGATCGTAACAACAAAAAATAAATCTGATGTGCCATTTAATTTCTCTTTCCTCTGATGTGATTGGACATCAGAGGAGAGAGAAATAAGGTCCACAATCTCCACTTGTGGCCCCCGGTGGTCCTAGGGCCCTCCTGAGTCCCACGGTGGGCGCTGCCATGCTGCAATAGTGAGAAAATGGCAGAAGCATGCGTAGTGCGCCTGCCGCGATGTGCCGGGGGGGTTTGGCGATTTTCTCCTGGGTCTCGGCTGCCGGGGGTTGCCGAGACCCCAGAGAACATGATCCGGGTCGGTATTTACCGACCCCGGTGTCACGATCATCGTTATATCAGTATAATGGCGACCGCAAAAAAAAAAATGATTTCTCTCCCTTCAGATGTGATCGCGCATCAGAGGGGTAAGAAATAGCGTCCCCGGGACACCTGATTCTCCCCCTGTACCTCCCGGTGTCCCCTCTGTGCTCCTGCAGCTCCCGGCCTCCCGCGTCTTCATGCTGTAAAAAAAATGGCAGGCGCATGCGCAGTGCGCCCGCCAAATCTGCCTGGCTGCAGATTCAAAAAATGAATGAAAGTACATTTTGATCAATTTTTGGGAAGAGAAAAAAAAAAAAAAAACAGCGAGAAGGTTGCAGTCTAAAAGATAACCTTTAATCCATTAGAAGATCTTGATGAAGACTGCTAAGTCGAAACGCGTCATTTGTTTTTGAAGTGTTTTCCCATGCCCGACAATCCTGTGCCACTTATGTTTTAACCTAATGGATTAAAGGTTATCTTTTAGACTGCAACCTTCTCGCTGTTTTTTTTTTTTCTCTTCCCAAGTACGTTTGCTCCATGGAACCGTGCTGAGCACCAGCTGTCTAATGAAGATTTCACAGAAGGGTGAGCTGACTATATATTTTTTGTTTCCCATACATTTTGATCAATGTGATAAACTATCACAGTGATCAAAATAAAAAAAAACAGTACGTAAACCCCCTCTTTATCACCCCCTTAGTTAGGGACATAAAGAAAATAAAGAAATTGTATTTATTTAAATTTTTCCATAAGGGTTAGTGTTAGGGCTAGGGTTAGGGCTAGGGTTAGGGTTACAATGAGGGTTAGGGATGCAATTAGGGTTAGGTATACAATTAGGGTTAGGGATACAATTAGGGTTGGAATTGGGGTTAGAGTTAGGATTAGGGTAAGGGGTATGTTGGGATTAGGGTTGGAGCTAGAATTGAGGGGTTTCCACTATTTAGGCACATCAGGGGGTTTCCAAACACGACGTGGAGTTCAAAAAGTCAAATGGCACTCCCTCCCTTCCGAGTCCTGCCATGCGCCCAAACAGTGGTTTAACCCAAAATATGGGGTATTGGCGTACTCAGGAAAAATTTCACAACAACTTTTTGGGTCCAATTTCTCCTGTTACCCTTGGAAGAATAAAAAAATAGCATGCTAAAAAATCATTTTTGAGGAAAAAAATGATTTTTTATTTTCACGGCTCTGTGTTATAAACTTCTGTGAAGCACTTGGTGGCTCAAAGTGCTCACAACACATCTAGATAAGTTACTTAGGGGGTCTAGTTTCCAAAATGGGGTCACCTGTTGGGGGTTTCCACTGTTTAGACACATCAGTGGCTCTTCAAACCTGACATGGCGTCCAGCCAATTCTGCATTGAAAAAGTCAAACTGCGCTCCTTCCCTTGCGACCTATGCCGCGCGCCCAAAAAGTGGTTTACCGCCACATATAGAGTACCGGTGTATTCAGAAGAAATTGCACAACAAACTTTGTGGTTCATTTTTTCTTTTAACACTTGTGAAAATAAAAAAATTGGTTCTGAATAAATTTTTTGCAAAAAAAGTTAAATGTTAATTTTTTCCTTCCACATTGCTTCAGTTCTTGTGAAGCACGTAAAGGGTTAATAAACGTCTTGAATGTGATTTTGAGCAACTTGAGGGGTGCAGTTTTTAGAATGGTGTCACTTTTGGGAATTTTCTGCCATATAGTCCCCTCAAAGTGACTTCAAATGTGATGTGGTCCCTAAAAAAAATGGTGTTGTAAAAATGAGAAATCGCTGGTCAACTTTTAACCCTTGTTCCCAAAATTGTGCTGATGTAAAGTAGACATGTGGGAAATGTTATTTATTAAGAAATTTGTGGGACATATCTCTCTGATTTAAGGGCATAAAAATTTAAAGTTTGAAAATAGCTAAATTTTCAAATTTTTCGCCTTATTTCCGTTTTTTTCATAAATAAATGCAAGTCATATCAAAAAATCTTTATGACTAACATGAAGTACAATATGTCACGAAAAAACAATGTCAGAATCAGCAGGATCCGTTAAAGCGTTCCACCTCATAAAGTGACAGTGGTCAGAATTGTAAAATTTGGTCCGGTCATTAAGCTGCAAATTGGCTCTGTCACTGAGGGGTTAATTAGAATCAGGTCACTTTAGATTTTAATTGATTTAACTTCATAGAAATTTAAATCTGCTGACTGTATTGATCAAATCTGCCCCAACAATTTTGCAAGATTCTCTCTTTCTAGTGAGTATCATAAGGTAATCATTGTATGTTATGATTATTTATTCTGCATAATTGGGTATTGTATGGTATATCATAATATCACAAGGGTGGTAGTCAAAAGATCTAGCTCAATGCCAACCCATTTTATATACCTTAGTTCCCATGTCAACTTTTTCTCTCATTTTAGTATCCTTAAAAAGTTATGAAACTCTCATATCATGAACTGTCTGAAAGCCGTCAGCATCCCTAGAGCCTAGTTAAAAATATTTTCAGCTTTTCCAGTCTGCATGAAAGAATTGTAAAGTATTTGTTTGTTCTAGGACAAACATACACTTACAGGAAGGAACGTCCATACATGAATGAAAGAATATGCAGGGATAAAAAGTAACCAAGAATAACTACAGTATATACTGTAGATTTCTTCTGGCTATGTGGAGGAAAGTAACTAAAAGTACTGTAAGTAACCACTTCTGAATTTACCCTTGATATTTCTTTATGATCTACAAAAATGATTTGCTTTTTGGTTTGGTTTATGAATTTAAAAAAAGATATACATTTTGAAATTTTGTTATATTTTTGCTTTTTACCATTTCACTCTGATTTTCTATTTCTATTTTTTCCTGGGACCATAGACTTGTGTTGGCAAGTTTTAATCCATGATTAGCAACAAAATAGGACATGTTTCTGTGCAGACCACTTGGCCGGTAAAAAAACATGAATATGTGAATATCCTAATAGATATGAGTTCTATTCATGAAAACATAGGTAGAACTTCCTATGTGACAAACTGAAGTCTGAATGAGCTGTGAATGTGAGACTATTTTATAAAGATATTCTGGTGAAGAATTGTATGTGAATTTTTGCTTCCAATTATTTTGCCTAACAAGGGCTCACTCTCATGATCGTATAAATCAAAACATCGCATTGCACTCTGACCGATGTTATTCAATAAGGCAGTTCTCATATGTAAGTTTTCCATCAGCTCTAATCGGAGTGAGGAAAAAATTGTAGTATGTTCTGATTGGATGCGACAATCAGATCGCACTCGCCAATACATGTCAATGAGTGTGAGAAAAAAATCTGATTTTTAAGCAAACATCTCAAAAGAAACCCAAGATTTCATCAGCCAAATACATTAATTCAATTTCACAGAATAGAATAGATAGGATAGATATATGGAATAGATATGATAGATGTCCTGTACATATTTAATGTGACAAGCCCCCTACATATAATAAACTAACACCCTTTAGTGCCTTACATGTAGCACTAAAGGGTGTTTGAGCTTATTTTACCTATCAAATAAATAAATAATGACGAGGAGTTTCCCCTAATTTCTAATTTTGATAACCAGTCAAGGTAAGGCAGACAGCTGCTGGCTTATATTATCAGGCTGGGAAGGTCTACAGGCCCTCAGCTGCCCCAGCTCCCACATGAGATGCTTAAATTCTGACATTTTACCTGGCTCTTCCTGATTGCTCTAGTGAGGTGCCAATCAATGTAAAGGTATTTGGAGTTGATAACAGCTGTGATTTGTCTATCAGATACCCCATTACTCATTGTATCACAAATATTCCAAAATTAAAGGAGCACTTCTGCATAAAGCTACAACAAAAAATTCCCATTAATGTGTAATTACTCATGGGACATATGAAGAGATCCCAAAGCTCATTGAGCATATCATTGAGTGTTACCAAGGAAGTACATCTGATTGGAGGCACTCTCCATAAATATTCGGTTAGCCCTTACCCTGACATGCCCCGGGAACCAGCTGGCGGCGAAATGCGCATCAAGGGTGAGGGGATGCCAATCAGACTCGTGGGACTTCCTGTTTACTGGTAAAACTGTTTTTTTTTTCCTATTGGATTGGGACTTTTTGTATACCATCTGTCATTATAGCCATTAGTGCATTAATTTTTTATTCTATTTCGGGTAACATAATCCCTGTTATTCAATTTTGGCCTCATTTCTTATTTTTTCCGGTATAATTAAATTATGCAAAGGGATATGGGCTTTTGACAGCGTGATATTGTCTATTATTTTGCATATTGGGGACCTTTTATATGAAATATATGAATACCTATATATAGATAATTTCCTTCATGTTGCATATATTGTGTACCTATTTGGGCATTTGGTCTCATATATATATATATATATATATATATATATATATATATATACCTATATATATCTATATATATAATATATATAGATATATATATAGATATACGTATCTATATATATACAGTACAGATCAAAAGTTTGGACACACCTTCTCATTCAACGATTTTTCTGTATTTTCACGACTATGAAAATTGTAGAATCACACTGAAGGCATCAAAACTATGAATTAACACATGTGGAATTATGTATTACACTTTACAAAAAAGTGTGAAACAACTGAAAATATGTCTTATATTCTAGGTTCTTCAAAGTAGCCACCTTTTGCTTTGATTACTGCTTTGCACGCAGAAAAGGTGAACAGATGGACTCTACATGCCTGGCTCCCACATTGAAGCATGGAGGAGGTGGTGTGATGATGTGGGGGTGCTTTGCTGGTGACACTGTTGGGGATTTATTCAAAATTTAAGGCATACTGAACCTGCATGGCTACCACAGCATCTTGCAGCAGCATGCTATTCCATCCGGTTGCATTTAGTTGGACCATCATTTATTTTCCAACAGGACAATGACCCCAAACACACCTCCAGGCTGTGTAAGGGCTGCTTGAACAATAAGGAGCGTGATGGGGTGCTACGCCAGATGACCTGGCCTCCACAGTCACCAGACCTGAACCTAATCGAGATGGTTTGGGGTGAGCTGGACCGCTCACCGCTTCAATTTTGAATAAATCCCTAACAGTGTCAACCAGCAAAGCACACCCACACCATCACACCATCTCCTCCATGCTTCACGGTGGGAACCAGGCATGTAGAGTCCATCCGTTAACCTTTTCTGCGTGCAAAGCAATAATCAAAGCAAAAGGTGTTTACTTTGAAGAACCTAGAAAATAAGACATATTTTCAGTTGTTTCTCACTTTTTTGTAAAGTGTAATGTATAATTCCACATGTGTTAATACATAGTTTTGATGCCTTCAGTGTGATTCTACAATTTTTATAGTCATGAAAATATAGAAAAATCTTTGAATGAGAAGGTGTGTCCAAACTTTTGGTCTGTACTGTATATATATAGATATGTATATATCTATATATATATATATATCAATTGGTCTGTTCATGTGATTTATACCTTCCTCCCATTGATTTTTGTTTTCTGCTTGGTGTCCCTGGATGGTATTTTTCTTTTTAGATCATTTTAATTGTTGTTTAATAAAATATAAGTTTTAATCCTCATTTGTTTAGGATCTCTTCATGTTTCCCATGAGTAATTACAGCTTAAAGGGAATTTTTTGTTGTACATCCTTTACTAGCCAAGAATTTAAAA
>JARQOD010000001.1:754371640-754414180 GCA_033576555.1 Oophaga sylvatica | reverse complement strand
AAATTTTTTCTTGCTATATTTTATAACACTTTAAGCTTCTTAAAAAGGACCATTTGTACTCACTGTTTTTGTAAAACTACGCAATGTAAAATCTTGTTATAAACTAAATTATTTACTATAAGGTCAGCAGAGATTTTTAAAGGGAATGATTTAGAGTTAAAGTGCATGATGGTCCGGCTTATAAAAAGACATGTCGTCAAGATTCAGAAATTTCAAATTTGCCACTTATATGATTAATAAAAAAATATCCACTGGGGAGTTAAAAAACTGCCTACTCTACAAGCAGCAAATAATGCAGCAAAACCACTTGCCCCTGGTTACAAAATAAAGTGAATTATATGCTTGCGCTAATCGAGAAAGACTTGTTATTAACCATGTGCAGTATAATAACAGGATAGCACTTATATTGTGATTAAAAAAACAACACGAAATATTGGCAGATTGAAACAGTGATATAAGAATCAGATGCCACTGGCATGACCAGTTGCCATTATATTAACAAATGCAGAAAATTGAGTATAACAAACAGATACGACTGATAAGCGCATGATGGTATTTCCATAGCCATATTAACTTTAAAGTACCACTTGAGTTTTTTTATTATTATTTTACCATTGGAGTGGTGTTACTAATCTAAATTCCCTGCATCTAGTCTCATAGTTACAAGCCATCATTTTCATATGTTCTCAGCACCACTCAAGGCTCTTCTCCCACGATTGCTCAGTTTGGCTGGACGGCCAGGTCTAGGAAGACTTCTGGTGGTCCTAAACTTCTTCCATTTAAAGATTATGGAGGCCACTGTGCTCTTAGGAACCTTGAGTACTGCAGAAATTCTTTTGAAACCTTGGCCAGATTTGTGACTTGCCACAATTCTGTCTCTGAGCTACTTGGCAAGTTCTTTTTCCCTTATAATTCTCCTTTAGTCTGACTTGCACTGTGAGCTGTGGGGTCTTAGGGCCCCGTCTCACATAGCGACACACCAGCGATCCCGACAACGATCAGGATCGCTGGTGTGTCGCTACATGATCGCTGCTGAGCTGTCAAACAGGCAGCTCAGGCAGCGATCAGGACAGCGACACTGCGGGTGACGTCGCCTAGTTACCCGCAGTGTACGTTAGATACCAGCTCACTGATGCAGGGAGCTGGTAACCAAGGTACACGTCGGGTTTCCAGGCGCTGCGCGATGCCTGGAAACCCAACGTGTACCTTGGATACCAGCTCCCCTGCAGCAGCGCGCTGGTATCCAACGTACACGTCGGGTTTCCAGGCATAGCCCCGCGCCTGGAAACCTGATGTGTACCTTGGTTACCAGGAGATCGCTGGTCTCCTGCCTGCCACACGCAGCGATGCATGCTGGCCAGCGGGAGACCAGCGATCAAAAAAAATGTCCTGGCATTTCTGACACGACCAGCGATTCACAGCTGGGGCCTGATCGCTGGTACGTTTCAGGCATTGCGAGATCGCTGCTGAGATGGCTGTTTAGCTGCGATCTCGCTAGCGATCTCGCTATGTGAGACAGGGCCCTTATATAGACAGGTGTGTGTGTTTCCAAATCAAGTCCTATCAGTTTAATTAAACACAGCTGGACTCCAATGAAGGAGTAGAACAATCTCAAGGAGGATCACAAGGAAATGGACAGCATGTGTCTTAAATATGAGTGTTTGAGCAAAGGGTCTGAATACTTATGACCATGTGATATTTCAGTTTTTCTTTTTTAATAAATTTGCAAAAAATTCTAAATTTCTGATTTTTTTCAGTCAAAATGTGTTGCATAGTTTACATTAATGAGAAAAAAATGAACTTTTTTGAAGTTACCAAATGACTGCAATGAAACAAAGAGTGAAAAATTTAAAGGGGTCTGAATACTTTCCGTATCCACTGTATATTAGTTGTCTGACTTTTTTAGATTATACAGCATTTATTTCTTATTTTGAGTTGACATTTTGAAGGTTTGGAACCAGTAGCTATTGTAGTTTTCTATACAGTTAAGGTTTAAACCCCTAAAGACTGACCAGTTTTTCGTTTTAGTGCTTTTATTTTTTTCTCCCCTTCTTCCAAGTACTGTAACAACTTTTTTATTTTTCTGTTGACATAGCCAAATAAGGGGTTATTTATTCCTGCAGAACTGGTAGTTTTGAATCACAACATACTTTTGTACTACTCACTGTTCTGGAAACGGGAAAAAAAATTCCATGTGCTGTAAAATGTTAGTTTTTTTGAGGTTTTGTTTTACAGCAGTCATTGTTTGGCAAAAATGACAGAGTGTCATGATATTCCAAGTAAACATGATTATGGCAATACCAAACATGTATATTTTTCTTTAGTGGTAAAAAATAAATTGGGAAATTCGCCATTTTAAAACACCTGTAAAGTTTTCATTTTTGATTAGTGTAACTGTGTAAGGGCTTGTTTTTGTGTCCTGACCTGATGGTATTATTGATACCCTTTAGGGCTTTGTCCAGCTTTCTCATAACTTCTAATGTAATTTTTTGCGGTGTTGAGGTGATTGAAATCACGCAGTTATCGTTTTTCTACTTATGTTTTTCACAGTGATAACTTACTGGGTTAATTAATTTAATATTTTAATAGAACAGACTTTTACATATATGGTGATATCAAATATGGTTATATTTTTGATAGGGAAAAAACAGGTGGTGATATGAATTTTTGTGCTTTTCTTTTTCTTTTTCAGTCCCTTTTTGGGATTTGAACCTGTGATCACCACATTACCTATACTATATAATATAATTGTGTTGCAATAAATGTTGAAAATCATGGTCTCTTATGAACACCAGCCACAGCCTGGTCTTGACAGGACGATCATCATGACAGGCATCAGGTTTTCAGCAGCCCGTTGCAATGGCACCCAATAAGTGTCCAACAATCGCTATCTACTAGCTGCTATTAGAATTAGATCCTGGCTGAATAATATTGATGTCATATGGTGGGAATTTTGTGAGCTTAGCTACTGAGCCCTCTCCATACACCTGCATGTCATCAATGAGTTAATTTTTCAATATATTACCTAGGGACCAATCCCTGTTGTCAAAAGAAGACCACTGCATCTTTTTCTGGGAGGACAACTGGAACCACTACATGAGGAAGAAAAAGTGTGTCAGTGGGAAAAAAGCACAGGGCTGCTGATGAGTGCCTCACATTATGGAAAGGAGAGTAAGAAGAACCAGAAAACCCTTATTGGTCTTAAGGTACTGCCACACTAAACAATCCCGCTAGCGATCACGATAACGACGCATACTAATGCGATCGCTAGCGGGATTGTTTCTATATCGCTAAATGCATCCACATTTAGCGATATAGTTAACGACGCTATCGCCGTTAGCGATCTTCTTAACGACTTTAGCGGTACAAAAGTACCGCTAAATCGCTAAGAAAAGGTGCCACACAGCGATTAGATACTTACCCAGCGGGAGCGCCGACGAGAAAATAGGGTCCGGAACGATTCCAGCGACGAGCGAGATCACAGCAGGAAGCTCGTCGCTGGCAGCTGCCGCACTGAACAACATCGCTAACAGGATCGCTAAATAGTGACGTTTTTTAGCGATCCCGTTAGCGATATTGTTTAGTGTGGCATACCCTTTAGAGGTTAAACATTATGCATTAGGATAAGTCTGACATCTCTGTCAAAGAAGTGTAAATATTTAATGCAACATTTAAATAATAGACCTTTCCACAAGTACAGATACCAATTGATAGATTGAATGCAAACCACCCCCTGCTCCCCGTACCCAAACCTTACTTGCCTTTCGTTAAACAAAGAGAAGCAGACCAATATGTTTGCTTTACATGTCTGACTATTTTTACTATAAAAGTATCTGTCATTTCATCTAAATAACAGGGGGGGTACTAAAAGGCAAGGGAGAAAGCAATCATAGCATATCACTGTGTGATACTGAAGAGGAGGATTATATAATGGGATTATCTAGACTTCCACAATCATTTCATTAAAATAGAAATAAATGTATATACTTGTAGGTCTGCTGCTTCTTATTATGTCCTGACTGGCTTTGGAGCACATGCCTTAGTGATTCTTATTCTTATATCAAGTTGCTGCTCAGTTGCTAGATATCAAAGTATATTTTAGTTGGAGGTTAGGTCACCTACCCTGAGTAGTCAGCCAGGGACATGCAATTTCCATCCTTGAAGGGAAAATATCAGCAAGTTTTTATTATGTAAACTGAGGACAGCATAAGGGTAGGGGCTGAGATACAGATTTCAGTAATGTGTCACTTATTAGGCTGTGTGCTGTTGTTTCCATATAATGAAGATGTTATCACAAGGAGATTAAAGATTATCATTGACAGGACCACAGTGTAGGTGAGCTCTGGTCAGACCATACCCCCACCACTGATAAGCAGCTCACTGTCAATAGAACATGTACATAGAGAGCCTGGTGTGGGCAGGGTTAGATTTCTGAGGTTTGCTGCATGCTACAGTCATGGCCAAAAGTTTTGAGAATGACACAAACATTATATTTTCACATGATCTGCTGCCCTCTGGTTTTTATGTGTGTGTTTGACAGATGTTTGTATCACAGACAGAAATATAATTGCAAACATATGAGTAACAAAAACTTATATTGACATTTAGAATGAGTTAATGCAGCAAGTCAATATTTGCAATGTTGACCCTTCTTCTTCAGGACCTCTGCAATTCTCCCTGGCATGCTCTCAATCAACTTCTGGACCAAATCCTGACTGATAGCAGTCCATTCTTGCACAATCAATGCTTTCATTTTGTCAGAATTTTTAAGTTTTTGTTTGTCCACCCGTCTCTTGATGATTGACCACAAGTTCTCAATGGGATTAAGATCTGGGAAGTTTCCAGGCCATGGACCCAAAATCTCTATGTTTTGTTCCCTGAGCCATTTAGTTATCACCTTTGCTTTATGGCAAGGTGCTCCATCATGCTGGAAAAGGCATTGCTGATCGCCAAACTGCTCTTGGAGGGTTGGGAGAAGTTGCTCTTGGAGGACATTCTGGTACCATTCTTTATTCATGGCTGTGTTTTTAGGCAAGACTGTGAGAGAGCTGATTCCATTGGCTGAGAAGCAATCCCACACATGAATGGTTTCAGGATGCTTAACAGTTGGCATGAGACAAGACTGGTGGTAGCGCTAACCTTTTCTTCTCCGAATGAGGCGTTTTCCTGATGTCCCAAACAATCGAAAAGGGGATTCATCAGAAAAAATAACTTTACCCCAGTCCTCAGCAGTCCACTGCCTGTACCTTTTGAAGAATATCAGTCTGTCCATGATGTTTTTTCTGGAGAGAAGTGGCTTCTTTGCTGCCCTCCTTGAGACCAGGCCTTGCTCCAAGAGTCTCCGCCTCACAGTGCGTGCAGATGCACTCACACCTGCCTGCTGCCATTCCTGAGCAAGCTCTGCACTGCTGGTAGCCCAATCCCACAGCTGAAACACTTTTAAGAGACGGTCTTGGCGCTTGCTGGTCTTTCTTGGGCGCCTTGGAGCCTTTCTGGCAACAATGGAACCTTCTCCTTGAAGTTATTGATGATGCGATAGATTGTTGACTGAGGTGCAATCTTTCTAGCTGCGATACTCTTCCCTGTTAGGCCATTTTTGTACATTGCAATGATGACTGCACGTGTTTCTTTAGAGATAACCATGTTTAACAGAAAGAAAACAATGATGCCAAGCACCAGCCTCCTTTTAAAGTATCCAGTGGTGTCATTCTTACTTAATCATGACAGATTGATCTCCAGCCATGTCCTCATCAACACCCACACCTGTGTTAATGGAGCAATCACTGAAAAGAGGTTAGCTGGTCCTTTTAAAGGGTATGCCACACTAAACAACTGTAAGGTTCTGTGTACATGTTCCTGAAACTCAGTTTTTCCGTCAGCCATTTTACTTTCTGTCTTGCTGCAGCTATCTTGCCCTCAGTCAATTGGAGTTTCCAGCTTGCATGTTCCCGCCCTGATTCTCTCCTCTTGCTTCTTAAGCAGCCACAGCTGAGCAATCAGTGCTTCAGAATCAAGCTTGCAGTGAACCTGTGACCTGACTCCTGGAAGCCTTGGACCTTGTACTCCAGTTATTTCCTATTGTGGAACTTTGGAACACTCGTGGACTTTGGAACCTTGCTATTTGATAAATCCACGTTTGCATGGACTTACGGTAACAGAGAAGAGATCCTGAACCTGTTGTGGAGAGTGATTGCTGAGTTTAAGTTACTCTGGCCTGCTGTGTCTCCTGCTTTTGTATCTGCAAACTGTGTGACTATTATTGCCACTTGTATGAAGTAATACAAGACCTTCTATATCAAACCTGTAACTCCTGTGTTTTCATCGCACCCAAGCACAAGACACTATATGAACTGTACTCCTTACATTACAAGATTCTGAAGCCAAACGTTAGTGTCTGCTGGGTCTGGAAAGGCTGTGTCTGCTGTAACTGTGGATATCAGATGTCCGGTTGAACTTTCTGTGATGATAGTGGTTGTGACTTCTCACAACCATTCCAGGTGAGCAGTTCCCTTAATTTTTTTTTCTCTCTGCAGTGTTACCACAGGTAAACACTATTGTTTTTTTTTTTTCTCCTCTCCTCTCCTTCCAGTACTCCTGTCTTAAAAGATCTGGAAAATGGAGGCCCGCATAAAGGAACTTTGCGGAGTGACTGATAATATCCTTGCAGATTTGCAGACTATAAAAACCTGTTTTACAAACCTACAGGACCTCACTAATCACAATTTGCAAGTGTTTGGACAGACTGCCCAGGATTTGCGAGCCAGGATTGAAGTTCTAGAGGAGCGAGTCCAGGCTCCTGCCGTAGCCCCGAGTTCTGGGATTCCCAAGTTGCCCCCTTTTCGTTTTGGCGGTGAACGTGAGAAATTCAGGGGATTTATTAATCAATGCAATCTTTTTTTTTCTGCACATGCTTCACAATTTCCCACTGAACGATCTAAAGTGCTTACTATAATTATGTTGCTTACCAACAAGGCTTTGATGTGGGCAAACCCTCTGATTGAGACTGAGGATGAATGTTTGGATCACTGGATGCTTTCATTTCAGCCATGGGGCAGGTGTTTGATGACCCCAATCGAGGTGCAACAGCTGAAGCAGCCATGTTAGCTTTACGCCAAGGTAAGCACTCGGTAGCTGAATATGCCTTGGATTTCAGGAGATGGGCCCTTGATACCACCTGGGACAGTTCCGCCAAAAAATCTATTTTACGAAAAGGGTTATCTCCACTGATTAAGGATGAACTTGCTCGTGCCGACCCTCCCACTGCGTTAGGTGACTTTATTAACTACTGCATCCGTATTGATACTCGTCTGACTGAACGCAGGCAAGAGAGATGGTTCGAAAGCAATCGCACTAACCTTTTCCTACCTTCCTCTCCAGCTAAGGAACCTTTGAGTAGGATCACACGGGAACCTGAACCTGAACCCATGCAGGTAGACTCTTTACAACGACGGGTTAGTGATGCACGCAAGGAACATCGTTTTAAGGAGAATCTATGTTTCTATTGTGGTAAATTCAGGGCACTTCATTATAAACTGCCCCAGCCGTTCTCGTAAGACTACTGCAGCACTCATTCACTGTGAGTGTTGCGAGAGGGGATCTGTCAGGTCCGAGCCTCAGGCTCCAGAGAGATCTGCAGCAACAGATCTTGATTTCTCGGACTTAAACTCCGTTACTTCTGAGGACGTTGACTGTGTAAACGCTGCAATTTTTCAAGTTTCCTCAGCAGTGTCCCAGCTGAGTTGTAAGAAAAACAATTCTCATTGCTTTCTTTCCATCAAACTCTGGGTTGACTCAGCTTGGGTGTCTAGCTCTGCTATGATCGACTCAGGGGCAAGTGGAAATTTTATGGATGTCTCCTTTGCTCTGAAACAGGGGATACGTTCAGTGAAGAAGGCTACTCCAGTACAGATGGAAACTGTGGATGGCTCCCTGCTGACCTCTGGACCAGTGGATCAGGAAACAGAGCCTTTGAGGGTTCTTATGGGTAAAGATCATCAAGAGAAACTGTCCTTTATGCTTATCTCTTCTCCCCACTTTCCCATTATTCTAGGGCTACCATGGCTGCAGGCTCAGAATCCTACCATTAACTGGGAGACCAAGGAATTACACTTTCCAGAGAAACAGATGAGTCCAAAAGTTTCAGCTTGCTCTGTTCCTAAAGGAACCATGTCAGTCCCTGAACTACCAGCTGTATACCAGGACTATGTGGATTTATGTGACAAGAAGAACGCTGACCAGCTTCCCCCTCACCGTCCATATGATTGTCCAATTGAATTATTGCCTGGAGCAGAGATACCTTTTGGTAAGATCTACCCCTGGCGGGGCCCGAGCTAAAGGCTTTAAAGGATTACATAGACGAAAATCTAGCCAAGGGCTTCATACGCCCCTCTTCATCTCCTGCAGGTGCACCCATCTTCTTTGTAAAGAAGAAAGATGGATCTCTGAGACCCTGCGTAGACTATAGGAAACTCAATAAGGTTACTATTAGAAACCGTTATCCATTGCCTTTAATCCCTGAGTTATTGGAGAGAGTGCGACATGCCAAAATTTTCTCTAAACTAGATCTCCGTGGGGCCTATAACTTAGTCCGTATTAGACCTGGGGATGAATGGAAGACTGCATTCAGGTCACGCTATGGACACTTTGAATATCTAGTTATGCCTTTTGGTCTGAGTACTGCCCCAGCCACTTTCCAACACTTGGTGAATGACATCTTCAGGATCTCCTAGATACATTTGTGGTGATTTATTTGGATGATATTCTAATTTTTTCTAACTCCACAGAGGAACATCATGTACATGTGAGAATGGTCTTGGAACGTCTAAGACAAAATCATCTTTACATCAAACTTGAAAAGTGTGAATTCCATAGGACCGAAATTCATTTCTGGGGTATGTACTGTCTACACAAGGAACTAGTATGGATGGAAGCAAGACCAAGCCATCAAGGACTGGCCAAGTCCTAGAAATGTGAAGGAGGTGCAGCGCTTCATCGGGTTTGCCAACTTCTATAGACGTTTCATTAGGAATTTCTCTGAGGTAGTGTCACCTATCACCCAACTTACCCGGAAAGAGTCTAGGTTCTCCTGGACTCCCCAAGCCCAGGAAGCATTTTCCCGTCTAAAAGATAAATTTACCACTGCACCTATCTTAGTACATCCCAACCCCGAACTTGCCTTCATAATAGAGGTGGATGCTTCAGACTGTGCCGTTGGAGCTATACTCTCTCAGAGAACAGGTGAGAAGAATGTCTTGCATCCCTGTGCCTTCTTTTCCCAGCAGTTGTCTTCGGCTAAGAGGAACTACGATGTGGGCAATAGAGAGTTGTTGGCCATTATTGCCGCCTTCAAAGAATGGAGACACCTTCTTCAGGGAGCTGCACAGCAAATAGTCGTCCTGACAGACCATCGTAACCTTGAATTTATCAGGTCGGCTAAGTGCCTGACTCCTCGCCAGGCTCGCTGGAATCTTTTCTTAAACCAATTTAATTTTATCATTTCTTATAGACCAGGATCGCGCAATGGAAAGGCTGATGCACTCTCTAGGATTTATTCAGCAGAGACACGTCCACTTACTCCTCCTAAGACTATTCTTCCTGACTCTAGATTCCTGGGAGTGATTCATAATCAAGACCTACTTAAGGACATCAAGGAAGCATATCATGCGGATTCCTTTTTGGCACAACCCCCAAGGGACGTAAGTCTTGTCTTTAAGAATGGTGTGTGGATTCAGGGACAACGTCTGTATATTCCTGAAACAGTCAGATTGAGAGTATTGCAACTCATTCACGATTCCAAGATAGCTGGGCATAGAGGAATTCTAAAGACACAGGAATTTCTTTCTCGTTTCTTTTGGTGGCCCACTTGCAGGAAGGATGTTTTAAACTATGTCACTTCATGTGAAGTCTGTGCAAGATGCAAAACACCTCGCTCCTCACCAACTGGTCTGTTGCGACCCCTTCCCACCCCGTCCCGCCCGTGGGGATCCATTTCTATGGACTTCATTGTGGAGTTACCAACCTCTCAAGGGAAGAACACCATTCTAGTGGTGGTTGATCGTTTAACAAAAGCAGCTCATTTTATCCCTTGTGTCGGCTTACCCACTGCAAGACAGACATCAGATTTGATGATTAAAAATGTGTTTCGCTTACATGGAGTACCAGATGAGGTTATTTCGGATCGAGGGGTGCAATTCACTTCAAGGTTTTGGCAAAATTTCTGTGCAGCATTGGACATTAAAGTAAACCTTTCTTCTGCTTTTCATCCTCAGACTAATGGACAGACAGAACGAACCAATCAGACCCTGGAGCAGTATCTTCGCTGCTTTATCTGCCACCTACAGGATGATTGGGTGGATCTACTTCCACTGGCTGAGTTCTCTTATAACAACTCTCAGAGCGCCTCCACTAAGCAGTCTCCTTTTTACTCCAATTTAGGTTATCATCCTAATATTCTTCCTCGATTTCCCATAGAAACGCCTTTGCCAGCAGTGGCTGAAAGAATCACGTCTTTACAAAAGAATATGGATCTTCTAAAGGGAAATCTGGAATTGGCTCAGGAAAGGTACAAGAAAGCCGCAGATAAATTTCGTAAACCTGCACCAGCTTTCAAGGTAGGAGACCTGGTCTGGCTGTCAACCAGAAATCTTAAGTTAAGAATTCCATCATCTAAGTTGGGACATAAATACATTGGACCTTATAAAATCAGTAAGATTATAAGTGCTGTCGCTTGTCGTCTTCAACTGCCCAGAACTATGAGAATCCACCCTGTCTTTCATGTATCCCTGCTAAAGGCTGCGACACCCAATACGTTTCCTGGACGTTCTTCTCCTTGCCCTGACCCAGTGCTAGTCGATGGTCAGGAAGAATTTGTGGTGGAAAGGATTCTAGATTCCAGGTTGTATAGAAATCAGTTACAATATCTGATTAAATGGCAGGGCTACCCAGTGGAGGACAACTCATGGGAACCAGTCAATAACGTTAATGCTCCTCGCTTGCTCCGTCAGTTTCATCAGAGGTACCCACACAAGCCTGGTCTGAGGTCATCCGGAGGCTGTCCCTAAGGGGGGAGTAATGTAAGGTTCTGTGTACATGTTCCTGAAACTCAGTTTTTCCGTCAGCCATTTTACTTTCTGTCTTGCTGCAGCTATCTTGCCCTCAGTCAATATGGAGTTTCCAGCTTGCATGTTCCCGCCCTGATTCTCTCCTCTTGCTTCTTAAGCAGCCACAGCTGAGCAATCAGTGCTTCAGAATCAAGCTTGCAGTGAACCTGTGACCTGACTCCTGGAAGCCTTGGACCTTGTACTCCAGTTATTTCCTATTGTGGAACTTTGGAACACTCGTGGACTTTGGAACCTTGCTATTTGATAAATCCACGTTTGCATGGACTTACGGTAACAGAGAAGAGATCCTGAACCTGTTGTGGAGAGTGATTGCTGGGCTTAAGTTACTCTGGCCTGCTGTGTCTCCTGCTTTTGTATCTGCAAACTGTGTGACTATTATTGCCACTTGTATGAAGTAATACAAGACCTTCTATATCAAACCTGTGACTCCTGTGTTTTCATCGCACCCAAGCACAAGACACTATATGAACTGTACTCCTTACATTACAACAACATCGCTAACGGGATCGCTAAAAAACGTCACTATTTAGCGATCCCGTTAGCGATGTTGTTGTGTGCGGCATCTGTCAGCGACGAGGCCCCTGCTGTGATCTCGCTCGTCGCTGACATCGTTCCGGACCCTATTTAGATCGTCGGCGCCCCGCAGGTAAGTATATATCGCTAAGTGTGGCACCTTTTCTTAGCGATTTAGCGGTACTTTTGTACTGCTAAAGTCGTTAAGAAGATCACTAACCGCGATAGCGTCGTTAACTATATCGCTAAGTTAAGTCGCACTTAGCGATATAGAAACAATCCCGCTAGCGATCGCATTAGTATGCGTCTTTATCGCTATCGCTAGCGGGATTGTTTAGTGTGGCAATACCTTAAGGCTGGGCTGCAATGATGTTGAAATGTGTTTTGGGGGATAAAGTTCATTTTCTAGCCAAATATTGACTTTGCAAGTAATTGCTGTTAAGCTGATCACTCTTTATAACATTCTGGAGTATATGCAAATTGCCATTAGAAAAAGTGAAGCAGTAGACTTTGTAAAAATTAACATTTGTGTCATTCTCAAAACTTTTGTCCATGACTGTACATCTAAAAGCTCTGATTGTGTCACAACTGCTGCACCCAGTAATCTAAGTGATGCATCCTTGGAATCAGGGTCTCTTTCTGGTGACAGATTTCCTTAAGACAGATTCCCTTTAACTGCAGTGACGAATGGGAAGACACCTCTGAATTGAAACCTTTCTCTGTATTGGGTAAGTTGTGACAAGAGAAAACTGAAGCTAAAATGCAGCAGATCAATAAAAACCTGAGAGGAGTTTGAGGTGACAGCAAAGTGAGAAAGGGAAATTTGGCTGAGAAATGGCAGAATGAACACTTATGGTATGATCCATCAGTATATTTTTGTCCTCCTATACATTATTAGACGTAGAACTGGTTCAGGCAGGGAAATCTTTAAACTACTGCTAAATGTAGCCTACCGCTGCATGAGAAATAACCAGAATTGATAAGTAGGTGAATTATTTGCTTACTCTGGTTTCTTCCCACACTCAAAAGTCATACTAAGCTGGAGTCACACAAGATAAAAAATCGGACCGTATTATATGGCCGTAATACGCAGAAAAGTCCCCTGAAAAGTGATCCGTATGTCAACCATGTGCAATGTGAGGATGCGATTTCCTCGCATCAAAACATCCGTGTGTCATCCGTATGGCATCCGTACGGCGAGATTTTCTTGACGGCTTGCAAAACCGACATATAATGGATCCCAATGACAGTTTTTACATAGGATATATACACTATGTTAGGGTCTGCGGAACGCACCAAATAGATGAGGTAGAGAGGTGCGTTCGCAGCCCGGGGTCCACCGTGCAGGCGGAACCTGCTGCTAGTAAAATGGCGTAAGAAGCAAACTCTGTTATCCCGCAGAGTCGCCAACATAAACGCCGTAACACGCTGTGGCAATAAGTGCGAACTCTGTTGCTCCACAGAGCCGCTAGAAGGAGAGCCGCAGCGCTATATGTCGATGTGTGCGAACTCACTAAACACAGCTGAGTCGCTAAGAAAACACGCTAGGGCGCTGTCTAGCGTTGAAAGCGAACCCTGTTACGTCACAGGGCCGCTGAGGAAAAGTGCTGTGTCCTGTCAGGTTCTCAGGTACACAGTTAAGTGCTAAGCGTACATAAAGCGTGATCATGCGCTAATGTCCTCGCGGGAGTCACCCGCAATCTATGGCGTCTGAACGCCAGACCCTGAATACGGCAATCAAAACTCCTCACCGGTTATGCCGGTAATCTAGGGCATCTAGGACGCCGACCCTGACCAGCTAGCACACCAAACTCCTCACCGATTAAGTCGGTATTCTAGTGGCTTATTTCAGCCGGGTCCCTAACCACACACACGCATGACCACACTGGCGCATAGCATACAATGGTTGATATTAGCGCATGGCGGCCCAGCCATGCTACCCTTTTATAGCAACAGCTACAGGACCTGCCAGAAACAAGGACCAATGAAACTTGCTCCAGAACACCAGTAGTAACAGGGCCTTCCTGGCGGACCAATAGGAGCTGCCGCAGCACCTGAGCATGTGACCCCTGATCTCCAATGAGAGATCTCACTCTGGGCATGCTCAGAAGGGAAAACGCAGGACTTTGTCCCAAAGACGTCTGCTCCAGCACTGGCTATAATAGCAGATCCAGGAAAGGCAGCAGCAAGTCACTGCACAGTACTGGAGTGGGCAAGACGCTTGGACCGACGTCTCTGCAGAGCAGGCTCCACTGCGGCTGGAGATGAATGGGAGACCGCAGCGGGGCTGGTTTGAGACTCCCTTGTGCAGCAGCAGGAACTCGAACCCTAACATTACCCCCCCTCCTAGGGCCCCCCTTCTCTGGACCTCGCTGAGTTCAAAGGCAGCGATGAGCTGCGGAGCGTGAACATGCTCGTCAGGCTCCCAGGACCTATCCTCAGGCCCATAACCCCTCCAATCCACCAAATAAAATTTTTTGCCTCGTACCAACTTGCACCCAACAATGGCATTCACCTCGTAGTCGTCCGAAGACGAACACGACGTCCCGGCAAATGACTCAGGCAACCGGGAGATGACCACGGGTTTTAGGAGGGACACATGGAAGGTGTCGGAGATACCAAGGGGAGGCGGAAGGGCCAAACGGTAAACCACAGGGTTCACCTGCTCGAGAACCTTGAAGGGACCCAAATACCGGGGTGCCAACTTAGTGGATTCCACCCGTAGCCTGATGTTTCGGGCGGAGAGCCACACTAGGTCGCCAGGAGAAAATGTCGGAGCGGGACGCCGATGGGCATCGGCAGAAGACCTCATCCTTTCCTTGGAAGCCTGAATGGCATCCTGGGTGCGGTCCCATATGTCCCGTGCTTCCACAGCCCAGTCTGCCACCCTGGAGTCAGCGGAAGCAACGGGCATGGGCACCGGTACCTGCAGATGCTGACCGTAATTTAAGAGGAATGGGGTCTGTCCGGTGGAGTCAGCCACAGCATTGTTTAGCGCAAACTCCGCCCACGGGAGCAAGGATGCCCAGTCATCCTGCCTGGCAGAGACAAAATGTAGCAAGTAGGTGACCAAGGTCTGGTTGGCCCTCTCTACCAACCCATTCGTCTCTGGATGATATGCAAAGGAGAGGTTCAACTCAATGCAGAGTAGATGACACAACTCTCTCCAAAACCGAGACGCAAATTGGGGACCTCGATCGCTGACAATCTTGTCCGGCATACCGTGTAGACGGAAGATGTGTCTAATAAATAATGCTGCCAAAGCCCGTGCAGAAGGTAACCGTGGTAGCGGCACTAAATGCACCATTTTGGAGAAGTGGTCGGTGATCACCCAAATGATAGTGCAACCCCGAGACTTGGGTAAGCCCACCACAAAGTCCATCCCGACCATCTCCCAGGGCCTGTCTGCCACCGGCAAAGGAAAAAGTAACCCAGGTGGCCGTTGTCGAGGGACTTGTTCCTGGCGCAGGAGACACACGCCTGAACATACTCCCTGACGTCACGGACCTTATGTGGCCACCAGTATGTCCTCGCCAATAACTCAGTTGTCCTCTTTGCCCCAAAGTGTCCACCCACCCTGGACGAGTGTGACCAAGAGAGTCCCTCCGGTCGCAAATTAGTCAGCACAAAAGTCTTGCCCGGAGGCACAGACTCTAGCGAAACCGGGGCTACAGTTCTCAGGCTTTCTTCAGGGACAATAAGCCGAGGCTCCTCATCCTCCTCCTCTGATGACACTAAGGAGCGAGAGAGAGCGTCGGCCCGAACATTCTTCTCCCCGGAGAGAAAATGGAGGGTGAAATGGAACCGAGAGAAGAATAGGGACCATCTGGCCTGGAGAGAATTTAGCCGCTGAGCCGTTTGCAAATATACCAAGTTCTTGTGGTCGGTGAAGACTTGGAAGGGAAAACGAGCTCCCTCCAGAAGATGTCTCCACTAGTGTTGAGCGATACGATACTGCAAATATCGGGTATCGGCCGATATTAGCTGTATCGGGCTTTCGATTCCGAGTACCGATATTTTCGTCATATCGGATACCGGAATCGGATTTGTCACTGTCACTGTGAGTGTCCGTCGGTCGGGTCTGTCAGGAGTCAGCGGCACTTACCTGGCAGAAGATCTCCGGCGGTCACGTCCTGGACTGCTTGATGGCCGCCATTATCTTCTCCCTGGCGGTCACATGCAGTTTTTCGCGATAACTGCAGTGACTGCAGGGTAATCCCGGCCGTAAACCAGTCCGATGACGTCACCGCCGGGGAAGCAGGTAATCAGCTGTGCTGCGCCAGGATGACAGGCTCTGCCTGCCTGCCTGCCTCTGATGTCATTCTGATGTAGCAGAGCTGGATCGTCGTGGGACACTCGTTACTATGGACTGCGTCGGACAGGTGGTATACTGCTGTTTTTTTTTTTCATTTTTTTACAGGAGATCGATGGCGTCGCAGGATGAGACTGTAATAAAAGTAATGAAAACTGTGTTTTTTTTTTATTAAATTAAAAAACTTTTTTATGAACATTCACCCGTCCGGGTACATCAACAATTTAACTATTTACATACAGGGACCCTGTCCGGGTTATTTATAATTCTTTGGCAGGGGTGTTCCAGGTACCACCTGGTACTCTTCTGATGCTTGCCAAACATCCGAGACACCAAGGACCACCAGGACCTGATGACGTCGTGTGGCCTGTACAGTCAAGTCGTGACCCGCTATCTGTGGCTGTGTGGCCACCTCTTTCGTCTCCCTCCGGGTCTGGAACCCTATGTCCCGGACTGTACGAACCCCAGGGGGCCTAACAGGCGCCGGGTACGGGCCAGCTATCATTATCATGTCCATAGCTGGGGCTGCTGAGGAGACCACTGAGGGAGGCTGGGGAGATTTACGGCGTGGGGTGGGCACTTGTGCAGAGGCCTGGATGTGGGAGGCTGAAGGCTCCAAGGGTCTCACAGGTTCCTGACACTCTTGGGACCAGGGGTCGCACCTGGTGACATTTAGGGCATACCATCCATTGTAACCCCAGTGTCGGGTGTAAGTTACCAAGTCTCCTGGCAACAGGTCCCTCCCCGGGTGTCCTTCTGGGAGGTGAGTCTCCACGTCCCGCCGGGTCACAAACACTTCTAAATAAAGTCCAGGCTCCTGGATGAAGCCCCAACCAGCTTTCAATTTAAAGCTCCGTACTGCACCCTTACGCCGCAGCTCCCTCACCGTACTTTTATCTTTTCTCATCCGGTCCTTATCTGCCCGGTCCTTTTCGATGTGACGTTGGCAAAGCTTCTGGGATTCGCGCTGCTCCCTTTGTCGCTCGGCTTCTCTCTCCCGACGTCTCCACTCTTCCTCCTGACGCCGGTTGTAATTCTCCTCCACCAGCATCTCCATGTCTCCACCATCAAACTGCAGCTTACGATGTCCGGTTTGCGGCAGCTCTCCTGGCGCCCGACAGTCCTGGCGGCGCTCACCTGCGGAGGAAGCAGCCGTCTCTGGAACAGATGACAGTCGGGGCTCCGGTACAGACAGGTAGACCTCTGGTGCCTGCACGGCCTCCTCCATGAGGACGGGTGTCGCTTCTTCTGTCTCAGCGACGGGGCAGACAGCGGGATCTGGGGTGCTGCCGGTGCAGCGTTTTTTGCAGGAACGGGTGCCTCCACTGCGACAACGTCAACCGGATCACATTGCAAGGGCTGGGATGCCCGCACGGACTCCTCTACTAGAACGGGTGCCTCACCTTCCGGTACAGACACTTCAGGTAAGAGGGATTGGCGCAGCTCCAAGTTTAGTTTTAGGGCACGCCAGCTGGCTTCCATCCTGGCGACCTCCTCCCGGTGCCGGGCCAGGCCTCTTAGGGTATCCTCCGCTTCTTGCAGCGTAGGAGGGTTTCCAGGCCGGGTGCCCAACGGTGGTTCCGTGGCGATCGGGTCGCTTCCGTGGGGGGAGAGCTCTGACTGCTCCATCCCTTCACACTTCTGCTCGTGTCCATTAGCCATCTCTGCCAAGTCACATGTGTCATTAGCATCTGGAGAGGGCCCCTCTTTTGTAGTAGTGAGGCGGGACCTTCGTGTTAGTTTCCGCACACTGAGGAGGATGAGGAGGCGGAACTCAAGAGCTGTGGGGCACGATCTTACATTGCAGTACCATTTAGAGTGGTCGGCCATCGTTTTCGCGCCACTGAGTGAGTGTACACCCACGAAGAGCACGCCCTTCTTCTTCACCAGTGCCTCGTCGTGACGCAGATATGGCTGAAAAATGGCAAATACATTCTCTGATGATTTTAGCAATTCTCAAGCACAAAACCAGTTCAATTCAGGCACACAGGACTCGCTTATAGCGAGCTACAGAATCCTGTTCGTGACGCCCAAGTTGAGTCGCACAGAGCCAGAGGTTTTGGGGGTACTCGGCACCGAGCCCGTCGACTTCTATGGGGTATGTCACGGCTTTA
The DNA here is from genome assembly GCA_033576555.1 of Oophaga sylvatica. NCBI lineage: Eukaryota > Metazoa > Chordata > Amphibia > Anura > Dendrobatidae > Oophaga > Oophaga sylvatica. The sequence goes on along the minus strand of JARQOD010000001.1, from coordinate 754,396,121 downwards.
CCCGGCAATTGAATCAGAGTCTATTTTACTATGTAGAAGTGTATAAGCTATAAATATATGTATATATATGTCACAATGACATATGTATATATATATATATATATATATATATATATTCTATGTGTGTATATTTTGTGTTTGCAACGAAAGAAAGTGTTTTTTTAGTTGCAATATTTTGTTCCCATAGACTTACATGGGACTTCCGGTATCGGAATCGGATATCGACGATATTTAGTGATATCGGCGATACCATTCCGATCCGATATTTTTAGATATCGAGCAGTATCGCTCAACACTAGTCTCCACTCTGAGAAGGCCAATTTCATAGCCAGCAACTCCCTGTCCCCGATGGAATAATTCCTCTCTGCTGGTGTAAAGGTCTTAGAAAAGAAGAAGTAGGGATGCTTCCGACCTTGAGCATCCTTTTGATATAGGACTGCTCCAGCACCAACAGAAGAGGCGTCCACCTCTAAAACAAACGGTTTATCAACATCAGGACGATGTAATATGGGAGCACTGGCAAAATGCGACTTGATGGAAGAGAACGCCTTGGAGACCTCCTCAGACCACAACTTGGGATTTTCTCCCTTCTTGGTGAGGGCTACCAAGGGAGCTACCAAAGTCGAGAAATGGGGAATGAACTGGCGATAATAATTAATGAACCCCATAAAGCGCTGCACCGCTTTAAGAGAATGGGGTTCTTGCCAGTCCATTACAGCATGTAGTTTGGCAGGATCCATAGCCAATCCCTGGGCAGAGATGATATAGCCCAGAAAAGGTAAGGACTCCTGCTCAAACACACATTTCTCCAGCTTGGCATAGAGGGAGTTTGCCCGTAAGAGGTCGAAGACTTTGTTGACATCCCTCCGGTGAGAGTCTATATCTGGTGAAAAGATGAGAATATCATCCAGATAGACTACTACAGAGGTGGAGAGCATGTCCCGGAAGATATCATTGACAAAGTCTTGGAAAACAGCGGGAGCATTACAGAGCCCGAAGGGCATCACCAGGTATTCGTATTGCCCATCCCTGGTATTAAAAGCTGTCTTCCACTCGTCCCCCTCACGGATGCGAATTAGTTTATAGGCACCACGTAGATCAAGCTTGGTAAATACTCTTGCTCCTAGGAGCCTATCAAAGAGCTCAGAGATTAGGGGCAATGGGTACTTATTCTTGACGGTGATGGCGTTAAGACCCCTGTAGTCAATGCATGGACGTAATTCTCCGTTCTTCTTTTGCACAAAGAAGAACCCTGCCCCTGCTGGTGACACCGACTTCCTAATGAACCCTCTTGCCAGATTCTCCTGAATGTACTGGGACATGGCCTCCGTCTCAGGGAGCGAGAGGGGGTATATTCTCCCCCGAGGAGGTTCTGCTCCAGGCAAGAGATCAATAGGACAGTCGTAGGGGCGATGAGGTGGAAGAGTCTCCGCCGCCTTCTTGGAGAAAACGTCTGCATATGCCCAATAACACTGAGGAAGAGAAGTGAGATCAACGGGTATCGCTGTGGTGGTGACCTGAACGCACTCCCTGACACACCTGCCTCTACATGAATCACCCCAACCCAGTATCCTCCCAGAGGACCACTCAATATGGGGAGAGTGGTAACGGAGCCAAGGTACTCCCAGCAACACCTCGTCTATTCCCTCGGGCAGGACAAGAAAAGAAATACTCTCCTGATGGGATGGGGACATAGATAAAGTGAGAGGGATCGTGTGGTGAGTGATTTGGGAGGGCAGAGTTGATCCATTCACTACTCGCACAGTCACCGGTTTGGCGAGCATCACCAGAGGTATAGTGTGGCGGAGAGCAAATGCAGAGGACATGAAATTCCCCTCGGCTCCAGAATCCACACAGAGCTCAGCAGAGAGCGTGGATGGACCTACTGTAATTGTCCCTTTAAAGGACAACTTGGTGGAAAATGCCACAGTGTCTAGTGAACCTCCTCCTAAGGTCACTAGACGCGACCGTTTTCCCGACCGCTGTGGACATTTGTTGGCATAATGTCCTAACTGCTGGCAGATGTTACAGACCACGGGTACTCGAGCGGCCCGGGACTTAGGTCCCGCTCGAGAAACCTCCATGGCCTCATGGGAGTCGGGCGCCTGGCTGTAAGATTCCAGAGGTCTGGCGAAGGTGGGAGCCAGCCGGAACCTCTGCCTACACTGGGATTGCTCCAACCTCCGCTCGTGAAAACGGAGGTCGATGCGGGTAGATATGGCGATAAGCTTCTCCAGTGTGGTGGGAATCTCCCTGGTAGCCAAGGCGTCTTTCACATGGCCCGCTAGTCCTCTCCAAAACACGGGAATGAGGACTTTATCCGGCCAGTCCAACTCCGAGGACAGAGTCCGAAATTGGACAGCAAAACAACTGACCAAGGACGAACCCTGTGAACTTGCCAGAAGTTGGAGCGCCGCATCGTGGGTAACCTGAGGTCCTAGAAATACCTTTTTTAGAGCCTCCAGAAAACGAGGAGCAGTCCGCACCACACGGTCGTCACGCTCCCACAGCGGGGTGGCCCACTCCAACGCTCTGCCTGACAGAAGAGAAATTATAAAGCCCACTTGTGCCCGATCCGTGGGGAAACGTGCACCCAGAAGCTCGAGTTGTATAGAGCACTGACTCACGAATCCTCGACATTGCTTGCTGTCACCAGCAAACTTGTCTGGAAGCGGGAGGTGGGATATTGTGGGGGCAGAGGTGGCAGTGGACACACTTGCTGCAGCTACGCTAGCAGCCTGAACAGCGACTGCGGTAACATCCACAGCTGAGGTTGTGCGCTCAAGAGCCGCCAACCTACCCTCCAGCTGCTGGATGTCCCGTAGTAGATGCTGGTCATCCGCCATTTTACCAACCAGACCCTGGCGCTAATATTATGTTAGGGTCTGCGGAACGCACCAAATAGATGAGGTAGAGAGGTGCGTTCGCAGCCCGGGGTCCACCGTGCAGGCGGAACCTGCTGCTAGTAAAATGGCGTAAGAAGCAAACTCTGTTATCCCGCAGAGTCGCCAACATAAACGCCTTAACGCGCTGTGGCAATAAGTGCAAACTCTGTTGCTCCACAGAGCCGCTAGAAGGAGAGCCGCAGCGCTATATGGCGATGTGTGCGAACTCACTAAACACAACTGAGTCGCAAAGAAAACACGCTAGTGCACTGTCTAGCGTTGAAAGCGAACCCTGTTACGTCACAGGGCCACTGAGGAAAAGTGCGGTGTCCTGTCAGGTTCTCAGGTACACAGTTAAGTGCTAAGTGTACATAAAGCGTGATCATGCGCTAATGTCCTCGCGGGAGTCACCCGCAATCTATGGCGTCTGAACGCCAGACCCTGAATACGGCAATCAAAACTCCTCACCGGTTATGCCAGTAATCTAGGGCATCTAGGACGCCGACCCTGACCAGCTAGCACACCAAACTCCTCACCGATTAAGTCGGTATTCTAGTGGCTTATTTCAGCCGGGTCCCTAACCACACACGCATGACCACACTGGCGCATAGCATACAATGGTTGATATTAGCGCATGGCGGCCCAGCCATGCTACCCTTTTATAGCAACAGCTACAGGACCTGCCAGAAACAAGGACCAATGAAACTTGCTCCAGAACACCAGTAGTAACAGGGCCTTCCTGGCGGACCAATAGGAGCTGCCGCAGCACCTGAGCATGTGACCCCTGATCTCCAATGAGAGATCTCACTCTGGGCATGCTCAGAAGGGAAAACGCAGGACTTTGTCCCAAAGACGTCTGCTCCAGCACTGGCTATAATAGCAGATCCAGGAAAGGCAGCAGCAAGTCACTGCACAGTACTGGAGTGGGAAAGACGCTTGGACCGACGTCTCTGCAGAGCAGGCTCCACTGCGGCCGGAGATGAATGGGAGACCGCAGCGGGGCTGGTTCGAGACTCCCCTTGTGCAGCAGCGGGAACTCGAACCCTAACACACATAGAATACATATATATATAAGCATGCCATTGAGACATATATATATATGTAAAGTTCATACACTTCTACATAGTATAATAGCTGCTAATTCATTTGCCGGCTTTTGTAAAATTACAGACCCGACATGAAATGACACATGGTTTACATACAGTTAACCATGTCATTTCATGTAGTTTGATATATGGTTTTCACTAACAATGACATGAGTGTATGTGTGCAAAATTTAATACATGTAGGGGTTAAATAAAGGTGTAAATTTGTTGAAAAAAAATGCGTGGGCTCCCGAGCTATTTTCTCCACCAGACAGGCAAAGCCAGCGAGTGGGGGCAGATAATAGCCTAGGGAGGGTGCATTTATTTTGCGCCCCTGGCTACTAACATCTGCCCCCAGCCACCCCAGAAAAGGCAAATCTATAATTAGATGCGCCCTTTCTGGCACTTAGCCCATCTATTCCCATTGCCCTGTAATGGTAGCTAATGGGTTAATAAAGGGTTAATGTCACCTTGCTATTTGAAGGTGACCCTAAACCAGGTTAATAATTGAGAGTTGTCAATTAGACAACTCTCAATTATTAATCCTATTGTATGAAATTAAAAAAACACACACACACTTTAATTTAAAATCATTTTAATGAAATAAACACACAGTTTTTGACCATCTTTTATTTTACTGGTAATCCTTTGATTCCCTTGTTCTCCTGTAATAAAAAAAAATAATAAAGCAACTTTATTCTTACCTATCCGGCGCTCAGTCACGTCCAACGCTGTAATCCTTCACAAAGGGTTAACTGGTTTACAGCAAGCAGCGCAGCTAATGCTGGCAGCTCAGCTGTAGCCCCCGAATGAATGAACTCCTCTCCTGGCTGACAGGAGAGGAAGTGATTAGCTGGGAAGCTTAATTGATAGCTTCCCACAGAAATCAGTTCATTTCAGGTCTATTGGGGACACCGCACAGCATCAGTGACATCAGAGGGAGTCCCCGGCTGACCTGAACTGAACTGATTAGCCTGGGAAACAATCAATTAAGCTTCCCAGCTAATCAATGTTTTTATGAATTGCTGGCCATTTTTACTTCATTTTTAGCCAATTTTTCATAAAAATAGGTGATTGGATTAGCAAATCAGTAAAATAGGGAAAGTGTTAAGTAAATCAGTTCACTTTTAAGCCACGTTCACAAGTTCAGTATTTGGTCAGTATCTTACCTCAGTATTTAACAGACAAAATCAGAAGTGGGACAATCAGAGGAAAAATTTAATAGAAACACGTCACCACTTATCACCCACTCCTGGTTTTGGCTTACAGATGCTGAGGTAAAACACCGATCAAATACTGAACGTGTGAATGTGGCCTAAAACTTGATGAAGCTTAGCGCAATTCTCTATTTGTCATTCCTATGTCCTAAAGAATCACATCCTCCCTCACATTTGGTATTTTTCAGAGAAAAGAATCTCACTACATTTTGTACTCACTATGGTAAAACAAAAGTAAAATCCGCATGTCTGTAGTACTGCAGACAAATAGCTAACTTGCTAACTATATGTACTGTACTTAAGAAAATACTTATAGCTTCTATTACTTTTTTTTTTTTTTTCAGAGAAATGAGAGAGGACCTTATCAAAGCGATCAAGTGGTGCTACTATTGTAAGATTCTTCTCATACCTACCATCTGCTAGCTTCAGCTGCTCCTGGTGCCACTCCTGTTGGTCTCCAGCAGTTTGTGAATTGTAGTTGAACGGCATAAGTTTAAAAAGTTTGAAAAACAAAATATAATATTCACCTCACTAATCATTTGTCGTGCCAAATTTTAATCTAGCCATATCAACTCATCTTTAATTATTAGGCCGGCGTCACACTGGCGACAGAATCGGACGACTGCAATGCGATGAAAAATCGCATTGCAGTCGGACCTATGTTAATCTATGGAGCAGCTCCCAGTATCAGATTTTTTGTGGTCCGTTTTAAACGTCCGTGTACAATCGCAGCATGCTGCGATTGTCACCGATTGTCGGTCGACAATCGCCAATGCAAGTCTATGGGAGCGATGAAAAATCGGATTACAAACGGACCACACTGTGTGACTTGCGATGAAATCGCATCGGTGTCCTTTAGAAAAGCCGGCAATTCATCCCCGGCTATACTGTACAATCACACTGACAGCTTTAATAAAGACTAGAAAGAATAGATATACACACATAGAATACATATATATATATATATATGTAATTGTGACATGTAATATATATATATATATATATTTATATTTCCTAGACTTCTACATACTGTAATAGCCGCAAATTCAATTGCCGGCTTCTGTGAAATCACAGAAGCCGACATGAAATGATACATTGTTTCCACACAGTTAACCATGTCATTTCCTGTATTTTGATATTTGTTTAGAACTTACAATTACATGAGTGTATTTGTGCAAAATTTCAGACATGTAGGGGTTAATTAAAGGTGTAATTTCGTTGAAAAAAAAATGCGTGGGCTCCCGCTGTATTTTCTCCACCAGACAGACAAAGCAAAGCGAGTGGGGGCAGATAATAACAGCCTAGGGAGGGTACATTTTTTGTGCCCCCCCTGGCTACTAACATCTGCCCCCAGACACCCCAGAAAGGGCAAATCTATAATTAGATTCGCCCTTTCTGGCACTTTGCCCGTCTATTCCCATTGCCCTGTAGCGGTGGCGAATGGGTTAATAATCTCACCTTACTGTCACCTTAGTATTGAAAGGTGACCTTAAGGCAGGTTAATAATTGAGAGCTGTCAATTAGACAACTATCAATTATTAATCCTATTGTATGAAAGAAAAATCAAACACACACAGTTTAATAAAAAATAAGTTTAATTAAATAATCACACAGTTTTTTACCATATTTTATTTTCCTGCTAAAACCATTTCCTGTAATAAAAATAAAATAAAAAAGCAAAATTATACTTACCAATCCGATGTACAGTCAGGTCTCACGCAGTAATCCATCAGAAAGGGTTAAGAGGTTACAGTTAGCAGGGAGATAATTTGTCTACTAGCTCTAACCCCATGAATGAATAAGTTCCTCTCCCAGCGAAAGTAGAGGAATAGATTCATGAATGGAGCTTAACCCCTTAATGACCAAGCCATTTTGTAGGTTAAAGACCAGGCCAATTTTTACAATTCTGACCACTGTCTCTTTATGAGGTTATAACTCTGGAACGCTTCTACGGATCTTGGCGATTCTGAGAATGTTTTCTCGTGACATATTGTACTTCATGATAGTGGTAAAATTTCTTCAATATAACTTGCGTTTTTTTATGAAAAAAATGGAAATATGGCAAAAATTTTGAAAATTTTGCAATTTTCAAACTTTTAATTTTTATGCCATTAAATCAGAGAGATATGTCACAAAAATTAGTTAATAAATAACATTTCCCACATGTCTACTTTACATCAGCACAATTTTGGAACCAAAATTTTTTTTGTTACGAAGTTATAAGTGTTAAAATTTGACCAGCAATCTCTCATTTTTCCAACAAAATTTACAAAACCATTTTTTTAGGGACCACCTCACATTTGAAGTGAATTTGAGGGGTCAATATGACAGAAAATACCCAAAAGTGACACCATTCTAAAAACTGCACCCCTCAACGTGTTCAAAGCCACATTCAAGAAGTTTATTAACCCTTTAGGTACTTCACAAGAATTGAAGCAATGTGGAAGGAAAAAATGAACATTTAACTTTTTTTCCCAAAATTTTTCTTTCGACACAATTTTTTTAAATTTTGTCAAGGGTATCAGGAGAAAATGAACCACAATATTTGTTGTACAATTTCTCCAGAGTACACCGATATACCATGTGTGGGGGTAAACCACTATTTGGGCGCATGGCAGAGCTCGGAATGGAAGCAGCGCCATTTGACTTTTTTGGCTGGAATTGAGATTGGACGCCATGTCGCATTTGGAGAGTTCCTGTGTGCCTAAACAGTGGAAACCCCCCACAAGTGACCCCATTTTGGAAACTAGACCCCCCCAAGGAACTTATCTAAATGTGTTGTGAGAGCTTTTAACCCCCAAGGGCTTCACAGAAGGTTATAACGTAGAGCCGTAAAATTAAAAAATCATATTTTTTCCACAAAAATGATCTTTTCATCCCAATTATTATTTTCCAAAGGATAAAAGGACCCCAAAAGTTATTGGGCAATTATTCCTGAGTACGCTGATACCCCATATGTGGGGGTAAACCACTATTTGGGTGCATGGCAGAGCTCGGAAGGGAAGCAGCGCCATTTGACTTTTTTGGCTGGAATTGAGATTGGACGCCATGTCGCATTTGGAGAGTCCCTGTGTGCCTAAACAGTGGAAACCCCCACAAGTGACCCCATTTTGGAAACTAGACCCCCCAAGGAACTTATCTAAATGTGTTGTGAGAGCTTTTAACCCCCAAGCGCTTCACAGAAGGTTATAACGTAGAGCCGTAAATTAAAAAATCATATTTTTTTCCACAAAAATGATCTTTTCATCCCAATTTTTATTTTCCAAAGGATAAAAGGACCCCAAAATTTATTGTGCAATTAGTCCTGAGTACGCTGATACCCCATAGGTGGGGGTAAACCACTATTTGGGCGCATGGCAGAGCTCGGAAGGGAAGCAGCGCCATTTGACTTTTTTGGCTGGAATTGAGATTGGATGCCATGTCGTATTTGGAGAGTCCCTGTGTGCCTAAACAGTGGAAACCCCCCACAAGTGACCCCATTTTGGAAACTAGACCCCCCCAAGGAACTTATCTAGATGTGTGGTGAGAGCTTTGAACCCCCAAGGGCTTCACAGAAGGTTATAACGTAGAGCAGTAAAATTATAAAATCATATCTTTTCCACAAAAATGATCTTTCCACCCCCATTTGTTATTTTCCAAAGGGTAACAGGACCCCAAAAGTTATTGTGCAATTTGTCCTGAGTACGCTGATACCCCATATGTGGGGGGAAACCACTATTTTGACGCATGGCAGAGCTCGAAAGGGAAGTAGCGCCTTTTTCAAATGCAGACTTTGATGGAATGGTCTGTGGGTGTCATGTCACGTTTGGATAGCCCCTGATGTGCCTAAACAGTAGAAACCCCCCACAAGTGACTCCATTTTGGAAACTAGACCCCCCAAGGAACTTTTCTAGATGTGTGGTGAGCACTTTGAACCCCCAAGTGCTTCACAGAAGTTTATAACGTAGAGCCGTGAAAATAAAAAAATCATATTTTTTTTCCACAAAAATAATCTTTTTGCCCCAAATTTTTATTTTTATAATGGTAACAGGAGAAATAGGACCCCAAAAGCTATTGTGCAATTTGTCCTGAGTACGCTGATATCCCATATGTGGGGGGGAACCACTATTTTGACGCATGGCAGAGCTCGAAAGGGAAGTAGCGCCTTTTTCAAATGCAGACTTTGATGGAATGGTCTGCGGGTGTCATGTCACATTTGGATAGCCCCTGATGTGCCTAAACAGTAGAAACCCCCCACAAGTGACTCCATTTTGGAAACTAGACCCCCCAAGGAACTTTTCTAGATGTGTGGTGAGCACTTTGAACCCCCAAGTGCTTCACAGAAGTTTATAACGTAGAGCCGTGAAAATAAAAAAATCATATTTTTTTCCACAAAAATAATCTTTTTGCCCCAAATTTTTATTTTTATAATGGTAACAGGAGAAATAGGACCCCAAAAGCTATTGTGCAATTTGTCCTGAGTACGCTGATATCCCATATGTGGGGGGGAACCACTATTTTGACGCATGGCAGAGATCGGAAGGGAAGGAGCACCGTTTTTAAATGCAGACTTTGATGGGATGGTCTGCGGGTGTCATGTCGCGCTTGGAGAGCCCCTGATGTGCCTAAACAGTAGAAACCCCCACAAATGACCCATTTTGCAAACTAGACCCCCCAAGGAACTTATCTAGATGTGTGGTCAGCACTTTGAACCCCAAGGGCTTCACAGAAGTTTATAACGTAGAGCCGTGAAAATAAAAAAAATCATATTTTTTTCCACAAAAATGACCTTTTTGCCCCCAAATTTTTATTTTTATAAGGGTAACAGGAGAAATAGGACCCCAAAAGCTATTGTGCATTTTGTCCTGAGTACGCTGATACCCCATATGCGGGGGGGAACCACTGTGATCGCCTTACTGCGATCTTTGGGAGGCACAATGAACAAATCTACCAAAGGTGAAGAATTGGTTTTCTTTTTTACGCCGTTCCTCGTGCGATATTAGTGATTAGGCGACTTTATTCCTCGGATCGGTGCGATTACAGCGATACCAGATTTACTCCCTTTTTTCATGTTTAGCTTCTGTCACACACTAAAAGATGCTTTTTTTTGGAATAATTTTTTGAAGAATTTTTTGCATCGCCGTATTTTGAGAGCTATAATTTTTCCATATTTCGGCCGACAGAATTATCTGTGGGCTTATTTTTTGCGGGACGAGCTGACGTTTTTATTGGTACCATATTCGGGCACATAACGTTTTTTGATCGCTTCCTATTCCGATTTTTGTGGAAGCAGAATGAACAAAAACCAGCAATTCAGGAATTGGTTTTTTTAAAAATTTTTTTCCCCCGTTCCGCGTGTGGTAAAATTGATAAAGCAGCTTTATTCTTCGGGTTACTACGATTACAGCGATACCTCATTTATATATTTTTTTTATGTTTTGGCGTTTTTTACACAATAAAGAATTTTATAGAAAAAATAATTATTTTTGCATCAGTTTATTCCGCGAGCTATAACTTTTTTATTTTTTCGCTGATGATGCTGTATAGCGGCTTGTTTTTTGCGGGACAAGATGACGTTTTCAGCGGTACCATGATTATTTATATCTGACTTTTTTATCGCGTGTTATTGCACTTTTTCCAAGCGGTATAAATGATACCGCTTGGAAAAAGTATAATTTACTACTTTTTTGTGTTTTTTTTTTACGGCTTTCACTGAAGGGGTTAACTAGGGTTATGCTTTTATAGATGGGATTTTTACGGACGTGGCGATACCTAACATGTGTATTTTTTTTGTTTTTTATTTTTTTTATTACATAAAAATGTGTATTTTTTAGGGGATTTTTTTTAAATTATTTTTTAATATTTTTTTTACAATTTTTTTAAAAAAATGATTTTTTTCAACTTGTCCCTTTATGGGACTTTCACTTTTTTTTACTTTTGATTGCAGTTACAATGCATTGCAATGCTCTGGCATTGCAATGCATTGTACCTATGGGGAAAGCTGCTGAGACATGATCACAGCAGCTTCCCGTAGCTAGATGACCCGGAGGTTGTCATGACAACCCCTGGGTCATCAAGGCAGAGATCAGGCCCTGCGATTACATCGCTGGGACGCTGATCTGAGGCAGAGGGAGCACCCGACCCTCTGCCTCCCCCCCTGAGCTCTGCGATCGCGCTCGATCGCAGCAGTCAGGGGGTTAACAGCCAGGGGCGGTGGGGGCTCCGCTCCTGGCTGTCAGTGCAGGAAGCCTGGCCACTGCAGCGCCGGCTCCTGCACTGATCGCGCTGGGGAAGCTGAAATTTCAACTTCTCCTGCGCGATCGCTGCTGTGTTTGGTCAGTCAGATTGACTGACCAACCACAGCTCTGTGAGTGCGGGGACCGACGGCAAAGGTCCCCGCACCGCTTGCCGTGCCTGTCAGCTGTCTGTGACAGCTGTCGGCACTGATCTACCACGGCGTGTTTACACGCCGTGGTAGATCAAAGGCATGACGTGCAGAGTCCGTCCTGGTGCCGGAACTGGCACCTTGTCATGACGGACTCTGCACGTCATTGGACATTAAGGGGTTAATTGATTTATTGGCAATTTAACTTTAGTGACCTGACCTAAAGGGAAAGTGGACACAATCAATTAAGCTTCATTCATGAAACACATCCTCTCCTGTCGCCAGAGAGGAACTTATTCATTCAGGAGCTTTGAGCTGAGCATGCAGGATTACTTGCACTGCTTGGCTCAAAGCTAGTTAACCCTTTGTGAAGGATTACAGCGTGGGACGTGACAGATCAGCGGAATAGGTAAGAATAATGTTTTTTTTATTTTTTTATCTTTATTTTAGGAGATCAATGGCTTCGCACGGATTAAGTGTAAAATAAAATATGGTCAAAAAAATGTGTTTTTATTTCATTAAAATTAATTTTTATTAATGTGTCTGTGTTTTTTTTATTTACTTCAATAGGATTAATAATTGATATTTGTCTAATTGACAGCTCTCAATTATTAACCTGCCTTAAGGTCACCTTTCAATACTAAGGTGACAGTAAGGTGAGATTATTAACCCATTCGCCACCGCTACAGGGCAATGGGAATAGACGGGCAAAGTGCCAGAAAGGGCGAATCTAATTATAGATTTGCCCTTTCTGGGGTGTCTGGGGGCAGATGTTAGTAGCCAGGGGGGGCACAAAAAATGTACCCTCCCTAGGCTGTTATTATCTGCCCCCACTCGCTTTGCTTTGTCTGTCTGGTGGAGAAAATACAGCGGGAGCCCACACATTTTTTTTTCAACGAAATTACACCTTTAATTAACCCCTACATGTCTGAAATTTTGCACAAATACACTCATGTAATTGTAAGTTCTAAACAAATATCAAATACAGGAAATGACATGGTTAACTGTGTGGAAACAATGTATCATTTCATGTCGGCTTCTGTGATTTCACAGAAGCCGGCAATTGAATTAGCGGCTATAACAGTATGTAGAAGTCTAGGAACTATAAATATATGTATATGTACATGTCACAATGACATGTATATATATATATGTGTTCTATGTGTATATATCTATTCTTTTTTTTGTGATTGAAATACTATTCTTTTGGATCCATTATATGTCAGTTTTGCAAGCCTGCGAGAAAATCTCGCAAGTCGGATGAAAATCGGATGTTACAAGGTACACACACATGCGACTAAATCGCATCTTTGAAGGAAAATCGGATGCCAGAAGGATGTGTGATGTTTGCATTTTGATCCGACAATCGCCGTCTAAAACGGACCGATTTTTTGTCGTTGTGTGTGACGCCGGCCTTATGTTCAAAAAATATCTTTCAGAGATCAACATGAACATATAGACAGTTATGGCAAAAAGAGGAGGGAGTGGTAGAACTTGCTGACAGATTCCTTTTAAGCATTTGCTTGTTCCACATATTTAAATCTACTGAGGATGATAAGACATAAACATGTACAGACATACCTACATTTTGCTTAAAGGAAACCTGTCAGCAGGATTGTCTACAGTAACCTGCACACAGTGTCAGGTCGGCGCCTTATACTGATTAAACTGATACCTTGGTTGATTAAATCCATCTTGTGGTTGTTGCTTAACCTTTTTTTCAGTTTTGAGCTAATGATATGTTCATGCTTTGGGAGGGTTTGGGTTTGCTGTTTTTTTTTTTCATTTTTTTACAGGAGATCGATGGCGTCGCAGGATGAGACTGTAATAAAAGTAATGAAAACTGTGTTGTTTTTTTTATTAAATTAAAAAACTTTTTTATGAACATTCACCCGTCCGGGTACATCAACAATATAACTATTTACATACAGGGACCCTGTCCGGGTTATTTATAATTCTTTGGCAGGGGTGTTCCAGGTACCACCTGGTACTCTTCTGATGCTTGCCAAACATCCGAGACACCAAGGACCACCAGGACCTGATGACGTCGTGTGGCCTGTACAGTCAAGTCGTGACCCGCTATCTGGTCTGTGTGGCCACCTCTTTCGTCTCCCTCCGGGTCTGGAACCCTATGTCCCGGACTGTACGAACCCCAGGGGGCCTAACAGGCGCCGGGTATGGGCCAGCTATCATTATCATGTCCATAGCTGGGGCTGCTGAGGAGACCACTGAGGGAGGCTGGGGAGATTTACGGCGTGGGGTGGGCACTTGTGCAGAGGCCTGGATGTGGGAGGCTGAAGGCTCCGAGGGTCTCACAGGTTCCTGACACTCTTGGGACCAGGGGTCGCACCTGGTGACATTTAGGGCATACCATCCATTGTAACCCCAGTGTCGGGTGTAAGTTACCAAGTCTCCTGGCAACAGGTCCCTCCCCGGGTGTCCTTCTGGGAGGTGAGTCTCCACGTCCCGCCGGGTCACAAACACTTCTAAATAAAGTCCAGGCTCCTGGATGAAGACCCAACCAGCTTTCAATTTAAAGCTCCGTACTGCACCCTTACGCCGCAGCTCCCTCACCGTACTTTTATCTTTTCTCATCCGGTCCTTATCTGCCCGGTCCTTTTCGATGTGACGTTGGCAAAGCTTCTGGGATTCGCGCTGCTCCCTTTGTCGCTCGGCTTCTCTCTCCCGACGTCTCCACTCTTCCTCCTGACGCCGGTTGTAATTCTCCTCCACCAGCATCTCCATGTCTCCACCATCAAACTGCAGCTTACGATGTCCGGTTTGCGGCAGCTCTCCTGGCGCCCGACAGTCCTGGCGGCGCTCACCTGCGGAGGAAGCAGCCGGCTCTGGAACAGATGACAGTCGGGGCTCCGGTACAGACAGGTAGACCTCTGGTGCCTGCGCGGCCTCCTCCATGAGGACGGGTGTCGCTTCTTCTGTCTCAGCGACGGGGGCAGACAGCGGGATCTGGGTGTCTGCCGGTGCAGCGTTTTTTGCAGGAACGGGTGCCTCCACTGCGACAACGTCAACCGGATCACATTGCAAGGGTTGGGATGCCCGCACGGACTCCTCTACTAGAACGGGTGCCTCACCTTCCGGTACAGACACTTCAGGTAAGAGGGATTGGCGCCGCTCCAAGTTTAGATTTAGGGCACGCCAGCTGGCTTCCATCCTGGCGACCTCCTCCCGGTGCCGGGCCAGGCCTCTTAGGGTATCCTCCGCTTCTTGCAGCGTAGGAAGGTTTCCAGGCCGGTGCCCAACGGTGGTTCCGTGGCGATCGGGTCGCTTCCGTGGGGGGAGAGCTCTGACTGCTCCATCCCTTCACACTTCTGCTCGTGTCCATTAGCCATCTCTGCCAAGTCACATGTGTCATTAGCATCTGGAGAGGGCCCCTCTTTTGTAGTAGTGAGGCGGGACCTTCGTGTTAGTTTCCGCACACTGAGGAGGATGAGGAGGCGGAACTCAAGAGCTGTGGGGCACGATCTTACATTGCAGTACCATTTAGAGTGGTCGGCCATCGTTTTCGCGCCACTGAGTGAGTGTACACCCACGAAGAGCACGCCCTTCTTCTTCACCAGTGCCTCGTCGTGACGCAGATATGGATGAAAAATGGCAAATACATTCTCTGATGATTTTAGCAATTCTCAAGCACAAAACCAGTTCAATTCAGGCACACAGGACTCGCTTATAGCGAGCTACAGAATCCTGTTCGTGACGCCCAAGTTGAGTCGCACAGAGCCAGAGATTTTGGGGGTACTCGGCACCGAGCCCGTCGACTTCTATGGGGTATGTCATGGCTAGAGTTGAGCGATACTTTCCGATATCCTAAAGTATCGGAATCGGAATGGTATCGCCGATATCACTAAAAAATCGGCGATACCCGATACCGATACCGGAAGTCCCATGTAAGTCTATGGGAACAAAATATCGCAACTAAAAAAACCCCATTCTTTCCTTGTAAACACTAAATATACACACATAGAATACATATATATATATATACATGTCATTGTGACATATATATATACATATATGTATAGTTTATACACTTCTACATAGTAAAATATCCTTTGATTCAATTGCCGGGTAAAGCCGGCTTCAGTGAAAAGACAGAAGCACCCGACATGAAATGACACTTGGTGTACATAGGGTTAACCATGTCTTTTCATGTCGTTTGCTATCTATTTGCACAAACAATTAAATCAGACTATGTGTGCAAAATTTCACACCTGTAGGGGTTAATTAAAGGTGTAAATTCGTTGTAAAAAAAACGGACTTTTTTGCTACGAATTTACACCTTTAATTAACCCCTACAGGTGTGAAATTTTGCACACATAGTCTGATTTAATTGTTTGTGCAAATTAGATAGCAAAGGACATGAAAAGACATGGTTAACCCTATGTACACCAAGTGTCATTTCATGTCGGGTTCTGCATTTTCACAAAAGCCGGCAATTGAATTAGCGGCTATTATACTATGTAGAAGTGTATGAACTACAAATATAAATATATATATATATGTGTCACAAATTCAATGACATGTATATATATATATATGAGGTGTAAAATTGCTGAAAAAATATTCGTGGGCTCCCGCCCTATTTTCGCAACCAGACAGACAAAGCCAGTCAGTGGGGGCAGATAATAATAGCCCAGAGAGGGTCCATTATTTTTGGCCCCCCCCGGCTACTTAACATCTGCCCCCAGACACCCCAGAAAGGGCAAATCTCTAATTAGATTTGCCCTTTCTGGCACTTTGCCCGTCTATTCCCATTGCCCTGTAGCGGTGGCGAATGGGTTAATAAGGGGTTAAAATGACCTTGCAATTGAAAGGTCACTTTAAGCCAGGTTAATAATTGAGAGCTGTCAATTAGACAACTATCAATTATTAATCCTATTGTATGAAAGAAAAATCAAACACACACACTTTAATAAAAAAAAGTTTAATGAAATAATCACACAGTTTTTGACCATATTTTATTTACCTGCTAAAACCATTTCCTGTAATAAAAATAAAATAAAAAAGCAAAATTATTCTTACCTATCCCATGCACAGTCAGGTCCCACGGTGAAATCCTTCAGAAAGGGTTAATGTTTACTGCAGGGACCGCAGCTAATGCTGCAGCCTCACAGTAAACCCCAAATGAATGAGTTCCTCTCCTGCCTGACAGGAGAGTAAAGGCTGGGTGTCACATAACGATACACCAGCGATCCCGACAACGATATGCACTTGTCAGGATCGCTGGTGTATCGCTACATGATCGCTGCTGAGCTGCCAAACAGGCAGCTCAGGCAGCGATCTGGGACAGCGACACTGCGGGTAACATCGCTTAAGGGCCCGTCTCACATAGCGATATCGCTACCGAGATCGCTGCTGAGTCACTAGTTTTGTGACGCAGCAGCGAGCTCACCAGCGATATCGCTGTGTGTGACATTCAGCGACGATCAGCCCCCCTGCCGGGTATCGCTGATCGTCGCAGAAATGTCAGGACCTTTTTTTGATCGCTGGTTTCCCTCTGACAGGCACGCATCGCTGCGTGTGACAGGCGGGAGACCAGCGATCCGCTGGTAACCAAGGTACACAGCGGGTTTCCAGGCACCGCGCAGCGCTTGGAAACCCGCTGTGTACCTTGGATACCAGCTCCCTGCATCAGGGCGCTGGTATCCAAGGTACACAGCGGGTTTCTAGGCACAGCCCCGCGCCTGGAAACCCGCTGTGTACCTTGGTTACCAGCGGATCGCTGGTCTCCCGCCTGTCACACGCAGCGATGTGTGCCTGTCAGCGGGAAACCAGCGATCAAAAAAAGGTCCTGACATTTCAGCGACGATCAGCGATACCCGGCAGGGGGGCTGATCGTCGCTGAATGTCACACACAGCGATATCGCTGGTGAGCTCGCTGCTGCGTCACAAAACTAGTGACTCAGCAGCGATCTCGGTAGCGATATCGCTATGTGAGACGGGCCCTTAAGTGGAAAGCTTAATTGATTGCTTTCCACTTTCACTTCAGGTCAGCCAGGGACACAATCAGTGACGTCAGAGGGAACTGATTAACAAAAATAGGGGTTCCCTTCGAAAAAAAAATGGCGTGGGGTCCCCCCTATTTTTGTTAACCAGCCAGATGAAGCAGACCGCTGAGGCCTGGATTTTCAGGCTGTTAAGGAGCCAAGATCCATGGACCTTGCCAGCCTGATAATACTAGGCCACAGCAGTCTGCATATCTTGGCTGATTAACAAAAATAGGGGATCCCCTCGAAAAAAATTGGCGTGGGGTCCCCCCTATTTTTGTTAACCAGCCAGATGAAGCAGACCGCTGAGGCCTGGATTTTCAGGCTGTTAAGGAGCCAAGATCCATGGACCTTGCCAGCCTGATAATACCAGGCCACAGCAGTCTGCATATCTTGGCTGATTAACAAAAATAGGGGATCCCCTCGAAAAAAATTGGCGTGGGGTCCCCCCTATTTTTGTTAACCAGCCAGATGAAGCAGACCGCTGAGGCCTGGATTTTCAGGCTGTTAAGGAGCCAAGATCCATGGACCTTGCCAGCCTGATAATACCAGGCCACAGCAGTCTGCATATCTTGGCTGATTAACAAAAATAGGGGATCCCCTCGAAAAAAATTGGCGTGGGGTCCCCCCTATTTTTGTTAACCAGCCAGATGAAGCAGACCGCTGAGGCCTGGTTTTTCAGGCTGGTAAGGATCCAATATCCATGGACCTTGCAAGCCTGATAATACCAGGCCACAGCAGTCTGCTTAGCTTGGCTGGTTAACAAAAATAGGGGATCCCCTCGAAAAAAAAACGGCGTGGGGATCCCCCTATTTTTGTTAACCAGCCAAGTAAAATGCAGACTGCTGTGGCCTGGTATTAAAAGACTGTCAAGGCCCATGGATTTTGGCCCTCAACAGCCTGATAATACCAGGCTACAGCAGCCCCACATTTGGCGCATCAAAAGATGTGCCAATTGTGGCACTTTACCCGGCTCTTCCCACTTGCCCTGTAGCGGTGGCAAGCGGGGTAATAAGGGGTTATTGTCACCGTTGATTGCACGGTGACAATAAGCCCGGTTAATAATGGAGAGGTGTCAATAAGACACCGATCCATTATTAATCCCAAAGTTATTAAATGTATAAAAAAAAGACAAAGCAAGAAAAAAGTCTTTTAATGAAATAAAAGAGACAACACAGTTTTCATTTCTTTTATTACACTCTCATTCCTGCGACGCCATCGATCTCCTGTAAAAAAAGAAAAAAAACAAACCAACAGTATACCACCTGTCCGACGCAGTCCAGAACGACAGTCCCACGACGATCCAGCTGTGCTACATCGCAATGACAGGCAGAGCCTGTCATCGCGACGCAGCACAGCTGATTACCTGCTTCCCCGGCGGTGACGTCATCGGACTGACTGCTTTACGGCCGGGATTACCCAGCAGTCACTGCAGTTATCGCGAGAAACTGCATGTGACCGCCGGGGAAAGAAGATGGCGGCCATGAAGCAGTCCGGGATGTGACCGCCGGAGATCTTCTGCCAGGTAAGTGCCGCTGACTCCTGACAGACCCGACCGACGGACACTGACAGTGACAATCCCGATTCCGGTATCCGATAAGACGAAAATATCGGAACTCGGAATCGGAATTCCGATACAGCTAATATCGGCCGATACCCGATATTTGCAGTATCGGAATGCTCAACACTAGTCATGGCTTTACCCGGCAATTGAATCAGAGTCTATTTTACTATGTAGAAGTGTATAAACTATAAATATATGTATATATATGTGTCACAATGACATGTGTAATATATATATATATATATATATATATATATATATATATATATTTTATGTTCTATGTGTGTATATTTTGTGTTTACAACGAAAGAAAGTGTTTTTTTAGTTGCGATATTTTGTTCCCATAGACTTACATGGGACTTCCGGTATCGGAATCGGATATCGACGATATTTAGTGATATCGGCGATACCATTCCGATCCGATATTTTTAGATATCGAGCAGTATCGCTCAACACTAGTCTCCACTCTGAGAAGGCCAATTTCATAGCCAGCAACTCCCTGTCCCCGATGGAATAATTCCTCTCTGCTGGTGTAAAGGTCTTAGAAAAGAAGAAGCAGGGATGCTTCCGACCTTGAGCATCCTTTTGATATAGGACTGCTCCAGCACCAACAGAAGAGACGTCCACCTCTAAAACAAACGGTTTATCAACATCAGGACGATGTAATATGGGAGCACTGGCAAAATGCGACTTGATGGAAGAGAACTCCTTGGAGACCTCCTCAGACCACAACTTGGGATTTTCTCCCTTCTTGGTGAGGGCTACCAAGGGAGCTACCAAAGTCGAGAAATGGGGAATGAACTGGCGATAATAATTAATGAACCCCATAAAGCGCTGCACCGCTTTAAGAGAATGGGGTTCTTGCCAGTCCATTACAGCCTGTAGTTTGGCAGGATCCATAGCCAATCCCTGGGCAGAGATGATATAGCCCAGAAAAGGTAAGGACTCCTGCTCAAACACACATTTCTCCAGCTTGGCATAGAAGGAGTTTGCCCGTAAGAGGTCGAAGACTTTGTTGACATCCCTCCGGTGAGAGTCTATATCTGGTGAAAAGATGAGAATATCATCCAGATAGACTACTACAGAGGTGGAGAGCATGTCCCGGAAGATATCATTGACAAAGTCTTGGAAAACAGCGGGAGCATTACAGAGCCCGAAGGGCATCACCAGGTATTCGTAATGCCCATCCCTGGTATTAAAAGCTGTCTTCCACTCGTCCCCCTCACGGATGCGAATTAGGTTATAGGCACCACGTAGATCTAGCTTGGTAAATACTCTTGCTCCTAGGAGCCTATCAAAGAGCTCAGAGATTAGGGGCAATGGGTACTTATTCTTGACGGTGATGGCGTTAAGACCCCTGTAGTCAATGCATGGACGTAATTCTCCGTTCTTCTATTGCACAAAGAAGAACCCTGCCCCTGCTGGTGACACCGACTTCCTAATGAACCCTCTTGCCAGATTCTCCTGAATGTACTGGGACATGGTCTCCGTCTCAGGGAGCGAGAGGGGGTATACTCTCCCCCGAGGAGGTTCTGCTCCAGGCAAGAGATCAATAGGACAGTCATAGGGGCGATGAGGTGGAAGAGTCTCCGCTGCCTTCTTGGAGAAAACGTCTGCATATGCCCAATAACACTGAGGAAGAGAAGTGAGATCAACGGGTATCGCTGTGGTGGTGACCTGAACGCACTCCCTGACACACCTGCCTCTACATGAATCACCCCAACCCAGTATCCTCCCAGAGGACCACTCAATATGGGGAGAGTGGTAACGGAGCCAAGGTACTCCCAGCAACACCTCGTCTATTCCCTCGGGCAGGACAAGAAAATAAATACTCTCCTGATGGGACGGGGACATAGATAAAGTGAGAGGGATCGTCTGGTGGGTGATTTGGGAGGGCAGAGTTGATCCATTCACTACTCGCACAGTCACCGGTTTGGCGAGCATCACCAGAGGTATGGTGTGGCGGAGAGCAAATGCAGAGGACATGAAATTCCCCTCGGCTCCAGAATCCACACAGAGCTCAGCAGAGAGCGTGGATGGACCTACTGTAATTGTCCCTTTAAAGGACAAATTGGTGGAAAATGCCACAGTGTCTAGTGAACCTCCTCCTAAGGTCACTAGACGCGACCGTTTTCCCGACCGCTGTGGACATTTGTTGGCATAATGTCCTAACTGCTGGCAGATGTTACAGACCACGGGTACTCGAGCGGCCCGGGACTTAGGTCCCGCTCGAGAAACCTCCATGGCCTCATGGGAGTCGGGCGCCTGGCTGTAAGATTCCAGAGGTCTGGCGAAGGTGGGAGCCAGCCGGAACCTCTGCCTACACTGGGACCGCTCCAACCTCCGCTCGTGAAAACGGAGGTCGATGCGGGTAGATATGGCGATAAGCTTCTCCAGTGTGGTGGGAATCTCCCTGGTAGCCAAGGCGTCTTTCACATGGCCCGCTAGTCCTCTCCAAAACACGGGAATGAGGACTTTATCCGGCCAGTCCAACTCCGAGGACAGAGTCCGAAATTGGACAGCAAAACAACTGACCAAGGACGAACCCTGTGAACTTGCCAGAAGTTGGAGCGCCGCATCGTGGGTAACCTGAGGTCCTAGAAAGACCTTTTTTAGAGCCTCCAGAAAACGAGGAGCAGTCCGCACCACACGGTCGTCACGCTCCCACAGCGGGGTGGCCCACTCCAATGCTCTGCCTGACAGAAGAGAAATTATAAAGCCCACTTGTGCCCGATCCGTGGGGAAACGTGCACCCAGAAGCTCGAGTTGTATAGAGCACTGACTCACGAATCCTCGACATTGCTTGCTGTCACCAGCAAACTTGTCTGGAAGCGGGAGGTGGGATATTGTGGGGGCAGAGGTGGCAGTGGACACACTTGCTGCAGCCACGCTAGCAGCCTGAACAGCGACTGCGGTAACATCCACAGCTGAGGTTGTGCGCTCAAGAGCCGCCAACCTACCCTCCAGCTGCTGGATGTCCCGTAGTAGACGCTGGTCATCCGCCATTTTACCAACCAGACCCTGGCGCTAATATTATGTTAGGGTCTGCGGAACGCACCAAATAGATGAGGTAGAGAGGTGCGTTCGCAGCCCGGGGTCCACCGTGCAGGCGGAACCTGCTGCTAGTAAAATGGCGTAAGAAGCAAACTCTGTTATCCCGCAGAGTCGCCAACATAAACGCCTTAACGCGCTGTGGCAATAAGTGCGAACTCTGTTGCTCCACAGAGCCGCTAGAAGGAGAGTCGCAGCGCTATATGGCGATGTGTGCGAACTCACTAAACACAACTGAGTCGCAAAGAAAACACGCTAGGGCGCTGTCTAGCGTTAAAAGCGAACCCTGTTACGTCACAGGGCCGCTGAGGAAAAGTGCTGTGTCCTGTCAGGTTCTCAGGTACACAGTTAAGTGCTAAGTGTACATAAAGCGTGATCATGCGCTAATGTCCTCGCAGGAGTCACCCGCAATCTATGGCGTCTGAATGCCAGACCCTGAATACGGCAATCAAAACTCCTCACCGGTTATGCCGGTAATCTAGGGCATCTAGGACGCCGACCCTGACCAGCTAGCACACCAAACTCCTCACCGATTAAGTCGGTATTCTAGTGGCTTATTTCAGCCGGGTCCCTAACCACACACGCATGACCACACTGGTGCATAGCATACAATGGTTGATATTAGCGCATGGCGGCCCAGCCATGCTACCCTTTTATAGCAACAGCTACAGGACCTGCCAGAAACAAGGACCAATGAAACTTGCTCCAGAACACCAGTAGTAACAGGGCCTTCCTGGCGGACCAATAGGAGCTGCCGCAGCACCTGAGCATGTGACCCCTGATCTCCAATGAGAGATCTCACTCTGGGCATGCTCAGAAGGGAAAACGCAGGACTTTGTCCCAAAGACGTCTGCTCCAGCACTGGCTATAATAGCAGATCCAGGAAAGGCAGCAGCAAGTCACTGCACAGTACAGGAGTGGGCAAGACGCTTGGACCGACGTCTCTGCAGAGCAGGCTCCACTGCGGCCGGAGATGAATGGGAGACCGCAGCGGGGCTGGTTCGAGACTCCCCTTGTGCAGCAGCGGGAACTCGAACCCTAACACACATAGAATACATATATATATAAGCATGCCATTGAGACATATATATATATATTTAAAGTTCATACACTTCTACATAGTATAATAGCTGCTAATTCATTTGCCGGCTTTTGTAAAATTACAGACCCGACATGAAATGACACATGGTTTACATACAGTTAACCATGTCATTTCATGTAGTTTGATATATGGTTTTCACTAACAATGACATGAGTATATGTGTGCAAAATTTAATACATGTAGGGGTTAATTAAAGGTGTAAATTTGTTGAAAAAAAATGCGTGGGCTCCCGAGCTATTTTCTCCACCAGACAGGCAAAGCCAGCGAGTGGGGGCAGATAATAGCCTAGGGAGGGTGCATTTATTTTGCGCCCCTGGCTACTAACATCTGCCCCCAGCCACCCCAGAAAAGACAAATCTATAATTAGATGCGCCCTTTCTGGCACTTAGCCCATCTATTCCCATTGCCCTGTAACGGTAGCTAATGGGTTAATAAAGGGTTAATGTCACCTTGCTATTTGAAGGTGACCCTAAACCAGGTTAATAATTGAGAGTTGTCAATTAGACAACTCTCAATTATTAATCCTATTGTATGAAATTAAAAAAACACACACACACTTTAATTTAAAATCATTTTAATGAAATAAACACACAGTTTTTGACCATCTTTTATTTTACTGGTAATCCTTTGATTCCCTTGTTCTCCTGTAATAAAAAAAAATAATAAAGCAACTTTATTCTTACCTATCCGGCGCTCAGTCACGTCCAACGCTGTAATCCTTCACAAAGGGTTAACTGGTTTACAGCAAGCAGCGCAGCTAATGCTGGCAGCTCAGCTGTAGCCCCCGAATGAATGAACTCCTCTCCTGGCTGACAGGAGAGGAAGTGATTAGCTGGGAAGCTTAATTGATAGCTTCCCACAGAAATCAGTTCATTTCAGGTCTACCGGGGACACCGCACAGCATCAGTGACATCAGAGGGAGTCCCCGGCTGACCTGAACTGAACTGATTAGCCTGGGAAACAATCAATTAACCCCTTAACGACCGCCGATACGCCTTTTAACGGCGGTCATTAAGGGTACTTAAACCACAGCGCCGTTAATTAACGGCGCTGTGGAAAAAGTGAATAGCGCCCCCAGAGGCGCATTTTCTCCGGGGTCTCGGCTACCGGGGGTAGCCGAGACCCCAGAGAACATGAATCGGGTCGGTTTTTACCGACACCGATGTTGCGATCGCCGTTATTAACCCTATAACGGCGACCGCAACAAA
>JARQOD010000001.1:754225730-754371540 GCA_033576555.1 Oophaga sylvatica | reverse complement strand
AGTGACCTGACCTAAAGGGAAAGTGGACACAATCAATTAAGCTTCATTCATGAAACACATCCTCTCCTGTCGCCAGGAGAGGAACTTATTCATTCAGGAGCTTTGAGCTGAGCATGCAGGATTACTTGCACTGCTTGGCTCAAAGCTAGTTAACCCTTTGTGAAGGATTACAGCGTGGGACGTGACAGATCAGCGGAATAGGTAAGAATAATTTTTTTAATTTTTTATCTTTATTTTAGGAGATCAATGGCTTCGCACGGATTAAGTGTAAAATAAAATATGGTCAAAAAATGTGTTTTTATTTCATTAAAATTAATTGTTATTAATTTGTCTGTGTTTTTTTAATTTACTTCAATAGGATTAATAATTGATAGTTGTCTAATTGACAGCTCTCAATTATTAACCTGCCTTAAGGTCACCTTTCAATACTAAGGTGACAGTAAGGTGAGATTATTAACCCATTCGCCACCGCTACAGGGCAATGGGAATAGACGGGCAAAGTGCCAGAAAGGGCGAATCTAATTATAGATTTGCCCTTTCTGGGGTGTCTGGGGGCAGATGTTAGTAGCCAGGGGGGGCACAAAAAATGTACCCTCCCTAGGCTGTTATTATCTGCCCTGTTGTGAATGGGTTTGAGATGAGTTCTGAGCAGAGGCTCCCTCTGGTGGTTACAAGCGGTACTAGTGAGGATTGTGAGGACTGGGAATCAGGTGTTACTGATTGGTCTTTTATAAGGGAGTCATTTTCCCATCAGGGTTGCCGGTGATCAATTGTTCTGGTCTGAATCCTTCTTTCCAGTTTCCCTTGTAGCCTGCTGAGTCGTGTCTGCATCTCCTGCTATCAGATAAGACAATTTCTTATTTTGTGTTTTTGCTATATTTTTGCATTTTGTCCTGCACTTCTGTGGGGGCCTTCAGGGTCCCCTCCGGGGGCTTTTGCCCTCTCAGTTTAGTCCAGCCACTGTGTTTTGTACTTTTGCTTTTTCCAGTTTTTTTTCAGTGGCTGCTGTTTTGTTTTTGTTACACCAGAGAACTAATTTAGGTGGTAGAGGTCGTGTGATCTCAGGTGATTTTGAAATTAGTAGAGTTGGTGTTTTTTCAGGGTTTTCTGAGATTGCAGTAAGTACCCTTCCTATCCTTTTCTATTTAGATAGTTTGGGCCCCAGCGTTTGCTCATACTATTTTCTTTCTGTGTCAGTATTTCCTCTTGTCTAACCGCCATTACATGTTTGGGGGCTTTCTATTATCTTTGGGGTTCTGCTCCGGGGCAGATAGCTTTCCTATTTCTATCTTTAGGTGTAGTTAGTTTCTCAGGCTGTGACGAGGCGTCTAGGACCAACGTAGGAACGCTCCACGGCTGCCTCTAGTTGCGGTGGTTAGTCAGGGTACTGCAATCTCATAGATTCCAACTGCTCTGGTGTATTTCCTTTTTTACCTGCACTCCTCAGCTACCGTAACATAACGGTATCACCGGCCATAAAAATTGTATGGTACTCACAGAAGGGAAAAAATATTTTGAAGGAAGAAAAGTTGTCAGAGATATTTTTCTGTTTGTTGCATTTTTTTTTTTTTTCCCTCTGTATCTCTGGGTGCTGGGGAGGATCTTTTATCCCAATGGAGTTTGCACAGTTGTCTGGCCGTGTGGATCAGCTTGCCACTGAGGTTCGGAGTATTGCTATCTATCTTGCTAGGTTGCCTGTTGTGGAACCTAGGATTCCCATGCCAGATTTGTTTTTAGGGGATCGAACTAAGTTTCAGAATTTCAAAATAATTGTAAATTGTTTCTTGCCTTAAAATCTAAGTCCTCAGGAAACGCAGCACAGCAGGTTCAAATTATCATCTCTCTCCTGCGCGGCGATCCTCAGGATTGGGCTTTTTCCCTGATACCTGGGGATCCTGTTTTGAGTGATGTTGATGCATTTTTTCAGGCTTTGGGGTTATTGTACGATGAGCCTAATGTCACTGATCAAGCTGAAAAAGCCTTGTTGGCATTAAATCAGGGGCTTGATGACGCTGAGTTATACTGTCAGAGATTCCGTAGGTGGGCAGTCCTGACCAAATGGAATGACGACGCTTTGGCGGCCCTTTTCCGGAAGGGTCTGTCGGATAATGTAAAGGATGTTATGGTGGGATTCCCTGTCCCCTCTGGTCTCAATGATTCTATGTCATTAGCGATTCAAATTGACAGACGTTAGCGTGAGTGGAGAAGTATGCGTGGAGTGGTGTTGCCTTGTGAGCCAGCTGCTGAGCCCATGCAGTGTGATGGAGTGGTGTCTGGGGCACAGCGTCATGAGTTTCGAAAGCGCAATGGGTTATGTTTCTACTGTGGTGATGCCTCTCATGCTATTTCAGTCTGCCCTAAGCGGGGAAGACGTTTTGCACGCTCAGTTGTCTTGGGTAGTGTTCAGACTAAGTTTTTATTAACTGTCACTCTGATATGCTCTCTGTCCTCATTTTCTGCTCAGGCTTTCGTTGATTCTGGAGCAGCTATTAACCTGATGGATTATGATTTTGCTAAACGTTGTGGGTTTCCCTTGATACCCCTACAGAAGTCTATTCCTTTACTGGGGATCGATTCTACCCCTTTGGCTGAGAATAAACCCCAGTTTTCTACTCAGGTGATAATGAGGGTTGAACCTGATCACCAGGAGTGCTGCAAATTTTTGGTTCTATATAATCTGCATGACATTATCGTGCTGGGTTTCCCTTGGTTACAGTCTCATAATCCTGTTTTGGATTGGAAATCTGTGTCTGTAACCAGTTGGGGCTGCCAATGTGTTAATACCAACACTCCTGTTTTTTCTGCCTCCCCCCAGGCTGAGGATGTTCCTGACTTTTTGTTTGATTTTTCTCATGTGTTTAGCGAAAGTAAATCTGCATCCTTGCCTCCCCATAGGAGCTATGACTGCGCTATTGAATTAGTGCCAGGTAGTAAATTCCCTAAAGGTCGCCTTTTTAACTTGTCTGTACCTGAACATGACGCTATGCGGTCTTATATCAAGGAATCATTGGAGAAGGGTCATATCAGACCATCCTCTTCACCCTTAGGTGCCGGTTTTTTCTTTGTGGCCAAAAAAGATGGTTCATTAAGGCCGTGTATTGATTATCGTCTCTTGAACAATATTACTGTGAAATATCAATACCCGTTACCCTTGATTTCTGACCTGTTTTCCAGGGTGAAAAACGCTACTTGGTTTACCAAGCTTGACCTCAGGGGGGCGTATAACCTTATTCGCATTAAGCACGGGGATGAATGGAAGACGGCATTTAACACCCCTGAAGGGCATTTTGAGTACCTTGTGATGCCCTTTGGGCTCACTAATGCTCCTTCCGTCTTCCAGTCCTTCATGAATGACATTTTCAGGGATTTTGTGGACAAGTTTCTGATTGTTTATTTGGATGATATCTTGATTTTTTCTAATGACTGGGACTCTCATGTGAAACATGTTCGAACTGTATTCCAGATTTTGAGAGAGAATGCTCTGTATGTGAAGGGATCAAAGTGTCTTTTTGGCGTACAGAAGATCTCATTTCTGGGATTCATTTTGTCCCCATCTGTTATTGAAATGGACCCGGTCAAGGTTCAGGCCATCTGTGATTGGGTCCAACTTACTTCATTAAAGGCTCTTCAGAGATTTTTGGGTTTTGCCAATTTTTATCGTAAATTTATTGGTAATTTCTCGGTTATTGTTAAACCATTAACTGATTTGACCAGAAAGGGTTCTGATGTGGTGAATTGGCCTCCTGAGGCAGTCTCTGCGTTTCAGGAACTTAAGCAGAGATTCACTTCTGCTCCTGTTCTACGGCAGCCTGATGTTTCTCTGCCATTTCAGGTGGAGGTTGATGCCTCTGAAATTGGGGCAGGTGCCGTTTTGTCCCAAAAAGATCCAGAGACCTCTAAAAGTAACCCTTGTGCCTTTTTCTCTCGAAAATTTTCTCTACTGAACGTAATTATGACGTGGGTAATCAGGAGTTATTGGCCATGAAGTGGGCTTTTGAAGAGTGGAGACATTGGCTGGAGGGAGCCAAACATCAGGTGGTGGTCCTTACGGACCATAAGAATCTGGTCTATCTGGAATCTGCCAAGCGACTCAATCCTAGACAGGCCAGGTGGGCCTTGTTTTTCACACGTTTTAATTTTGTGGTTTCCTTTCTTCCTGGCACTAAGAATGTTAAGGCGGATGCCCTCTCGAGGAGTTTCCTTGCGGACTCTCCTGAGCTATCTGATCCCTCTGTTATTTTGAAGGAGGGTGTAGTTCTTTCCGCCATCTCGCCCAATTTGAGACTTGCTCTGGAGGGGTGTCAGGAGGATAGGCCCGAGCGCTGCCCTGTTGGAAAATTGTTTGTCCCGGACCAATGGAAAAAGAGTGTGATGTCTGAGATTCATTGTTCCGCATTGGCTGGGCATCCCGGAATTTTTGGTACCAGAGACTTGGTTAGTCGGTCCTTTTGGTGGCCTACCTTGTCTCGTGATGTCAGGGAATTTGTGCAGTCCTGCGGGACTTGCTCTCGCTCCAAGCCTTGCTCTCGCTCTAGTGGTTTGTTGATGCCATTGCCTGTGCCCAAGAGACCATGGACCCATATCTCTATGGATTTCATTTCCGATCTGCCTGTTTCTCAGAGAATGACCACCATCTGGGTAATTTGTGATAGGTTTTCCAAAATGATACATCTTGTGTCATTACCTAAGTTGTCTTCCTCCTCTGAATTGGTGCCATTGTTCCTTCAGCACGTGGTTCATTTACACGGCATTCCTGAGAACATTGTGTCTGACAGAGGAGTCCAGTTTGTTTCCAGATTTTGGAGGACTTTTTGTTCTAAACTGGGTGTTCAATTGTCTTTCTCCTCGGCATTTCATCCTCAGACCAATGGTCAAACTGAGAGAACAAACCAGACATTGGAGACTTATCTAAGATGCTTTGTGTCTGCTGATCAGGATGACTGGGTCTCTTTTTTGCCTTTGGCTGAGTTTGCTCTTAATAATAGGGCTAGCTCTGCCACTTTGATGTCTCCGTTTTTCTGTAATTCTGGGTTTCACCTCGATTTTCTTCAGGACAGACGGAGGCTTCTGTCTGTCCAGGTGTTGACTCTGTTGTTGAGCGTATGCAGCAGATTTGGGACCAGGTAGTGGAGAGGTTGTCCCTCTCTCAGGAGAAGGCCCAGCGGTTTGCTAACCGGCATAGGACTGATGGTCCTCGGTTTAAAGTGGGGGACTTGGTCTGGTTGTCCTCAAAGAATATTCCTATGAGAGTAGCATCTCCTAAATTTAAACCTAGGTTCATTGGACCTTATAAGATCATGGAGATTATTAATCCTGTTTCTTTTCGTTTGCTTCTTCCAGGGACATTTAAGATCCATAACGTGTTCCACAAGTCCTTGTTGAAGAGGTTTGTTGAGCCAGTGGTTCCTGCTGCTGTGCCTCCTGACCCTGTTTTGGTTGAGGGCAATCTGGAGTATGTGGTTGAGAAAATATTGGATTCTCGTTTTTCTAGACGAAGACTCCAGTATTTGGTTAAATGGAGAGGTTATGGTCAGGAAGACAATTCTTGGGTGTTTGCTTCGGACATCCATGCTAGGAGACTTATCCGTGCGTATCATAGAACTCATCCTGACCGACCTGGTTGCTCAAATGAGGGTTCGGTGACCCCTCCTCAAGGGGGGGTACTGTTGTGAATGGGTTTGAGATGAGTTCTGAGCAGAGGCTCCCTCTGGTGGTTACAAGCGGTACTAGTGAGGATTGTGAGGACTGGGAATCAGGTGTTACTGATTGGTCTTTTATAAGGGAGTCATTTTCCCATCAGGGTTGCCGGTGATCAATTGTTCTGGTCTGAATCCTTCTTTCCAGTTTCCCTTGTAGCCTGCTGTGTCGTGTCTGCATCTCCTGCTATCAGATAAGACAATTTCTTATTTTGTGTTTTTGCTATATTTTTGCATTTTGTCCTGCACTTCTGTGGGGGCCTTCAGGGTCCCCTCCGGGGGCTTTTGCCCTCTCAGTTTAGTCCAGCCACTGTGTTTTGTACTTTTGCTTTTTCCAGTTTTTTTTCAGTGGCTGCTGTTTTGTTTTTGTTACACCAGAGAACTAATTTAGGTGGTAGAGGTCGTGTGATCTCAGGTGATTTTGAAATTAGTAGAGTTGGTGTTTTTTCAGGGTTTTCTGAGATTGCAGTAAGTACCCTTCCTATCCTTTTCTATTTAGATAGTTTGGGCCCCAGCGTTTGCTCATACTATTTTCTTTCTGTGTCAGTATTTCCTCTTGTCTAACCGCCATTACATGTTTGGGGGCTTTCTATTATCTTTGGGGTTCTGCTCCGGGGCAGATAGCTTTCCTATTTCTATCTTTAGGTGTAGTTAGTTTCTCAGGCTGTGACGAGGCGTCTAGGACCAACGTAGGAACGCTCCACGGCTGCCTCTAGTTGCGGTGGTTATTCAGGGTACTGCAATCTCATAGATTCCAACTGCTCTGGTGTATTTCCTTTTTTACCTGCACTCCCCAGCTACCGTAACATAACACTGCCCCCACTCGCTTTGCTTTGTCTGTCTGGTGGAGAAAATACAGCGGGAGCCCACGCATTTTTTTTTCAACGAAAATTACACCTTTAATTAACCCCTACATGTCTGAAATTTTGCACAAATACACTCATGTAATTGTAAGTTTTAAACAAATATCAAAATACAGGAAATGACATGGTTAACTGTGTGGAAACAATGTATCATTTCATGTCGGCTTCTGTGATTTCACAGAAGCCGGCAATTGAATTAGCGGCTATAACAGTATGTAGAAGTCTAGGAACTATAAATATATGTATATGTACATGTCACAATGACATGTATATTATATATATATGTATTCTATGTGTATATATCTATTCTTTTTTTTGTGATTGAAATACTATTCTTTTGGATCCATTATATGTC
Organism: Oophaga sylvatica; assembly: GCA_033576555.1. NCBI lineage: Eukaryota > Metazoa > Chordata > Amphibia > Anura > Dendrobatidae > Oophaga > Oophaga sylvatica. Next base: position 754,364,626 of record JARQOD010000001.1, on the reverse strand, counting down.
AGTTTTGCAAGCCTGCGAGAAAATCTCGCAAGTCGGATGAAAATCGGATGTTACAAGGTACACACACATGCGACTAAATCGCATCTTTGAAGGAAAATCGGATGCCAGAAGGATGTGTGATGTTTGCATTTTGATCCGACAATCGACCGTCTAAAACGGACCGATTTTTTGTCGTTGTGTGTGACGCCGGCCTTATGTTCAAAAAATATCTTTCAGAGATCAACATGAACATATAGACAGTTATGGCAAAAAGAGGAGGGAGTGGTAGAACTTGCTGACAGATTCCTTTTAAGCATTTGCTTGTTCCACATATTTAAATCTACTGAGGATGATAAGACATAAACATGTACAGACATACCTACATTTTGCTTAAAGGAAACCTGTCAGCAGGATTGTCTACAGTAACCTGCACACAGTGTCAGGTCGGCGCCCTTATACTGATTTAAACTGATACCTTGGTTGATTAAATCCATCTTGTGGTTGTTGCTTAACATTTTTTTCAGTTTTGAGCTAATGATATGTTCATGCTTAGGGAGGGTTTTTTTTTCATGTGGTGCTCTGATTAGGTATTAATCAGTATGGCTTCTGACAGGTCACTGATCCCTCAGTGACCTGCCCGCTAGCTTACATAATAAATATTAAATACATATATTTTTTTTAAATCACCTTCTGCAGGCAGGCGGCGGCGCATCTATAATGAGTATTTCATCATTGTTTTGATGGTAGTTATAAATGTAAAAAAAAAATCTGATAGCTGCTACTGTGCAAGTACTGGAAGCGCCATCTTGCTAGAGGGAAAAAAAATTGCCTTCTCCAAGATGGCACTGCCGACACCTACGTAGTAGAGTCTATCAGATCGCTGACATATGCTATTGCGCAGGTGCGGCTGATACCATCTTAATGGAGACAATTTCTTTTTCTCTAGCAAGATGGCACCAGCGGCGGCACCATCTTGGAGGAGCAATTTTTTTTTCTCTAGCAAGATGGCACTGACAGTGCCATTTTCAGACTGATTTTTTTTTAATGTATGTATGCCATCAAAAACAATAATGAAATACTAATTACAGATGTGATTATGCTGCAGCGAAGGTGCTGCCGCCAGCGCCTGTCCACAGAAGGTGATTTTTTAAAATATATATAATATTCATTATGTAAACTAGGAGGCAGGTCACTGAGTAATCAGTGTCCTGTCAGAAGCCATATTGGTGAATACCTAATCAGGGCACTACATGGAGACCCCCCACAGGCCGTCATGATCATATCATTAATAGTGATGAGCAAACGTGCTCGCCACTTCCCATTACTAGCTCGAATATCATTGCACTCGGCGAGCACCGAGCATTTCCGGGATTACTTGTCGGGAACCCAGGTCTCCACCCTGCATTTTTGGTGGTCTTTAGAGACCCAATCAACATGCAGGGATTTTCTGCCAGTCACTGTAATGCCACAGCTATCTTTGTTGTGGTCTTACAGTGATTGTCTGGCTGCACAGCATCATCGGGGTATAAGAGACCAGATGCCGCCCTGCTCGGCGCATTTAGCTCCGGATTGAGTTAGTGTAGGGAGAGCTGCTTGTCGAGAAAGGATCAGATTTGGTGATTTCTTAGCCAGTGTGGGGTCTACCATCCTAAACTACTGAAATCCAGCTAAACCAACAGTCCTTCTAAGGACTAATTCCGGAGTATATAGGTTTCAGTGTTAGGTAGGCGGGGGAGTAAATATCATTGCATACATCAAGAGGGTCCATTCCATTACTATCTGCTGCTACCTATAGCATATATTGACCATATATTATACCTAGCCCCAGGTATAATTGGCTAGGAAACTTTTTTTTGCCAGGTTAATAGAGATTATTTTATTCCAAAGCTTCCAGAGCCCTTTTTTTTCTTCATTTGCTTTTTGACACTGCACAGTACAGCCAGATCCTTTTCCTAGCACAGTGTGAAAATCCAGCAATTTTAAAGGGGTCCCAAAAATCACATGTGAGTGCGCAGAAAAATCTGTCATTTTTTGTGGTACAGTAGCATTTTTTTTTTGAGTGTCTTACACAATTTCTTGACACCATTTTGCTGAACCCCTAAAAAATACGTACAGGGCACATAATTTACAGTGTGGTATATCTGTGACACGCCTCATATATCAATGTGCTAAAAATTTGGACATTTTAGGCCTAAATTCCATTTTTTTGCTGTCTGTTACTCAAGTTATATGCGATTGACAGTCGCACTCGAAGTCTCATTTAATTGCAGAAATGGAGGATTTATTTCAATCACAAAAATAACGTTCCACCACAGTTGAAAAAGCAATCTATTCCAGAGGTATAAGGTAATGTTTCGACCATATCCTGGGTCTTTATGAAACCTTGCTAGAAAGAATAATTATACAAAATATAAGTTGAAAGTTCATATAAATTACAAAAATCATAATACACAAAAAACAATGAAACACAATACAAGAAAAAACAATACAAAAAATCCCTTTGGTGCTGTGTAAATGTATACATGTGTGAAGCCAAAGATAGATTAAGGATCCCGCATAATTCATAGAATCATACCCATAGGGTCATGAGAACTTCAGAATAAATTTAGACTGATTATTCAAATAACATGGTGACAGAGAGTAGTCAGACAGTGGTTATATCTGATGTCCTAGAGATATTAGTGAAGCACTACTATAGTAATGGCAAAATTGCCCAAAGAAATGGGTAGAGGGTGGTGGAGGCATGTTGCAGACAGAAATAAAGGCTGCAAGTACCAACCTCATAATGGAAGGTCAAGAGATGTACAGTAAATAGTGCATAGAAGCTACTGGAGTCCAGTTAGGGGCTGTAAGGAAATAAAGCCAGAAACATGTTGTAAAGCTGCTAGCAGAGAGTAATAATATATAAGAACAGGGCAGAGAGTGAGGAGTCCACTGTCCTTAATGTGTGTTGCATCAGGAGGCTGCAGTGAGCTGGGGGTAAGCGCTAAGTAGCGCCATTATATATGTGAAATAACAGGAAGTGGAAGGATTCAGAGCGAGGCTTGGAATGAGAAGCGCCGATCGTGCATGCTCCGTAGTGTCTAAATGAGAGAGAGGCCTGAAATGCTTAGTAAGGGCGCATTGTGCTGAGCGTAGTCTGCGCATGCGCAGTATGCAATCACTGTTATGCAGCAGGGGAAGGGACTGTAGCGCAAGAGCTGTGTGAAAAATAAAAGGAAGGCAGAGCGTGCCTGTAGGTGTAATCTGTGTGAGAAATGAAGTAGTATATGGAAAATGTGTTTAAAAATAGAAAAATAGAAATAAAATTAAAATATAAAAATAAAAATAAGAATAAAAATAAAAAATAGAAATTAAAATTAAATTAAATGGAGGGAATGGAAAAAATTAAGAATAAAAAATAAAAATAGAATAGTGGTGTAATATTGAAGGAAATTGTAATATTTAGAGATGAAAAAATGAACAAAAATGAAAAATGAAAAATTAAATCGGATGGGAAAAGATGTAAATTAAATGAAAATAAGGAATGAAAACTAAAAATAAAAAATATAAAATAAAAAATAAATAATAGAAAATAGAAAACAAAAAATAAAAAAAATAGAAAGTAAAAAATAGAAATAAGGAATAAAGAAAATAAAATAGAAAATAATAGAAAATAATGAAAAATTGGAAGTAAAAATAAAAATTGAAAAATAAAAAACAAAAAATAAATAAACGAAAATAAAAAACTATTAAGATGAAAATAAAAAGCGGAAAATAACAATAAGAGATACTCACCCATGGAAGGGACTAAACGGAGGAATAATGTGTCTGAAAAATAAGATAAAGTCAGTAGGAGGGAAAAAGAGGCCGCATGTCCACCACCCTAAATATACAACTTGATAAAAAATTGTTAAATACAATGACAGGCCTAACAAGTTTATCTATAACAGGTAAAAAGAGCCATCATGATAAGACCTGGAAAATGCAAAATGTTAAACAATTTACTTTATAATAAGATACAACTCCCAGTTAAGACCCTTTGGAGCCAGAGTTTGTAGTGTATAGATCCAGTATGACTCCCTTTCTTTTAGTAGCTTAATATGGTTGGGTGTTTTTGTTGGGTGTTAAATACTTGTTCTGAAAATGGTTGAGGTGTACCCCACAGGGGAAAATGTTGGCCAGCCCATTCACTTAGTGTATGGGCATTGCATGTCTAGGAGACCCGCTCCTTTAAATTGCATCTAATTTTTAATCAAGCCTTCCTACACATCTCATCATCCACCGCCACTAGATCAGCAGGGTTAATGTATTCTGTGCTGCTACAGCCAGTGTAGAATTCCTAACAAGGGTGGGTGTTTTTCCTGGGTGTTAAATACTTGTTATAGAAAAGGTTGAGGTGTACCCCACAGAGGAAAATGGTGGCCAGCCTATACACTTAGTGTGTGGGCATATCAAGTCTAGGAGACCCGCTCCTTTAAATTGGGCCTATTTTTTAATCAGGCCTTCCTCCACCTCTCATCATCCTCCGCCACTAGATCAACAGTGTTAACGTGTTCCATGCTGCTACAGCTAGTGTCAAAATCATAACAAGGGTGGGTGTTTTTGCTGGATGTTAAATACTTGTTATGGAAAAGGTTGAAGTGTACCCCACAGGGGAAAATGTTAACCAGCCCATACACTTAGTGTATGGTCATTCCATGTCTGGGAGACCCGCTCGTTTAAATTGTTTTTATTCAGGCCTTCCTCCATGGCTCATCATCCACCTCCAGTAGATCACCAGGGTTAACGCGTTCCATGCTGCTACAGCGAGTGTCAAAATCTTAACTAGGGTAGGTGTTTTTGCTGGGCGATAAATACTTGTTATGGAACAGGTTGAGGTGTACTCCACAAGGGAAAATGTGGGCCAGCCCATACACTTAGTGTAAGGGCATTCCAAGTCTAGGAGACCCACTCCTTTAAATTGGGCCTAGTTTTTAATCAGGCCTTCCTCCACCTTTCATCATCCACTGCTACTAGTTCACCAGGGTTAACGTGTTCCGTGCTGCTACAGCCAATGTCAAAATCCTAACAAGGGTGGATGTTTTGCTGGGTGTTAAATACTTATTATGGAAAAGGTTGTGGTGTACCCCACAGGGGAAAATGTTTGCAACCAACATTCTTAGTGTATGAGCATTCTAAGTCTAGGAGACCCGCTCCTTTTTAATGAGAATTTTTTTATGAAGCCCTCTTCCATGTTTCTTCCAAGGGGGATTGGGGTTATTTGGGTGTATATGACTTGGTAGCAGGGCAGGCCTTGCAGTCAATGAAAAAAAAAACGGAATGGGAGGAAAAATGAATAATGTGAAGTGGATTTTCCTTGGCCCATCCAGTACCTGGGTTAAAAAGCTTATTGGGGTGCATATGACTTGGTAGCAGGGAAGGCCTTGCATTCAATGCAACATTTTTTATGGAAGCCCTCCTGGACATCTCGTGAAAGGGGTATTGGTGTTAGAACTCTCCTGTTAGGTTTTTTCTATCTTGCTGGTCACATGACCTTTTTTGCCTATTTAATCCTGCTCCGCCCTTCTGGCTTTGCTGGACTTCATTGTAATTTCTACTCTTAAGCTAGCCAGGTGCTTTGTTACCTTACTCAATTAGTTTTGCTTGGTCTTCGGTCCTCTATGTTCTATGTTGTTTGTTTGTCTTTTACTGCTACAACTTCTATTAGGAGGTGTCCATCTTTCTCCCAGTCCCTAGGTCTTGTAGGGATCCCTCCCTCGCATCTATAGGTCTTCGTACAGACTAGCTGAGGACTTTAGCGGGTCTTATCGCAGGATCAGGTTCCCCGTTACATCGTAGGGATCTAGCTTAGTTCTATTGTAGGGACAGATATCCCTTCTTTCCTTAGTGCTTGTAGCAGAACATAACAGTAAGTCCAGTCCAAAGATATCTCTAAGGAAAGATTTCCAGTTTCCATCATGGTGTCGGTTCAGGACTTGGCTCAACGCCTACAGGGACTCTCTCTGGAAGTGGCCGAGATTCAGCAACACGTGAGTAGTTGTTCTGGAGCACATTTCGTGGAGCCAAAGGTACGTTTGCCTGATTTATTTTTTGGTGAACAACAAGATTATTTTTCTTTTAAAAATGCTTGCTTGTTGTATTTTCGGTTGAGACCCAGATCCTCTGGTGATGAATCGCAGCGCATAGGGTTCATAATGTCACTTTTGCGCAAAGAACCTCAGGAATGGGCCTTTTCTCTGCAACCTAGTGATCCATGCTTTAGATCAGTGGATAGTTTTTTTTTCTGCTTTGGGGTTATTGTATGATGATCCTGATCATGTCTCATCAGCTGAGACAGAATTGAGACGTTTGAGGCAGGGATCAGGTAATGTGGAAAAATATTGTACTCACTTCCTTCGGTGGTCTACTCAGGTGGGATGGAATGATTCAGCTTTGAAAAGTTTGTTTCTTGCAGGGTTAGGTGAAATGGTTAAAGATTTGCTGATTGCTTATCCCACACCCGGTAACTTGCAGGAGGCTATGCAATTAGCTATACGGGTGGATAGGATACTGCGTGCAAGGGTTAATAAGAGTAAATCCTCTGCCATGTCAGCTCCAAGTCTTGAGAGGGTCTGTACTGACATTGGAGAGCCGATGGAGATTGGAGCGATGGCACCCCGCTCTCAGGAAAAAGACCGCAGGTTTTCTGAAGGTTTGTGCTTTTATTGCGGCAAATCTGACCATTTCATTGAGAACTGTGTGCTTCGTATGAACAAAGAAAAAAAAAAAGAGGTCAGTTCCGCCCGTATAGCCTGTTTAAACACTAAAGGTGTCTTTCTTTCTGCCTCTACTGCTGCTCAGGAAGAATTAATGGAATTTCGGGTATTTGTCGATTGTGGTTCTACTCTGAATGTGATTGATGGAGGATTCTTGGAAAAACTTAAATTAAAACCAAAACCTTTGTCATCCCCTATTGCCGTGGTTTCTGTTGATGGCTCTCCTTTGAAGAATGTTACTCACAAGGTCTGTGAATTTCCCCTCACTATTAATGGTGTTCAAGAGAATTTGGATTTGGTAGTATTGAATAATTTGCCTTCTCCGGTGGTTTTAGGGTTACCCTGGTTAAATTTGCACAATCCTGTACTGGATTGGTTTACCAATGAAATTATGTCCTGGAGCCCTAAGTGTTATGACAAGTGTTGTAACGGGCATATTGCTGCTGTGGATAAAGGGGAATTACCTGTACCTATTCAGGATTTTTGGAAAGTTTTTTCTGAGAAGGAATCGCAGATTTTACCTCCCCATAGAGACTATGATTGTACTATTGAATTTGTCCCTGAAGCAACTCTTCCTAAAAGCCGTTTATTTAATCTTACTATTCCTAAGAGAAAAGATTTGGAGGAATACATACAGACAAGCTTGGCCGCCGGTCACATTAGGCCTTCCAAGTCTCCTGTGGCTGTTGGATTTTTTTTTGTTAAAAAAAAGGACGGCGGTTTACTTCCTTGTCTGGACTTTCGTGAAATTAATAGAATTACTGTACGCAATCCTTACCCACTGCCATTGATTCCTGATTTGTTTAACCAGTTAGCGGGGCCAAGTGGTTCTCTAAAATTGATCTTTGGGGGGCATACAGTTTGTTGCGCATGAACGAGGGTGACGAATGGAAGACACTCCTGTGGATCATTTTGAGAATCTGGTTATGCCTTTTGGTCTTACCAATGCTCCTGCATTTTTTCAGAATCTTAATGACATCCTTAGATCTTTGATCGGCAAAAATGTGGTTGTGTATTTGGATGACATTTTGATTTATTCGCCGGATCTGGAGTCTCATTGGCGGAGCGTTCATGAGGTATTACAGTTATTAATTGACAATTCGCTTTTTGCTAAGCTAGAGAAATGTGAGTTCGCTGTACAGAGAATTAGTTTTTTGGGCTACATTATCTCCAGTGTAGGTTTTGAGATGGACCCGGTGAAAGTTCAAGCTGTGCAGGAATGGCCTAGGCCTATTGGTTTTGAAATCGTTACAGAGGTTTTTGGGTTTCGCCAATTATTACAGAAAATTCATTAAAAAATTTTCTATTATTGTCAAACCACTGACAGATTTCACCAGGAAAGATGCTAATGCGGTTCAGTGGACTACTGAGGCCATTGAAGCTTTTGTGTTTCTAAAGGAGAGGTTCAGCTCTGCTCCTATCCTTATGCAGCCTGATGTGACTAAACCGTTTTTGGTTGAGGTTAATACTTCTTCTGTGGGGGTCGGCGCGGTGTTGTCTCAGGAAAACAGGGATGGAGTACATCCCTGTGCCTTTTTTCAAAAAAATTTTCTGAGACTGAACTGAATTACGATATTGGTAATCGGGAATTGTTGGCTATTAAACTCGCACTTGAACACTGGCGTCATCTCTTGGAAGGTGCTGAATTTCCCGTTCAGGTTTTCACTGATCATAAAAATCTGATCTATCTTGATGCTGCCAAACGCTTGAATGCCCGTCAGGCTAGGTGGGCACTGTTTTTCTAGCGGTTTAATTTTTCTGTTACTTACATCCCAGGTACTAAGAATGTTAAAGCCGATGCTTTGTCTCGCAGCTTTTCTCCCATGGTCGGTGCTGAGCAGGAGGAGAACATTTTACAAGAAGGGGTTGTGATTGCTGCTTTGGAGTCTGTGTTGGAAGATGAGATTCTTAAAGCACAGGAGAATGCCCCATCTAACACTCCCCATGGGTCGCAGTTTTTGTGGCCTGGATGGCAGAAGGAAGTCATTAAGTGGGTGTCACGACGTATAACAGATATATTCTATGATAGTAACATATATCTAATGAGACAACAATCTATATTTCATATTATAGAAAATATCAACATGTATACGTAGAATCTGCCAGCAATGTCTTACCTGACATAATATCCAATGTATTGTGGGTCTATACTGTGCACGTGAAACGCTGTCTCAGGATAGAGGTGGACCGGGGTCTATGCTGACCCTGAACTGGGGTCCTGACTAGTCCCTCTACCTGGAGGTACTGTTAATGGTACAGAGGTCCAGGCCGCCAGCGTAACCCTGTCTCCTGTAGATCCCTGACCACTGTAATCTAGTCCTGAGAAGGACCCTGATTACCACCACAGGGAATGGGCAGGTCACAGCTTACACACAGTCTAAGACAAACGAGACAGACAAGGGGTAAATAAAACACAGCCTTGCATACAACACTTCCACTACAGAGGAACACAAAAGGTTAAGGAGATAAACAATAAGCGAGGAGAGGAAAAACCACAACAGGCACTCTTAGCTTAAGTCTTCTCAGAAACGATCCGCTCTGCTGGTCTGAATGAATGCTTTCACCGGCAACTTCCCCAGCAGACCAGCAGGTATATGAAGGAAGCTAATTAACAAAACATCAATCGCAGCTGGGCGAGGCTGGTCTGTCCAGCATCGAGAGAGAAATAATTAACTCCCTCAGTGCTGAAAAACACCCAGCACCAGAAACTCAGCTGTGCGAAGTCAGGGTGTGCAATCGCGACGATCTCCGCCGCGAAACACCCGTGACAGTGGGTGCGTCAATGCACTGTGTGTGCTAGATCTAAGTCTTCACATACTCCTGCTGTGGGGTTGCTTTGCCCTCTGGAGATCCCTAGTGCACCTTGGACACATTTGGCTATGAAATTTATTACTGACCTTCCCCTCTCTGAGGGTTTCACTGTCATCTGGGTGGTCGTGGACCGTTTATCAAGATGTGTCACTTGGTTCCTTTCATCAAACTGCCCTGCGCTAAGTCTCTCACTAAGGCCTTTGTCAAGGAAATTGTCAGACTACATGGCGTTCCTACTGACATTGTTTCTGATAGGGGACCTCAGTTCGTGGCTCGTTTTTGGCACGCCTTTTGTGACAGGTTGGGAGTTCATTTGTCATTTTCATCTTGATATCATCCTGAGTCTAATGGCAAGACAGAAAGGAAAAACCAGGATGTTGAGCAGTTCTTGCGTTGTTTTGTGGCAGACAATCAAGAGGGGTGGTCTGAGTTTCTGCCACTTGCTGAATTTGCTCTTAACAACCATACATCCTCTTCTGCTGGTTGTTCACCTTTTTTTTGTTGTACTGGGAGACATCCGTCGCTTGGGTCATTCTCCAAATTGGTATCGGCCGTGCCTGAAAAGAAGAATTTTTCCGGTGATTTGGAGAGAGTTTGGAAGGATGTGCGTGGTAATCTTCAGGAGGCTAACAGAAAATCTAACTTTGATCTAACTTTGATAGGAAACGGAGAGAGGTTTTGTTTGCTATTGGTGACATGGTTTGGTTGTCCTCTAAGAATCTGCGGTTGAGGATTCCTTCTAAAAAATTGGGTCCCAAGTTTGTAGGGCCCTTTAAGGTGCTTCAGGTTGTTAACCAATCTGCTGTTAGGTTGGAGGTTCCTACCTCCTGGAAGATTAATCCATTGTTTCATGTTTCTCTGTTGAAAAGAGCTGATGTGTCGGATAGAGACGCCACTGCCACTGTTCCCCTGGTGGTGGAGGACGGGGAATATGAAATTTCCCGCATCCTAAATTCTAGACTGTATAGAGGGAGTTTGCAGTATCTCGTCGCTTGGAAGGGTTTCGGACCCGAGGATAACTCATGGGTGAGGGTGGATGATGTTTCTGCGTCCAGACTTGTCAGAGCGTTTCACAAGAGGTTTCCGGGTAAGCCCGGGCCTAGGGGATCCGGAGGATCCTCTTAGAACGGGGGGGTACTGCTAGAACTGTCCTGTTAGGTTTTTTCTATCTTGCTGGTCACATGACCTTTTTTGCCTATTTAATCCTGCTCCGCCCTTCTGGCTTTGCTGGACTTCATTGTAATTTCTACTCTTAAGCTAGCCAGGTGCTTTGTTACCTTACTCAATTAGTTTTGCTTGGTCTTCAGACCTCTATGTTCTATGTTGTTTGTTTGTCTTTTACTGCTACAACTTCTGTTAGGAGATGTCCATCTTTCTCCCAGTCCCTAGTTCTTGTAGGGATCCCTCCCTCGCATCTATAGGTCTTCGTACAGACTAACTGAGAACTTTAGCGGGTCTGATCGCAGGATCAGGTTCCCCGTTACATCGTAGGGATCTAGCTTAGTTCTATTGTAGGGACAGATATCCCTTCTTTCCTTAGTGCTTGTAGCAGAACATAACAATTGGGGTGCGTCGTAATTCTAGGCAGCCCATCCACTAACAGCATAGGCTTTAAAAGTTTAGGAGACCCACTGTTTACTAATGGCCCTTTAAGCAGATTAATGCTGCCTGATGCCCCTGTAAAAACAGGCTCTGTGACTTTAAGAATCCCTCCTTCATAAATGAAACAATATGTGTCTGTTTATGTGTCACACACCACATGGCCAGCTAGGGTTGTTAAATGTTACAATGACATTTCCAGTGAATGCATTTGTTTTGGTTGAAAGCAATATTCAATTTGAAAAACGCTTCAAAAATGCTGCTTCTGAACATAACCCAAGTGGTGGAGGAACATTTTGGTCTGGGGTTAATTATTTTGCCTTATATACAAGTCATTATCGTGAAAAGGATGTACCTTAACATATTTCCCAGCAAAATCTGTTTTGGTTTCATTTTGGTATGATTTTTGGTGCACCGGTAAAAATGGCATGAAACTCTGACAACATTGTTTAAAGCTGTGAACTAGGAGTCAGGAATGCTTCCAGGGGCGATTCCAAAGGATGTCCCCGTGTCATTTGAGCAGTGTTTCTATCATTTTCAGATGTATTTAGACCTTAAAAGGATCCCCTGGGGGTGATCGCAGCAAAAATGCTCGGGTATCCAATAGACTTATATTGGGCTCGTTATTCTGTCCAATTACCCGAGTATTCCAATCTGCTCGACCGGAGCAACGAGCACCCGAGCATTTTAGTGCTCGCCCATCACTAGTCACCACCAACAACAGTCTTTAGATTCATATAAACCCAAACATTCCGTGGCCTACCGGATACCTTCCAGGCCTTTAACCCCTTCCCGACCTGTGACTAGTGTTGAGCGATACGATACCGCAAGTATCGGGTATCGGCCGATATTAGCTCTATCGGCCTTTCGATACTTAGTTTCGATATTTTCCATATATCGTATACTGGAATCTGAAGTTCCCATAATTCTTTGAGAGGCAATGTGATTTTAGTCAGCCAATGAGGAATCCTAAGAAGTGTGGGCACATCCTGTACTGCTGCGGTCATGTTAACTAATGGCATGGCTGTGATTGGATGCTGAAATTATGTCAGAATGCACTATAAAAGGCACCGCCGCCATTTTAGCGTCACTGTGCGGTGAATTCAGTAAGGGACAGAACGCTGCTGTGCTGACTCTGAGGGACAGTTAGAGATTGCGATTTAGTGTACTGTGCTGTAGGCAGGCTAGCACCAACCGCTGTGTAAAGCTTCCTTTTTTGCCTGCAGTTGTTTTAACAGCTCTGCAAGGTGTGTGTGAGTGCAGGTGACGCTGCAGTTTGCTCTGCATGCAACGCTGTCTGTAGGCATCTGCACGTGTCACTCACAGACTCTTTTTTTTTTCTTCAGTGTAATTCTTGCAGCTTCATGCAATTTAACTATTAGTGTGACGCGCTTCCATCCGTATCCAATACATTGGTTGCAAACACTATAGAAGTAGACAAAGGAGTAGCCTTTCACAGATTGTGAACAGTTGTGTTTCAGTGTTCACTTCAGTCTGTGTTTTTTATTTTTTGAGTGCACATCACGCTCCAGTTACTTGTTCAAGCACTGCTGCTTGTACTCTGCTGAGCGTGTCTCAGTGCCTCATCCTTTTCATTTATCTCCAATTGGTTCTGCTCCATTCCATTTAAAATATAATCTATTAGTGTGACGCGCTTCCATCCGTATCCAATACATTGGTTGCAAACACTATAGAAGTAGACAAAGGAGTAGCCTTTCACAGATTGTGAACAGTTGTGTTTCAGTGTTCACTTCAGTCTGTGTTTTATTTTTTGAGTGCACATCACGTTCCAGTTACTTGTTCAAGCACTGCTGCTTGTACTCTGCTGAGCGTGTCTCAGTGCCTCATCCTTTTCATTTATCTCCAATTGGTTCTGCTCCATTCCATTTAAAATATAATCTATTAGTGTGACGCGCTTCCATCCGTATCCAATACATTGGTTGCAAACACTATAGAAGTAGACAAAGGAGTAGCCTTTCACAGATTGTGAACAGTTGTGTTTCAGTGTTCACTTCAGTTGTGTTTTTTATTTTTTGAGTGCACATCACGCTCCAGTTACTTGTTCAAGCACTGCTGCTTGTACTCTGCTGAGCATGTCTCAGTGCCTCATCCTTTTCATTTATCTCCAATTGGTTCTGCTCCATTCCATTTAAAATATAATCAATTAGTGTGACGCACTTCCATCCGTATCCAATACATTGGTTGCAAACACTATAGAAGTAGACAAAGGAGTAGCCTTTCACAGATTGTGAACAGTTGTGTTTCAGTGTTCACTTCAGTCTCTGCGTAATAACCACACTTAGGCCTTATAACTTTTCTGACTTTCTTTATCAATCTACCAAGATGAAGAAGGCAGTGAGTAAGGCACGTGGTCGTGGCCGTGGAGTTTCAGCAGGGAGAGGACGTGGTGATTCTGTGGCTGCTGCCGCCCTCAGTGACACAGCATCCACAATTTATCCCCGTGAGCGTTCCTTTATGCGCACTTTGGTAGGAGCTCGGAGTGCCCCCTGCTGCGGGAAGAACAAATTGAAGCCGTTGTTGGTTGGATGGCAGCCAAAGCATCGACTTCAATTCCTTCCACCTCCTCTCAGGAACACAACACTGTTGAGCAACCATCTGTCTGTTCACCGCCTGTCAAATTGCCCAGGCAGTCAGAGAGTTCTGTACAGGAGCCAGCTGAGTCTCTGCTTCTGTTCTCAGAATCTGTTGGCTCGCAAACACGGGCACAGGCAAGCAGCATTCTGCAATTTGAAGAGGGAGTATGCAGTGATGCGCAACAGCTGTGTCTCTCTCAATCTGAAGAGGCGGGTGAGCCAGTGCCGATGGACAGCACACCGCAGAACGCATCTTATGATGATGATGAGACTCAGGTGCCAGGTTTTGTGGAGCATGGTGCTGCCCAGACTATCCAACAGCAGCAGGTGTTGGAAGAGGGTAGTGGAGATGATGAAGTCCGAGACCCAACATGGCGTGAGCAACAGGAAGGTCGTGGGAGCAGCTCTGAGGAAGAGATTGTCCAAACGGTACAAAGAGGAGGGAGAGGTAGGCTGCAGACTCGCTTGCCTGTAGCCTCCAGTTTGGCACCTGTTGGAAGCAGTTCTCTTAGAAATGTCAAAATTGGCGCTCCCATGACTTGCACTGCGTGGTCCTTTTTTGACAGACTTGTAGATGATATTTGCTATGTTCAATGCAAGCTGTGTAAGCAAAAAGTTAAAAGAGGTAAAAATATCAGTAACCTGAATACCACAAATATGTGGAAACATGTACGGACAAAGCACGTAGCTGAGTTACAAAGACACACTGGAGATGTAGGCCAACCTACAGCAGCACCTACATCTTCAGGTCGTGTTCGAGCCTCTACCTCCAGCTCACACACACCTGGTTCGGCTTCCTCACAGGATCTCCATGGAAGAACCTCGGTCACTGTTGTCCATAGACAAACTGTTATTCCACCCACAGCAGCAAGTTCACAGTCATGTCACACTCCCAGAACACAAAACAGCCATCGGTACCACAGGCATGGGATAAAAGACGGCCATACTCGGCAAACCATCCACGAGCACAGGCTCTGTATGCTGGCATTGCAAAACTCCTGTCCCTTGAAATGCTGTCATTCAGGCTGGTGGAGACTGACAGTTTCAGGAACTTTATGGCATTGGCAGTCCCACAATATAATGTGCCAAGCCGATTTTATTTCAGCAGGCAAGCTGTCCCTGCTCTGCAAAAACATGTCGAGGGAAACATTAAACATGCGCTACTAAACGCCGTCAGTAGCAGGGTCCACCTGACCACCGATGCGTGGACCAGTACCCATGGCCAGGGACGATACCTTTCCCTCACTGCCCATTGGGTCAATGTTGTGGAGCCGGGTACAGATCTTGCCAGTGGCGCTGTACGTGTTCTGCCAACTCCAAGGATTGCAGGAATCCAGTCTGTACACATTGATTCCTCCTCCTACTCCAGTTCCTCAGAATCATCGCTGCACGAGCCGTCACGGTATACCTCCACATGGACCCGTGAACGCTTACCTGTTGCGACCGATATGAGCACAGCCGTGGCCAAACGTCAACAGGCCGTCCTGAAATTAATTTCCATGGGGAATCGAAGCCACACAGCGCAGGAGCTCTGGGATGCCATCAAGCAGGAGAGCGACGTGTGGTTTTTGCCAGCTAATCTCCAGCCAGGCTTTGGTAGTGTGTGACAATGGCCGAAATCTGGTGGCAGCTCTGGGCCTTGGCAACCTCACTCACATACCATGTCTGGCACATGTGCTCAACTTGGTCGTGCAGAGTTTTTTGAGGGACTATCCGGATCTTGATGCACTGCTGCACAAGGTCCGCCTAGAGTGCGCTCACTTGCGACGTTCCAGCATGGCCAGATCGCGCATTGCAGCTCTGCAACGCAGATTTCGCCTTCCTGAACATCGCATCATATGTGACGTACCCACCAGGTGGAATTCCACGTTACATATGTTGGAGCGGTTGTGTGAGCAGCAGCCAGCAGTAATGGAGTATCAGCTGCAACAGGCGCAATCAACTCACAATTTGCGCCGTTCACACTTCACCACTACTGAGTGGGCCTCTATGAAGGACATCTGCGACGTTTTGCGTGCGTTTGATGTCTCAACGCGGATGGCGAGTGCAGATGATGCACTAGTCAGCATGACTGTCCCCCTAATCTGCCTGCTTCAGAAATCACTGAAAGCACTAAAGGAAGAGGTTTTGGAAGAGGTGGAGGATGAGGAGTCACAAATTCAATTACCTTCAGGACAGTCAGCGCAACGTGGTTCCTCACAAAGGGCTGGGCAGGGCTCACTTTGTGAGGAGGATGAGGAGGAGGAGGAGTCAATGGAGGAGGAAGAAATCCCTACAGAGGGAGGTACACAACGCTCTAGTCAGTATGTAGAGTGAGGGTGGGGTGATGCAGAGGAGGCAGAGATGACGCCTCTTCCAGAGGACAGCCTTTGTTGGCCAGTTGGGAGTCTGCAGCACATGGTTGATTTCATGCTTCAGTGCCTGAGAAACGACAGCCGCATCGCCCACATTCTCAGCACGTCAGATTATTGGGTGTACACCCTCCTAGACCCTCGCTAACGGGACAACTTACAAACCCTCATCACACCGGTGAACCGGGACCGTAAAATGCAGGAGTACCAAGACACACTGGTGCAATCCATACTGTTGTACATTCCAGCCGAGAGAGCTGTTGCTGCTGCTACTGCTTTACAAAGCAGCTCTGTGCGTCGAGGCAGTGTAGACACCTCTACAACAAGAGGGAGCAGAAGCAGCGCCTCTGCACAGGGCAAGAACTGTATGTTACAAATGTGGCAAAGTTTTGTGACAGCGCCAGCAAGGTCTACACCATCCGAGACGGCTCCAGTCACCAGGAAGAAACGTTTCCGTAAGATGGTGACAGACTACTTGGCTTTCCCTCTAAGTGTACTCCCAGATGCCTCTTCCCCTTTCAAATTTTGGGTCTCTAAGTTGGATACATGGCCAGAGCTTAGCCAGTATGCATTGGAGGTGCTGGCTTGCCCTGCTGCCAGTGTATTATCTGAGCGTGTCTTTAGTGCTGCAGGTGGTGTAGTAACAGACCGTCGCATGCGACTATCCTCAGAGAATGTAGACCGGCTTACTTTTCTGAAAATGAACAAGGCATGGATCTCACCTGAATTTGCCTGTCCTTTTCAGATTAAATAACTGTTTGGCAACGTTTTCCATGTCTCCTGTTATGTTCATCTTTCTACCACCTGAACTCTACTCCCTGGGCTACAACACCGCCATTTGTTGCTCGTAAGTAATTGGCAGGGGTACTGACTCCTGGCCAGCCTGGTTACAGCACGACAGCTGTTTCCTGGCAGTGTGAACGTCAATTATCCTCCAATAAGTTGTGCTGTCGTGTTGCATTCGGGTTAGCCGACTCTATGGTGCCTGCAGTTTAGGTGATTCCTATGTGTGCTGTGGGATATGTAAATAAAGGCGGTTTCCATTGTGACAATAGGACAAGCACCCACTGTAGGACTGTGTGATTCGGTAACTGCGGACGGCTTGCGTCCTGTCAACTTACATTTTCATGTGTGCGTTCTTCTACCCGTCCGGGGTCCAGTACCGTCAAGTGGTTCTCTCCCAGTGCCTTTGGCCTAGGTGCCTCCATCTCCGTATCCGAGTTCCACCAACGTCTGCTGGTCCTTGGTAGTGCTTCGGAGCACAGGTACCTCCTGCTTAGTAACCGTGTCACAGTAACGTCAGCTGGTACTCGGTTGTGACATTGCCTCTTTTCCTTCTGCTACCCGTCCGGGGTCCAGTACCGTCAAGTGGTTCTCCCCAGTGCCTTTGGCCTAGGTGCCTCCATCTCCGTATCCGAGTTCCACCAACGTCTGCTGGTCCTTGGTAGTGCTTTGGAGCACAGGTACCTCCTGCTTAGTAACCGTGTCACAGTAACGTCAGCTGGTACTCGGTTGTGACATTGCCTCTTTTCCTTCTGCTACCCGTCCGGGGTCCAGTACCGTCAAGTGGTTCTCCCCAGTGCCTTTGGCCTAGGTGCCTCCATCTCCGTATCCGAGTTCCACCAACGTCTGCTGGTCCTTGGTAGTGCTTTGGAGCACAGGTACCTCCTGCTTAGTAACCGTGTCACAGTAACGTCAGCTGGTACTCGGTTGTGACATTGCCTCTTTTCCTTCTGCTACCCGTCCGGGTTCCAGCACAGTCAGCTGGTCCTCGTTACTTCCATTGTCTCTTGCTCCATCTGATATCCATCAGGGTTCCAGTAACGTCAGCTGTTTCTCGGAAATTTGACGACCTTAAAGACCACCCAGAAGAAGATGACGACAACAAGGACGACGAGCATGAAGCCAACCAGCCTGAACACCATCACAAAGAAAAAATAAAAGATTACCCAGAAGAAGATCACCAACAGGACAAAGAAGGTTAAGACAAACTACAAGATACAGAACAAGAGACAGAAGAACAATAAGCAGAAGATCAAAAAGCAGAAGAACATGAAGTATAAGACCAAAATGAAGAGCAAAATATATGCTCTAAATTCTAAGCAGAAGAAGACTAAGCAGTGTATGGGGGTGAGTCCGTTCCTCCTCGTGGTGCCCCTGGAAAATGCCTGCTGCTGCAGGCTAAACTGAACACGGACAAATACTGTTGTAATTTAAATCTTTTGTGACAGCAAGAACGGAAGGATGAACAATTCATACTTTTACAGATTACAAGTACAGGAATCTCTGTCACAAATAAGAATATGATGAAGAAGATGAAGAGGAAGAAGATGAAGAATTTGAATATGAAGAAGATTAATTAGTTTAATAATAACAATATGAGTAATGTAAACAAAAACATGAATAGCAAAGAAGTTTAAGAAGAAGATTAAGAAGGTGAAGATGAAGAATAATTTGATGAGAAAGATGATGCTGCTGCTGAAGATTATGAAGGAGAAAGTGTGGCACTGGCAAAAGTTAAAAAGGTGAAGAGCATGGAAGTTGTGAAACATACATATTTGCCAAAATAGAAAAAAGGTTAACAACATTGTCAATTTGTTAGTCAATCCAAACGTATTTCCAAAAAAAAATATATTAATGCTATTCCAATGCATTGGGTTAAACATGTATGCCTTTATTGTCTCCTCAACCTCCCCCAATACATTCTACATTAGTCTTTGTTGTTTTCCTTCATGTACAATTAACCAACAAGGCAAGAATGGTTTTTTTTAATGTCGATATTTGGTTCCCATAGACTTACATTGGACTTCCGGTATCGGAATCGGATATCGACGATATTTAGTGATATCGGCGATACCATTCCGATCCGATATTTTTAGATATCGAGCAGTATCGCTCAACACTACCTGTGACGCCACGTAGGCATCATGAAAGTCAGTGCCAATCCGACCCATGACGCCTATGTGGCATCATGAAAGGATCGCGTCCCTGCGGGTCGGGTGACCGGGGTCACTGAAAGGTCATCCGACTCGCAGGCACAGGACCCTTTGTGCTTCACCACAGGGGGTTGGATTAACCCCCCCGTGGCCACGATCGCTCTGATTGGCTGTTAAAAGTGAAACAGCCAATCAGAGCAATCTGTAATATTTCACCAATATAATTGGTGAAATATTACAATCCAGCCATGGCCGATGCTGCTATAGCATCTGCCATGACTGGACACCGAGCCCTGACCCCCCCACACGGATTCACGGCGGCGATCGGCCGCCGCCACAGAAATATGGCAGCGGTCGGTCACCGCCGTCATTAAAAGCTCCCCTCGTCCTGGCCTCCGCTGCCCCGACCTTCCGATCCCCCCCTCACTTCCGACCCCCATACTCACCTCTCCTGGTCCACCGATGTCCCTGGATCCTTCCCGGCGGCTGCCCGGGATTCTTCATGGGCGCCGCCATCTTGGAAAATGGCGGGCGCATGCGCAGTGCGCCCTGCAGAGTCAAGAAATTTATTTTGATCACTGTGATAAACTGTCACAGTGATCAAAATAAAAAAAAGTAAGTAAACCCTCCCCTGTCATAGGTAGGGACAAATAATAAAGAATTTATTTTTTTTTCCTATTAGGCCCTGTGCACACGTTGCGGATTTTGCGTTGCGGATCCGCAGCGGATTTTGCTGCTGATCCGCAGCGGATTTCGCGCTGCGGATCCACAGCAGATCCAGAAACCATGTACAGTACAATGCAAATAAATGGTAAAAAAAAAACGCTGTGCACATGCTGCAGATTTTTCAGCGTGGATTTGCTGCGGTTTTAAATCCGCAGCATGTCAATTCTTTGTGCGGATTCCGCAGCGATTTTACACCTATTCCATTATAGGCGTAAAACCGCAGAGAAAAACCGCAGCAAATCCGCGCTAAATACGCAGGTAAAAGGCAGGTCATTTAACCTGCGGATTTTAGAAAAATCCGCAAGTGAATCCGCAAAGTGTGCACGGGGCCTCAGGGTTAGGGTTAGGCTGGGTTCATATTGCATTATGACAGTCCATTAGATGGACTGCGTTTCACCGTGGTATAATGCAGTGTAACGCAGTCCGTTAACGCTGCCATTCACCCCATTTGTGTGCGCATCGCAACACATGCCATGAAGCGGCATGCGTTCGCGACGTGTCGTCATTCAGTGACGGAGCCTTGGACGCAGGCTGCAGCGTCTGGGCTCAATCACCGCTAGCACAGATGAATCATCGCTGATTCCTCTGCACTAGCGGGTATAGCATAACGCGATCGCGTTATGCTATACCGTTACCAGCCCGTCAACGCTACGTGTTGAACGGGCTGGTAAAACGCAATATGAACCCAGCCTTAGGGTTAGAACTAGGGTTAGGGTTAGAACTAGGGTAAGGGTTGGAATTAGGGTTAGGGTTGGAATTAGGGTTAGGGTTGGGATTAGGGTTAGGTTTGTGGTTAGGGTTAGAGTTAGGATAAGCGTTAGGGGTGTTTTGGGGTTAGGGTTGGGATTAGGGTTAGGCTTGTGGTTAGGTTTATGGTTAGAGTTGGGATTAGGGTTAGGGGTGTGTTGGGGTTAGGGTTATGGTTAGGGTTTGTATTAGGGTTAGGGGTGTGTAGGGGTTAGGGTTGGGTTAGGGGTGTGTTGGGGTTAGGGTTGGAGTTAGAATTGAGGGGTTTCCACTATTTACGCACATCAGGGGGTCTCCATACGCGACATGGCGCCACCATTGATTCCTGCAAATTTTGCGTTCAAAAAGTCAAACAGTGCTCCCTTTATTCCAAGCCCCGACGTGTGCCCAAACAGTGGTTTACCCCCACATATGGGGTTTCAGCGTACTCGGGAAAAATTGCACAACAACTTTGGGGGTCTAATTTCTCCTGTTACTGTTGGGAAAAAAAAATTGGGGACTAAAAAGTTATTTTTGTGGAAAAAAAATGATTTTTTATTTTCACGGCTCTGCGTTATAAACTTCTGTGAAGAACTTGGAGATTCAAAGTGCTTACCACACATCTAGAGGAGTTCCTTGGGGGATCTAGTTTTCAAACTGGGGTCACTTAGGGGGGTTTCTACTGTTTAGGCACATCATGGGCTCTGCAAACGTAACATGACACCCGCAGACCATTCCATCAAGTCGGCATTTCAAAACGTCACTACTTCCCTTCCGAGCCTCGACGTGTGCCCATACAGTAGTTTTCTCCCACATATGGGATATCAGCGTTCTCAGGACAAATTGGACAACAACTTTTGAGGTCTAATTTCTCCTGTTACCCTTGGGAAAATAAAAAAATTAGGGACTAAAAGATCATGTTTGTGGAAAAAATATGATTTTTTTATTTTCATGGCCCGGCGTTATAAACTTCTGTGTAGCCCTTGGGGTTCAAAGTGCTCACTACACATCTAGATAAGCTCCTTGGGGGTCTAGTTTCCAAAATGGGGTCACTAGTGGGGGGTTTCTACTGTTTAGGCACATCAGGGGCTCTGCAAACGCAACATGACGCCCACAGAACATTCCATCAAGTCTGCATTCCAAAATGGCGCTCCTTCCCTTCTGTGCTCTCCCATGCGCCAAAACAGTAGTTCCCCACCACATATGGGGTACCAGTGTACTCAGGACAAACTGTACAACAACTTTTGTGGTCCAATTTCTACTGTTACCCTTGTGAAAATAAAAAATTGTGGGTTAAAAAAATCAGTTTTTGAGGAAAAAAATGATTTTTTATTTTCACTGCTCTGCATTACAAACTTCTGTGAAGCACGTGGGGTTCAAGGTGCTCAACACACATCTAGTTAAGTTCCTTGAGGGGTCTAGTTTACAAAATGTGGTCACTTGTGGGGGGTTTCTACTGTTTAGGCACATCAGGGGCTCTGCCCGCCCGCAGACCATTCCATCAAGTCGGCATTTCAAAGCGTCACTACATCCCTTCCAAGCCCTGACGTGTGCCCAAACAGTGGTTCTCCCCCACATGTGAGGTACTAGCGTACTTAGGACAAATTAGACAACAACTTTTGGGGTCCAATTTCTCCTGTAACCATTGTGAAAATAAAAAAATAGGGGGCTAAATAATCATTTTTTGAGAAAAAATTTTTTTTTTATTTTCACGGCTCTGCGTTATAAACTTTTGTGAAGCACCTGGGGTTCAAAGTGCTCACTGTGCATCTGCATAAGTTCCTTAGGGGGTCTAGTTTCCAAAATGGGGTAATTTGTGGGGGAGCTCCAAAGTTTAGGCATACAGGGGCTCTCCAAACATGACATGGTGTCCGCTAACGACTGGAGCTAATTTTCCATTCAAAAAGTCAAATGGCGCTCCTTCCCTTCTGAGCCCTGCTGTGCACCCAAACAGTGGTTTATGACCACATATGAGGTATCTGTGTACTCAGGAGAAATTGCCCAACAAATTTTAGGATCCAATTTATACTGTTGCCCATGTGAAAATGAAAAAACTGAGGCTAAAATAAAATTTTTGTGAAAAAAAAAGTACTTTCTTTTTTTTACAGATCAATTTGTGAAGCACTTGGGGGTTCAAAGTGCTCACTCTGCATCTAGTTAAGTTCCTTGGGGGTCTAGTTTCCAAAATGGGGACACTTGTGGGGGAGCTCCAATGTTTAGTCACACAGGGACTCTCCAAATGCGACATGGCAACCGCTAAATATTCCAGCATATTTTCCATTCAAAAAGTCAAATGGCGCTCCTTCCCTTCTGAGCCCTGCCGTGCGGCCAAACAGTGGTTTATGACCACATATGAGGTATCGGTGTACTCAGGAGAAATTGCCCAACAAATTTTAGGATCCATTTTATCCTGTTGCCCATGTGAAAATGAAAAAACTGAGGCTAAAAGAAACTTTTTGTGAAAAAAAAAGTTCTTTCTTTTTTTTACGGATCAATTTGTGAAGCACCTGGGTGTTCAAAGTGCTCACTCTGCATCTAGATAAGTTCCTTGGGGGGTCTGGTTTCCAAAATGGGGTCAGTTGTGGGGGAGCTACAATGTTTAGGCACACAGGGACTCTCCAAATGCGACATGGCAACCGCTAAATATTCCAGCATATTTTCCATTCAAAAAGTCAAATGGCGCTCCTTCCCTTCTGAGCCCTGCCGTGTGCCAAAACAGTGGTTTATGACCACATATGAGGTATCTGTGTACTCAGGAGAAATTGCCCAACAAATTTTAGGGTCTATTTTATCCTGTTGCCCATGCAAAAATGAAAAAATTGATGCTAAAAGAAAAATTTTGTTGGAAAAATTAAAATGTCCATTTTTTTCCTTCCACGTTGCTTTAGTTCCTGTGAAGCACCTGAAGGGTTAATAATCTTCTTGAATGTAGTTTTGAGTAGCTTGAGGGGTGCAGTTTTTATAATGGTGTCACTTTGGGGCATTTTCTGCCATATAGACCCCTCAAAGTGACTTCAAAATTTGAAAATTGCGAAATTTTCAAAATTTTGGCCAAATTTCCATTTTTTTCACAAATAAACGCAAAAATTATCGACCTAAATTTACCACTAACATGAAGCCCAATATCTCACGAAAAAACGTTCTCAGAATCGCTATGATCCGTTGAAGCGTTCCTGAGTTATTACCTCATAAAGGGACACTGGTCAGAATTGCAAAAAATGGCCAGGTCATTTAGGTCAAAATAGGCTGGGTCATGAAGGGGTTAAACATTAACCAAAAAAGAGAGAAAAATAGCGGACCAGATATACAATAATATATTAAATAAATAAATCCCAGAAAACAGGAGGATTATGCAAAAGTATAATAATTTTTATTTAAATTAAACTAATAAAGCTAAACAAAACAAATATAAACATGAGGTAGATTGTGCAAGCAGCTAGAGATATTGGCAAAATAAAATTATGTTAAATATCAGGCCAGACAGAAATATAATGTCCCATAAGCAAGTGCCACAATGTCACACAGTATCCAAAATTTTGAAAAAAGGATGTAATGGCTATTAGGGAATAATAGGGATTCGGGGGAGAAAGTAAACCCAATTGATATAACGGTACTCTCCAGATCTCTACTAGGTCCAAAATAGCAAGCAGCAAAGGTAATAGTAATAATAATACACAGGGCATGTGGGATTTTATCAGTATCTACGGCCTAAGCAGTCAGATTCCCACAGTTACTAGCCCTATAAAGAGTTGCTAGATAGAAACAATGCAGCAAAAAATACACATCCAAAATATAATGATAATGGTGTCACTATTTACCTGGTGACATGGTGTACTCAATCGTGGCAGTGCCGATGGGACAGTATGAAAGCCCCGACACGCGTTTCACCGTCCTCGGTTTCGTCAGGAGGCGTGGTGAGACGTACAGGGCATGGGATTTAAATAGAGGGAAGTAGAAGTATAGACCAATTGGCGCTTGTCTGATCAAGATAGATCTGCCCACCAATGACGCAGGACTGAATACGCCACACCTGGCAAGGTTAGGCGTATGTGAGCCTAATCGTTACCACAGTAACGCATCTATCCTATGGCATTGCGGGCTGGATATGCGAAAGGAGATAGTAAAAAGAGTGGCACAATTGCCGACGAATCGGCGTGCTCTGAAACATAATGTCCCACCCCATTATGGCCAGCGAATCGGCGCGCACTTCAGCGTGATGTCCTGCCCCATGATGCACGCAGACCAGAGCGTGCCCCGTATGATAAGAGGAAGGACAATCGTCATCACCGCACATCACCACGGCAACGTATCCGGGTCTGCGACGTCACGGGCCAGGTACAGCGCAAGCATGAGGCACGTCTGCCCTAGGTATGGAAAACATAGATGTAAATTATTTGTTATGTCAAAATTAAAAACATTTTCTCCAAAGATGTTACAGCATGGCATAAGAGAAAGGGGGACTAATAATTTGAACATTATCGGGCGCTGTGGGTATACTAGGTCTAAGCTAATATACTATACATTAATTTACCATATTTAATAATATAATCAATAGGCATACAGAAAAAAGAACATTTGTAATCATTATAGATATATAGTAAATCAATTTTAACTTATATGGCTACCACAGTCATAATCTAGAATATTAAGAGACATTATAGTGGCCTGTAAAGACGCACAGTGGAGTCACCATCAGGTTATTAGTGGAGATTACAATTTAACATAGTATATAGTTACCATTCAAATATAGCTACATATAATTATATTGCCAGTCAGCCCAACAATCAATTAATAAGCCACAAAAATAATAACAATAATAATAATAATAATAATAACAATAATTCCAGGTCCATGAAGTAGCGCCAGTCAGGATGTATATTAAGAAATTCACTTCTCCTTCCAAAAGTAAGGATATCTTGATTCAGAGAGCGTCGGTATAATAGAGTTCATAACCATCATGTATATAGAAAAACCTATAAAAATACAAAATTAGTACCAAAACCATATGCAATGTACAAAACACTGTACCCAAGAATAAAAAAAACAGTATAAAAAGTGATTAAAAACATTATACGTCTATAAGAAGGACTTGAATCTGATAGCCTCATTGAGGCCATTAGGGACCAAGGTGTCCAGAATGACCATCCTTCGAGTCTCCTTTTGGAGAAGTTTCTGTTTAACATTGCCACCACGTATGCCTGCATAGATCCGATCTATGCCTCGGGCAGAAAGGCCTTTAGGAATACAGTTGTGGGCATCATAAATATGTTTAGGGATTGTGTTGAGCAATTGCGGATCTGAACAGTCTACTGCAGTTTTTATGACCCTGATATGTTCTTGAATACGGACTTTCAAAGCTCTAGTGGTCATGCCGATGTATATCAGTCCACAAACAGCTGATGTGATAAATGACAGCATCTGTATTACATTTAATATGGTGCACAATTTTAAAATTTGTATCTCCTTTTTAATTAGGAAACTCTTTGGTCCTGGTAATGTATTGACAAGCTGAACAATTCCCACAGGGAAAACATCCACAGGGAGGACCCTTGGAGTCGGAAGAAAAGAACAAACTATTCGGGGGTACATAGTGGGTTCTGCACAGAACATCACCCAGTTTCTGTGATTTAGATTCAGTCCTCAAATCCAGCAGGGTGGTGAGACATCACAATTCCATGTGGCAAATGATCTTCAATCTCCATACATGATACCAGGATCCAGCCGCAGCTGCAAATCCTTGTCCTTCAAAGCACACAGCATCAACTAATCCAACATGTGGCTTATTGTCCTACTACTCTTGGGATCAGCCCGCTTGTTGGGCAGAGATACAAACACCCACCCCCTTAAACATAGCTCCAAGGATTAAGAATGTTCCAGAAACCCTGTCTGCAGTCCCTTACAGGTTTGTATATTGGAGATGCCACCTGCAGAGGGGAACAAAGACAAGCTTGTCTCCACCAACTACAGGGCAAGGAATGTTAATGTAAGCCTGATTACAGTATGGTCCATGTGTACTGGCTGGGGGTGACACTCTGTTACACTAAAAGCTGCAAGTTCCCTCAGTTGATAGATGAATCAACCAGAGGAGATAATCTGCTGGATGTGGTCTTGTCAAATAGACCAGATTCAAATTCTGGTCATCAGATCAGTGAGCATTCAAGATGCAGAGATCATAACATAGTAAGATTTAATATATAATTCAATAAAACATTTCAGAGGGGAAATTTAAAAACCTGAACTTTAGGTAAGCTGATTTCAACAAATTAAGGGACGAGCTTAATAGTGTAGACAGCGACCATGTCATGGCAACTTAGGATACTAAAAAATAATGGGGCATGCTTAAGGATATACTACTAGTATCCTGTAGAGAATGTATACCCTCTGGTAATAAAATGTCCAGGAATAAAAAAGAAACCATTATTGATAAATAAGAGAATAAAAAGTTTAATAAGACAGAAACAAAGGGCATTCAAAATCTTGGAGACTGAGAAAACAGAAAGTGCATTTCAAGAGTATAAAGATCTCAATAAGAAATGTAAAAAATAAATAAAGCTAGCAAAGTTATCTACAGAGAAAAAAATCGCCAGAAACATTAAAATAAATCTCAAAATTTTTTAAAACAACATCAATACCAAAAGGAAAAATAGATGATATTGGCCCCTTAAAAGATGATAATTAAAAAAATTATTATTGAGTACAAAGACCAGGCTGAAACATTAAACAGGCATTTTTCATCCATGTTCACCAATGAACTGACTGTTCCTGAAATCATTCAACAAGGCAAAAATCAAAGTTCACCACCTGATATAACTAGTTTAACACAAGAAGTATGCCTGTGTCTGAGCAAATTAAACATTGACAAATCCCCCTGGCCAGATGGCATTCATCTACAGATACTGAGGGAATTGAGCTCAGTAATTGACAGACAGCTGTAACCCATTTTCTTAGACTCTCTTGTAACAGACCTGGTGCCACAGAATTGGAGGATGGCTGACGTTATTTCAATATTTAAGAAAAGTAAAAAGGTGGATCCAAGCAATGACCATTTGGTAAGCATGACATCACTAGTGTGCAAAGTTTTTGACAGCATTGTAAGAGATGACCTGAATAAATATATTTTGCAGAGAATATAATAACTAACAACCAGCATTGATTCAGGAAAGGTAAGCTGATTTTAACCAACATATTGGGTTTCTATGAGGAGGTAAGTGCATACCTGGATGTTGGTAATGCAGCTGATGTTATGTACAGGTCCTTCTCAAAAAATTAGCATATAGTGCAAAATTTCATTATTTTCCATAATGTAATGATTACAATTAAACTTTCATATATTTTAGAATCATTACACACCAACTGAAATTTGTCAGGTCTTTTATTGTTTTAATACTGATGATTTTGGCATACAACTCCTGATAACCCAAAAAACCTGTCTCAAAAAATTAACATATTTCAACTTTCCAATAAAAAAAAGTGTTTTTTAAAAACAAACAAAAAAAAATCAAATAATAAAGTTCAGTTATGCACTCAATACTTGGTCGGGAATCCTTTTGCAGAAATGACTGCTTCAATGCGGCGTGGCATGGAGGCAATCAGCCTGTGACACTGCTGAGGTGTTATGGAGGCCCAGGATGCTTCGATAGCGGCCTTAAGCTCATCCAGAGTGTTGGGTCTTGCGTCTCTCAACTTTCTCTTCACAATATCCCACAGATTCTCTATGGGGTTCAGGTCAGGAGAGTTGGCAGGCCAATTGAGCACAGTAATACCATGGTTTTGGCACTGTGAGCAGGTGCCAGGTCATGCTGAAAAATGAAATCTTCATCTCCATAAAGCATTTCAGCCGATGGAAGCATGAAGTGCTCCAAAATCTCCTGATAGCTAGCTGCATTGACCCTGCCCTTGATGAAACACAGTGGACCAACACCAGCAGCTGACATGGCACCCCACACCATCACTGACTGTGTGTACTTTACACTGGACTTCAGGCATTTTGGCATTTCCTTCTCCCCAGTCTTCCTCCAGACTCTGGCACTTTGATTTCCGAATGACATGCAAAATTTGCTTTCATCAGAAAAAAGTACTTGTGACCACTTAGCAACAGTCCAGTGCTGCTTCTCTGTAGCCCAGGCCAGGCGCTTCTGCCGCTGTTTATGGTTCAAAAGTGGCTTTACCTGGGGAATGCGGCACCTGTAGCCCATTTCCTGCACACGCCTTTGCACGGTGGCTCTGGATGTTTCTACACTAGACTCAGTCCACTGCTTCCTCAGGTCCCCCAAGGTCTGGAATCGGTCCTTCTCCACAATCTTCCTCAGGGTCCGGTCACCTCTTCTCGTTGTACAGCGTTTTCTGCCACATTGTTTCCTTCCAACAGACTTCCCATTGAGGTGCCTTGATACAGCACTCTGGGAACAGCCTATTTGTTGAGAAATTTCTTTCTGGGTCTTACCCTCTTGCTTGAGGGTGTCAATGATGGCCTTCTTGACATCAGTAAGGTCGCTAGTCTTACCCATGATGGGGGTTTTGAGTAATGAACCAGGCAGGGAGTTTTTAAAAGCCTCAGGAATCTTTTGCATGTGTTTAGAGTTAATTAGTTGATTCAGAAGATTAGGGTAATAGGTCGTTTAGAGAACCTTTTCTTGATATGCTAATTTTTTGAGACAGGTTTTTTGGGTTATCAGGAGTTGTATGCCAAAATCATCAGTATTAAAACAATAAAAGACCTGACAAATTTCAGTTGGTGTGTAATGAATCTAAAATATATGAAAGTTTAATTGTAATCATTACATTATGGAAAATAATGAAATGTAGCACTATATGCTAATTTTTTGAGAAGGACCTGTATCTGGACTTTGCAAAGCATTTGACACTGTACCACAAAACTGCCATATACTGAAGTTGTAGATGCAAGGACTAGGGGAAACTATATGTAGATGGGTGAGAAATTGGCTAAACTACAGGAAACAAACAGTTGTTGCAAATGGTACATTCTCCAAAAGGGATATAGTCAGCAGTGGGGTAGTGCAGGGATCTGTACTAGGAATAATTATTTTAATTTCTTTATTAATGACCTTGTGGATAGGATTGAGAGTAAAATGTCAGTCTTTGCTGATGACATCAAACTATGTAGGATGTTAAAAACTACCCTTGATTGTATGCTATTACAAACTGATTTGGATAAGATATGTGAATGGACAAACACTTGGCAAATGAAGATTAATGTTAATAAATGTAGAGTAATTGACCTAGTATGAAGTAATTCTATTGCTGCATATACATTAAATGGGAGTATACTCGGGACTGTAGAAGAGGAGAAGGACTTGGGCATTCTGGTAAGTAAGCTGAATAGCAGTATTCAATGTCAAGCAGCAGCTGAAAAAGTAAGCAAGATTTTAGGGTGTATAAAAGGGAGCTAAAATCCCTTGATCACAATGTATTTTATCTCTGTATAAACCACTGGTGAGGCCACATCTAGAATATGGGATCCAGTTTTGGGATCCATATTTTAAAAAGGATATTCAGAAGTTACAGTCAGTTCAAAGGCTGGCAACTAGATTATTATGAGGGATGGAAGGCCTCTCATATGATGAGAGGTTGGAAAAGTTGGTTTGTTTAGCTTAGAAAAATAACGTCTAAGAGGAGATCTCATTTATATGTATAAATACATTTGTGGTCAATACAAAGGACTGGTACATGATGTATTCCTTCCACATACAATACTAAGGACCAAATGGCACTCATTATTTATGGAAAATAAGGTGATTCTGGCTACTAAATAGGAAAGGGTTCTTTACAGTTAGAGCAATCAGACTGTGTAATGCCCTACTACAAGTAGTAATAGAAAACACTATAACAACTTTTAAGAAAGGACTGGATAATTTCCTCAGTACACATAACATTGTGGGTTATAGATAATTTGGTGACAAAAATGTATTATAAGTGGAGAAATGTTGAAGTTGATGGACCTATATCTTTTTTCAACCTTTGTAAATATGCTATCACTTATACGCTCTGATGAACCATGCAAAAGTAAAAATAAGGACTCTTCTTGCTCTTAATAATAATAATAATAATAATAATAATAATAATAATAATAATTTTATTTTTATAGTGCCAACATATTCCGCAGCACTTTACATTATAGAGGGGACTTGTACAGACCACTCTTCTGTTTATATGTTCATCCCATCTTCCAAAAAATCAGAACAAGGCTCAGCTCACATTTATCCTGTGCTGTCTGCTGAGCGCTTATGTTGTTGTTTGTGTAAACTGCCAAACCATAATTTAGACAAAACCACTTACTTATAAGGCGGATGGAGTCCCTTTAGAACTCTTTTTTTCTCTGTTCTGGAAATATCCCGTCATTTTAGGTGCCTTTTTAGCACACAGGTGTGGTTGACCACAGTCCTGTGAATGACTACAAAGCTGAATACCACAGGAGCAGACATCAAACAGAATGCAAAGCATCTCCATCTGCCTCATTATAGTGGGTGGTTCCTTTGTAGGTTTCGTCTAAATTGCATTTTTGTGGGAACTACACACAAACCCAGACATCACTCCTCCGAGTAGCATACAAAAATGTGATTCCAATCTTATACTGAAAGCCATCAAAACATATTTTCTACCCCAAAATGTTACCAATAGGAACCCTAATTGATCCAGCACAAAACCAGTCCACACTCAGGTCCATTAGCTGTCACACAGTAGTTTTTGACAATGTATGGGGCATTCTATGGTGAAAATTACTCATTTGGGGCTAAAACAACATTTTAGCAGAAAAAAAATGTAATTTTAGTTTTCACATCCACTCTTTCAAATGTTCTTTGAAGTACCTATAGGATCAACAAGCTCAACAAATATCTAAAATTCCTTGATGGGCCTAGTTTCCAAAATGGAGTCACTTGTGGAGGTTTCTCCTTTTTTGGTACCTCTGGGATATTGCAAATAAGACATGGTGTCTCCATTCTATTCCATCCAAATTTTAATTCCAAATACCAAAGATCACTTTTTCCTTTCTGAGCGCTGCCATGAGTCCAAAGATAGATTTTTTACTACATGTGAGATATTAGCACACTCAGAAGAAAGTGGATACCAAACTTTGTGGTCCACTTTTACATGTTACCTCTTGAAAAAGTGAAAAATTTCAATATGACGACGACTAATTTTATCAAATAATATGTAGTACAGGATAGATCAAAACACAAACTATTCTCCTGGGTAAAATCCATGAGGGGTGTAGTTTCCAAAATGCAGTCACTTGTGGGGGTTTTCTGCTGTTTAGGTGCCTTAGGGACCGTGCACATACAACAAGGTGTCCGGAATCTAATTCAAATTTGTGGTCCAAAATTCAAATATTGCTCCTTCCCTTCTGAGCCCTGCTGTGTGTTCAAGCAGAAGTTTTTGATCACATGTGGTTTTTGATCAGCATGCTCATAAGAAACTAGGTAACAATTTGGGGGTTCCATTTTCTAGTGCCATTTCTTGTAAAAGTGAAACAACTGGGGCTAAAGCAACATTTAGAGTAAAAATTACAATTTCTTTTTTTTTCTTCAACTTTGCATTAACTCCTGTGTAGCCCCTGAGAATTAAATAATTTCCTCATAGTTTTGGAGCATGTGAGGGGTGCTGTTTTTAAAATAGTATCCCTTTTGAAGAGTTTCCAATATATCGGCTCCGCAAAGTCTATTTAAAGGGTTCTAAACTTTCAACCCTTTTAACACCCTAACAAAAAAAAATGATGTTTGAAAAATTATGCAGATGTAAAGTAGGCATAAGGGAAATGTTATTCATTAATTATTTTGTACAGCATGATTTGTTTCAATAAAGATTGAAAGTTTGAAATTTTTCAAAAATTTTGCCAAAATTCTAATATTTTCACAAATAAACGCAGAACATATTGGCCTAAATTTACCAATAACATTAAGTACAATGTGTCACGGAAATACATTCTCAGAATAATTGAGATACGGTAAAGCATTCCAGAGTTATTACCACATGAAGTGACACCGGTCATGCTTCAAAACATTTTTTGATTAAAATTGGATTGGTCACTGAGGGATTAAAGAATATAGACACATTTTGGGATTTTTTTATTTTTACTTAAATGTCTATTTTTTTGTTATAAATCATTTTTTTCATTTTTGCAATTTTTTTTTCTTGTGCTGGTTAACTTTCCTAGCCCAGATATGCAGATATGCTGATTGTTGATTGAGGTAACTCATATTTGCTCTTCTGATCTCTTCAAGTTACCTTCTTATCTTTCCCTATTAAAAACGCAAGAGCTCTCGCCTTTACCAAGCATTCATATGTACAACAAATCATGAGCTACTTGGCCAACAGCTAATTAAAAGGAACCTGACAGGTGATACATGCTACCAAAACCATGGTCAGCATGTACCAGCCACTGGCTGTACGATCACAGCTATGTATGTAAGCTGCGTTTCAGAAAAAGTCATATTCTTAATAGCTACTGGGGACCAAGCCACAATGTGCACTAGTTGTACAGATGGGTCCCAACACAGTTTCTCATTTTCTCCTCCTGTTGACAGTGACTGATAAGTCTCTGCCTATATTTCAGAGTCAAAGACACATGGCTGTGTTTGTACATGGTTTGTGCAGCATAGGTCACCTGTCAGGTTCTCTTTAAGGTGTATAGGCATCTTAACGGGATTTTTCTCCTTTCTGAACATTATTATAAGCTCCATTAGTTGTAAAAACATGGCGCCGTACTTACATTGGCTGTGTACAGCCAATCAGTGAGCTTCGTGGTGGTGATGTCATTGTCCTATGTACAGTATATCGGCAGAGGTGCAGAGCTCAATTGTGTGCAGTGTTGTAACTGTGACATCATTGCTTCAAACAACTGAAATCAAGAGCAACGAGAAGACTCCACGATGGACACAGGCAAGGTGAACATAGTAACATAGTTAGCAAGGCAGAAAAAAGACATTTGCCCATCCAGTTCAGCCTATAGTCCGTCAGAATAAATCCCCAGATCTACGTCCTTCTGAAGAACCTAATAACTGTAAGATACAATATTGTTACGCTCTAGGAAGACATCCAGGCCTCTCTTGAACGCCTTGACTGAGTTTGCCATCACCACCTCCTCAGGCAAGGAATTCTAAATTCCCACTGCCCTAACAGTAAAGAATACTCTTCTATGTTGGTAGAAAAACCTTCTCTCCTCCAGTCGCAGAGAATTCCCCCTTGTGACTTGTGACCGTCACCTTCCTTAATATAAACAGATCCTCAGAGAGATATTTGTATTGTCCCCTTTATATACTTATACATGATTATTAGATCACCCCTCAGTCGTCTTTTTTCTAGACTAAATAATCCTAATTTTGCTAATCTCTCTGGTTATTCTAGTTCCCTATCCCCTTTATTAATTGTGTAGCCCTCATTTTTTACTTGCTCTAGTTCCATTATTTCCTTCCTGAGCACTGGTGCCCAAAACTGTACACAGTACTCCGTGTGCGGTCTAACCAGGGATTTGTACAGAGGCAGTATAATGCTCTCATCATGTGTTTCCAGACCTCTTTTAATGCACCCCATGATCCTGTTTGCCTTGGCAGCGTTGCCTGGCACTGGCTGCTCCAGGTAAGTTTATCATTAACTAGGATCCTCAAGTCCTTCTCCATGTCAGATTTACCCAGTGGTTTCCCGTTCAGTGTGTAATTAGTGATATTGATTCCTTCTTCCCATGGTATAAACCTTACATTTATCATTGTTAAACTGCATCTGCCACCTTTCGGCCCAGGTCTCCACCTTATCTAGATCCAGCTGTAGCAGAATACTATCTTCTCTTGTAGTGACTGCTTTACATAGTTTTGTATCATCTGCAAATATCAATATTTTACTGTGTAAACCTTCTATCAGATCATTTATAAATATGTTGAAGAGGATAAGTCCAAACAAAGACCCTGCGGTACCCCACTGGTCACAGCGACCCAGTTAGAGAATATACCATTTATAACCACCCTCTGCTTTCTATCAGTAAGCCAGTTACTTACTCACACAAATTTTCCCCCCAGACCCCGCATTCTCATTTCGTGTAACAACATCTTGTGTGGCACAGTATCAAATGCTTTGGAAAAATCAAGATATACCACGTCCAATGACTCACCTTGGTCCAGTCTATAGCTTACCTCTTCATAAAAACTGATTAGATTGGTTTTACAGGAGCGATTCCTCATAAACCCATGCTGATATGGAGTTAAACAGTTATTCTCATTGAGATAATCCAGAATAACATCCCTCAGAAACCCTTCAAATTTTTTGCCAACAATAGAGGTTAGACTTACTGGCCTATAATAATAATAATCTTTATTTTTATATAGCGCTAACATATTCCACAGCGCTTTACAGTTTGCACACATTATCGTCGCTGTCCCCGATGGGGCTCACAATCTAGTTTCCCTATCAGTATGTTTTTTGGAGTGTGGGAGGAAACCGGATTACCTGGAGGAAACCCACGTAAACACGGGGAGAACATACAAACTACTTGCAGATGTTGTCTTTGGTGGGATTCGAACCCAGGACTCCAGTGCTGCAAGGCTGCAGTGCTATCCACTGAGCCACTGTGCTGCCCCAGTTTCATTTTTGCTTTTAGAGCCCTTTTTTAATATTGGTACCACATTTAGAATCATAGAATTATAGAATCATAGAATGGTAGAGTTGGAAGGGACCTCCTGGGTCATCTGGTCCAACCCCCTGCTCAAAGCAGGATTCACTAAATCATCCCAGACAGATGTCTGTCCAGCCTCTATTTGAAGACTTCCACTGAAGGAAAACTCACCACCTCGAGGTATCCTGTTCCACTCATTGATCACCGTAACTGTCAAAAGTTTTTCTAATATCTAATCTGTGTCTCCTACCTGTCAGTTTCATCCCATTGCCTATAGCCTTTCCTTGTACAAATGAGAATGAAGATGATCCTTCTACAATGTGACAGCCCTTGAAATATTTGTAGACAGTTATTAAGTCTCCTTTCAGTCATCTTTTTTGCAAGCTAAACATTCCCAAATCCTGTAACTATTCTTCATAGGAAGAAGAAAAAAACAAAAACGATTCAGGATCCTAAACAGCCAAAAGCAAACCAGAAAGAACAAGTATCCTTAAAATATAACTTTTAATAGAAAAAAGTTAAAAATTGTTAAAAAAATGGGACAACAGTAAAAAGCAATCAATGTGTGCCTATTGAACCCTACAGGGTCACTGTACTGAGCCCTGCCTGACAGTGGAGGTTGTCACCCTAATTTTCTGCGGTTGGCGCCCCCACTCCTCGACGGCTCACCCTGAAGTCCCTAATATTCCCTATAATCCAGAAATCCTATAGAGCCCTAGGTAGTGCCTAAAACGGGCCCTACCTAACAGTGGAAGTTGGCACCCTAAGTTTCTGCGGTAGGCTCCCCCACTCCTCGATGGCTCACACTAAAGTCCCTAGATGCGCCTATAATAGAGACAGGAAGGGAATTGTACAAGTACACCTAAATGCCCGCATAAAGAGAAAAATGTGAATAAATACATCTAACAGATAGTATTTTCACTGGGTGTTCCGTTTATTTAATGCATAATAATCTAAGCAAAGAAACACCCCTTTAAGATTATAAAGATACCTTAGATGCCATTTTACTATAATCAATGTTTGATAACATAAGCAAGAAACACCCCTTAAAGATTCTCAAGAAATATGAAAGTATTGGGTGTAATAAATATAATTGTCCCAATAGTATTAAGTAAACAGGGATCCCCAGATAAATGATTCCTTCAATCAAGGACAATACACACAAGGCTAATATTGCTAATAAGGCTTTTGAGTCCAAAATAACCATATCCACATTACCAGCTTCGAAAAACACTTGCTGCATGTTTCCAAGGTGAACTGCAAGCCTTTTTAATGGTATGTGAAGCATCATGCATTTTATTTTTTCTGATTCTCCACATGCCCTCAGGGGCCCTTATATACCGAGAATTTAGGTACATGGCTGGTTCATTCCAGTTTAACCCCTTAGTGACAGAGCCATTTTGTAGCTTAATGAACGGGTCAATTTTTACAATTCTGACCACTGTCTCTTTATGAGGTTACAACTCTGGAACGCTGACATTGTTTTTTTGTGACATATTGTTCTTCATGATAGTGGTAAAATTTCTTCAATATGACTTGTGCTTATTTATGGAAAAAACGGAAATATGGCAAAAAATTTAAAAAATTTTGCAATTTCAAACTTTAAATTTTTATGCCCTTAAATAAGAGAGATATGTGACACAAATTACTTAATAAATAACATTTCCCACATGTCTACTTTACATCAGCACAAGTTTGGAAACAAAATTGTATTTTGTTACGAAGTTATAAGGGTTAAAAGTTGACCAGCGATTTCTCATTTTTAAAACAAAATTTACAAAGCCATTTTTTTTAGGAGCCACCTCACATTTGAAGTCACTTTGAGGGGTCTATATGGCAGAAAATACCCAAAAGTGACCCCATTCTAAAAACTGCACCCCTCAAGGTACTCAAAACCACATTCAAGAAGTTTATTAACCCTTTACGTGCTTCACAGGAACTGAATCAATGTGGATGGAAAAAATTAACATTTAACTTTTTTTTTTTACCAATGTTTTATTTCAGAACCATTTTTTTTTATTTTCACAAGTGTTAAAAGAGAAAATGAACCATAACATTTGTTGTGCTATTTCCCCTGAATACGCAGATACCCCATATGTGGGGGCAAACCTCTGTTTGGGCGCACGGCAGAGCTCGGAAGGGAAGGAGCGCCTTTTCACTTTTTCAACGCAGAATTGGCTGGAATTGAGATTGGACACCATGTTGCGTTTGCAGAGGCCCTGATGTGCCTAAACAGTGGAAACCCCCCACAAGTGACACCATTTTGGAAACTAGACCCCCTAAGTACCTTATCTAGATGTGTGGTGAGCACTTTGAACCCCAAATGCTTCACACAAGTTTATAACGTAGAGCCGTAAAAATAAAAAAGCATATTTTTTTCACAAAAGTGATCTTTTTGCCCCGATTTTTTATTTTAAAAATGGTAGCAAGTGGAATTGGACCCCAAAAGTTGTTGTGCAATTTGTCCTGAGTATGCTGATACCACAAAAGTGGGGGTAAACCTCTGTTTGGGTGCACGATAGAGTTCGAAGAGAAGGAGCGCCGTTTGACTTTTTCAACGCTGAATTGGCTGGAATTGAGATTGGACACCATGTTGCGTTTGCAGAGGCCCTGATGTGCCTAAACAGTGGAAACCCCCACAAGTGACACCATTTTGTAAACTAGACCCCCTAAGGAACTTATCTAGCTGTGTGGTGAGAACTTTGAACCCCCAAGTGCTTCACACAAGTTTATAACGTAGAGCCGTAACAATAAAAAAGCATATTTTTTTCACAAAGTGATCTTTTTGCCCCCAATTTTTTATTTTAAAAATGGTAGCAAGAGGAATTGGACCCCAAAAGTTGTTGTGCAATTTGTCCTGAGTATGCTGATACCCCATATGAGGGGGTAAACCCCTGTTTGGGTGCACAGTAGAGCTCGGAAGGGAAGGAGCGCCGTTTGACTTTTAATCTCAAAATTGTGAGAGCGGATGCCATGTTGGGTTTGGACATGTGCATAAACAGCAGAAACCCCCCAATACTGACCCCATTTTGGAAACAACACCCCTTAAAGATTTTATCCAGGGGTATATTGAGCAATTTTAACCCACAGTACGACACAGAATTGATAACATTAGGTCGTCATATTGAAAAAGTTCATTTTCCACAAAAATCATGTTTTAGACCTGAATTTCTCACTTTTGTCATTGATTACACCAAAAAGTGGACCCCACAATTTGTTACCCAATTTCTTATGAGCGTGGCAATATGCCATATGCAGTCAAAAAATTTCTGTTTGGACAAAATACAGTGCTCAGACAGAATGGGGGACAATGTGACAAATTTTATTTGAAAATCCTTCCAGGAATTATTACTCACGGAGGGAGGCATGCTCCTAAAAATACATTGGATGATTATAAAATTTGGTCTTGCTAACAAAACAGTTGTCTCGCATTTGCGTATATTGTAGCAGGCAGAAAAAACTGTACTGGAATGATGGGCAAAATGTGGAGGAAAATGCAGCCAACTATGTGGCAAAGCTGAGTTTGTTCCAAAGATAAAAGAACACCAGCAGGGCTAGCATGGCAGACACTTTCAGAGACTGGTCATACAACGTCCTTTTAGCTCCATCAATCCCTATATGAGAGACAAATGTGCCAATAGACGTGGGGCACCATAGCAAGCTCCCACCCGCCAAGGTCAAAACCGCTATATGCACAAGACAACCAATTCCCTACAGAATCTGTCAAGTATTGTCTGGTACCAGAGGTTCGGCAAGAACCATACAGTAAAGCCCATAGTGTAGAAGTACGGAACTTCCTCATTTTTAGAAATCCTCCAATAAAATGATCATGCCGCATCACCAACATAAATATAAGTAATAGAAATGGAAGCCAAAGTTTTGTGTAGCAAGACAGGCGTAAAAACAGCCAAAGTTAGATAAATGGTCAAAAATGTTTGTGAGTAATCAAGTCCTAGAATTAATTTTCAGATGACCTGACTTTTCAGGAACATTTGTGGGGTCCACACTCTGGGGTGTACAAACGTGGTTACGTGGATGAGAATTTGTTGGAATAGTAGTTTGGTATGTGATTGATCAAGTCCTAGAATTAATTTTCAGATGACCTGACTTTTCAGGAACATTTGTGAGGTCCACACTCTGGGGTGTACAGACGTGGTTACGTTGATGGGTATTTGTTGGAATAGTAGTTTGGTATATGATTGATCAAGTCCTAGAATTAATTTTCAGATGACCTGACTTTTCAGGAACATTTCTGGGGTCCACACTCTGGGGTGTACAGACGTGGTTACGTGGATGGGAATTTGTTGGAATAGTAGTTTGGTATATGATTGATCAAGTCCTAGAATTAATTTTCAGATGACCTGACTTTTCAGGAACATTTGTGGGGTCCACACTCTGGGGTGTACAGACGTAGGTACGTGGACGAGAATTTGTTGGAATAGTAGTTTGGTATGGGATTGATCAAGTGTTGGAATTAATTGTGGAATGGGGTCAAATGGCATCTACTAATGATAACATTTTCTATTACGTGTTCCAAATTACTCTACTGGGGCCTCTAAGCAGAAAATAAAAATTATATAAAAAAATAATAATAATTGTGGGTGGTGTGGTAGGTCTCAAAGCAGGGGGAGATACAAAGGCCTGGTTGGAATGGGCATGTGGGGCAATGGTAACGGGAATCACTCCGTTTGCCATGCTTCCTGCAAACCCGGCATCGTTTTTGAGGATACCTTTGGGTGGGAGTGACGGGGACAGGGTGAGGAAAATGGCGCTCTGAAAGTCTCTGGAAATCCTCAGACTCGAAGGTATCCCCCGGTGCCATTGAGTCAAACATGAGGCCCTCAATAATAGTTTCCTGATACTGGAGGAATGTGAGGGGTCCTTGGGACTTTTTGTACAGGACAAAACTGTTGTAGATGCCCGTTTGGATTAGATAAATTGCCACCTTTTTGTACCAGGCCCTGGTCTTCCGCTTGACCAGGTATGGCTGCAGAACCTGGTCGGATAAATCAAGGCCACCCATATATTTATTATATTGTGTGACGCAGAACGGTTTTTGCTTGTCCCTGGTGGCACCCCTCTCTCTGACCGTCACAGTGGTATCCGTATGCAGTGTGGTCAGCATGTATACATCCTTCCTGTCATTTCACTTCACTGCAAGAAGTTGGTCACTTGCGAGTGAGAATGACGCCCCCTTCTCCAAATGTCTGGACACCAACTGTGACGGAAACCCCACTCTATTTTTCTTCACTGTCCCACAGGCCCCTGTATTTGCAGCGTGGAGGGATTTATATAGGGGGATGCTCGAGTAATAATTGTCAGTATACACGTGGTACCCTTTATGGAGAAAGGGAATCATTAGCTGCCACAAAATTTTCCCTGGGATGCCAATTGTCTGGGTGCAGTTTGGGGGGTTAATTTGGCGGTCCCTACCTTCATAGATTATGAAGGTGGATGTGTACCCTGATGAGCTCTCACACATTTTATACAGTTTGACGCCATATTTGGCACGTTTGGAGGGGATAAATTGGCGGAATGACAGACGGCCCTTGTAGCTCATCAAGGACTCATCGACTGCCACATTTTGCTCTGGGGTATATGAATTAAGAAATGAATTTTGTAGGAGGGAAATTAGGGGTCTCAATTTTTTTAGCCGATCATAGTTGGGGTCAGTTCTTAGGGGGGCTTGGGAATTATCACTGAAGTGGAGAAATCTCATCAGGGCTTAATAGCGGACTCGGGACATGACGGCTGCAAATACAGGGGTGCTGTGGACAGCTTTTGTTGACCAGTAAGAGCGGAGTGTGTTTTTTTTTACTATACTCATATTCAGGGTAAGGCCCAAATTTTTTTTTTTATTTTGGGGACATTTGTGGGTATCCAGGAACGGGAATGAAAGGCAGTGGGTTTTTGGGAAATATATTGTCGGGCATATAGATTAGTTTGGTGGACAATTAATTCTAGGACTTCGGGGCTAATAAAAATTTGGAAAAAATCAGTGGGGGTAAAATTGGCAACATCTAATCTTATTCCTGGGAAAGCAGAAAAAGGGGGAATTTGAGGGGAAAATGAGGGGTCATTACACCACAGCGATGGGGGGACAGCGGTACTTGGTCCTGCCTCTGAACCTTCAGCAGTGACAACCGACTCCGCTACCATCGGGCTGGGGGATCCCATGGAGGAAGAGTCGTCGTCACTGTCTGAAAACGGCTCAGCTTCAGAGGCAGATTCCATTTTGCTGCCGGAGCTGCCAGAGCAAAGCAGGCTGTACTGCTTTCTTCACGCTGAACGTTCTGCGGGCCATTTTTTTTTATTTCCCTGCCTAACATACTAACCCTAACTGTTATGAATGTGCTAGAGATGGTTTCTGAGCAGAGGCTCCCTCTGGTGGTTACAGACAGTACTGAACCTTTCAGCGAGGAATGGCAATCTGGGATCTCTGACTGGTCTGATATAAGGGAGGTTCCCTCCCATGATGGTTGCCGGTGATCAATTGTTCTTGTCTCAATTGTGGTTCCTGGTTCATTTGGAAGTTTGCTGAGTCTTGCCTTCATCTTCTGCTATCAGATAAGATATTTTCTGCTTTTATATCTGTGCTTGCTTTTTGCATTGTTCCCTGCACTTCTGTGGAGGTCAGCCAGGTCCCCTTAGGGGGGCTTGTGCTCCTCTGAGTTTATCTGAAGCCACTGTTACTTGTTCATTTGCTTTTTCCTGTTTTTTCAGTGGCTGCGGCTTAGTTTTGTTACACCAGAGATCTGATTTAGGTGGCAGAGATCGTGTGATCTCAGGTGTTTTTGCAATCAGAAGAGTTGTTATTTGTTAGGGTTTTTTTGGATTGCAGTGAGTATCCTTTCCTGTACTTTTCTGTCGAGACAGATTGGGCCCCAGCGTTTGCTCATTCTATTTTCTGTCTGTGTCCGTGCTTCTTCTTGTCTAACCGCCATTATATGTTTGGGGGCTTCCTATTTTCTTTGGGGATCTGCTCCGGGGCAGATAGCTTTCATCTTTCTGCCTTTAGGTGTAGTTATCTCTCAGGCTGTGACGAGGCGTCTAGGATCAGTAGGAACGCTCCACGGCTACCTCTAGTTGTGTGGTGGTTCAGGTTACTGCAATCCAATAGGTTCCAGCCTCTCTGGTGTATTGCCGTTTTTGCTTATTCTCCTCAGCTACCATAACACAACACTTAACCTAGTATTTTTTTTTCCTCCTAACGCTAACCCTAACACGTGTAATGCTAACGCTAACCCTAAGCTAACCCTAACACGTGTAATGCTAACCCTAACGCTTGTAACTCTAACCCTAACACTAACCCTAATGCTAACCCTAACACATGTAACGCTAACCCTTACGCTAACCCTAACACGTGTAACGCTAACTCTAACGCTAACCCTAACACGTCTAACGCTAACCTAACGCTAACTTCAAAATACATTTTTTAAAAATTATAAAAAAAAATAATATTTTTTTTATTATCCCCTGACAATGGGGATACGTGAATTTTGCGTCCTAAAAAGGACGCTTGCGGACAAGGGATAACGTCCTAAAAAGGACGATTGCGGACCCTGGAGTGTTTTGTTTACCGACAGGGCAGCACTTGGACCGAAGCTTATCTCTCTTCTCTCCCAGAACAACTACAGGGAGAGAAAAGAGAAAACTGCAGCCCAAGTGCTGCCATATTTACAAATATTGGGGGTTTTGATCACTGTGATAGGGTCTACCACAGTAATCAAAACCCAGCAGCCAATGAGAAAATTCTCCTTGGTTGCTAGGTGAAGGCAGGCAGATCTTGGCGGGCGCACTGCGCATGCGCCCACCATTTTCTTTCTGCCCGAGGAAGGAGGGGGCCAGAGGAGGACAGCATCATGGGGACCTGAGGTACCAGGCGGGATCAAAGACCCTAATTCTCACCCCTCTGATGTGCAATCACATCAGAGGGGAGAGAATTGTTTTATTTTTTTTTTTGCGGTCGCCAATATAGTGTTATAACGGCGATCGCAACACGGGGATCGGTAAATACCGACCCGGATCATGTTCTCTGGGGTCTTGGCCACCCCAGGTAGCCGAGACCCCAGAGAAAATCGCCCATCCCCCTGTTACCTCGCGGCGGGCGCACTGAGCATGCGCCCGCCATTTTCCAACTATAAGAGCACATAGGAGCATGGCGGCGGCACCGGGGGCATTGGAGGGCCCTAAGACCACCAGGGGCCACAAAGGGGGCTTGGGGGACCCTATTTCTCTCTCCTCTGATGTCCGATCACATCAGAGGAGAGAGAAATTAAAAGGCACAAAAGATTATTATTTTTATGTTGCGATCGCCGTTATAGGGTTAATAACGGCAATCGCAACTCAGTAAAAATCGACCCGATTCATGTTCTCTGGGTTCTCGGCTACCCCCCGTAGCCGAGACCCCGGAGAAAATCCGGCTGTGGGGGACGCTATAGGATTTTTCCACAGCGCCGTTAATTAACGGCGCTGTGGTTTAAGTACACTTAATGAACGCCGTTAAAAGGCGTATCGGCGGTCGTTAAGGGAATAATGTATCAAGCTTCATATTGGCACAGTCATGTCCTTTGTATACATATTTGAAAAGATATTTAACACTTTTTATTGGAGCACATATCTCAACATTGATATGGCAATTGTACTTGAGTAATAAATAGGGGTTGTATGGAACTACCCTTCTATTGTCCATTTCTCGCGTTCCTCGTCTGTTTTTCCCTGTATTGTGTCGACGGTACTGTGGGTAACCATCAACATTGGGGTTTGTCTCTGTATTAAATTCCTTTGGGAATTTTTTTGTGCATTGACCATCTGTCATGCATATAGTACCAGGTTGATCTTCGCCACATGGGCCATGAATCATGTGCTTTATCACTGCCTTAAACAGTTTTGGATTTGCAGACTCATTTGGGATTTCAGTAGAGACCAATTTGTCAATTATTTCTTTGTCCCGCGGTTTATCTTTCTCTCGGAGGATTAAGAGCATGTCAGCTTGTGGTAGTCCACGCTTTTGAAATTCTATTACATGCACATAGGCAACTACACGGCCAAAAATGTGTTTTTTCAAAATCTCATTAAGCATGGCTTAGGAGTTTGATTTTAAATACTTGTGCAACCAAATCTGGTCTGTACTCTGGCCTTTGCCATGGTTCTAAGTTTTCAGTAATTCCTTTCCATTTTGAGTTAACAAAAAGATCTGGCTTTCTGAATTTTCGGACAATTATCATGGCATCTTGGTAATTTTGCTGCATAGCTCTTGGGCTTCCAGTAAAATTACTGGTGTCTCAGCTTTTAGCCCTTGGTGTAACGCAGCATTATGGATGTGATACATAACGCCGGCATAACTGTTGACGCATAATGCCTTTTGATTTTGTTTCATATATTCGATCCTGTCGGATTCAATTTTGATGTAACTGTCAACGATAAATTGTTGCGTCAACTTTTCAGCATTTAAAAGGGGATTGAACT
Organism: Oophaga sylvatica; assembly: GCA_033576555.1. Taxonomy (NCBI): domain Eukaryota; kingdom Metazoa; phylum Chordata; class Amphibia; order Anura; family Dendrobatidae; genus Oophaga; species Oophaga sylvatica. The sequence continues at coordinate 754,320,079 of JARQOD010000001.1, read as the reverse complement.
CGCCATGAATGGCAAGCCTGTATGCATAGTACTGCAACAGGGTGATTTTTTCTTGTCGATCTTGATCCACTGGTATGGATGGTAGATGAATGTCACCAATTCCTTGATGTTGCACATTTAGGGCAATTGGAGTTGTCAAATGTATTGTCCATCCACTGTCCCCATATGGGAATAGAAGTCGATATGTCATTGCATCACACTTTCTGTGAAGAAAGCTGATTTGAACTGTTTGGTTTTCACTTTTGAGGTGAACTCTGATGTCCCTATTAAATGGGGGTTCTCCCATTGCATTTTAATAAATTATAGCTACTTCATTGCACCCTGATGCATTGTAGCACCTCTGGTCATCATTGTAGTCATTTATAATGGACATTGTTATTTCGAGTGGATCGCAATTTTCTAATTCAGCAATCCTCTCTTTCTCTATTTCAAATTCCCTCATCATTGTGAAGGCTCTTGCGAGTGGGTTAATTGCTTTCATTTTCTCTCCAAGAGATGACAGCAGTGCTGGGAGGCACTTTTTATTTGCTTGACTTCTTGTACTTAATGCTTCTTCACTGTCCAAGATATAAATCTGGGCAAACTTGGGAGTACTACCCACAGCGGGATGCAAATTGGCAGTTCTGTGGTAAATTTGTCCATGAATTCGAAAACAGTATGGACCATGCCCAGGAGGTGGCGCTACTTGTGGTCCATTGATGCTAAAGCAGGCGAGCTATTGTCTTGCCTTATATTAGCCATAAAGTTATCGGAGTGCTGATGCTCTCCTTTCATCAACTTGACTAATTGATCATCCTTACGAATGGGACGTAATTGGATGCACCCTCTCTTGCAGCAGGAAGGGAATGTTTTGTCCTGCGCCATTTCATCTTTGAAATTTTTAGATTGGCAGAACTGACATCGAAATGTCAGTTCGCCAGCATAGTGCTCTTCAATACGTGTCTCATCAATTTGACTGAGAAGTCCTCTAGCGGCAAATGTAACTTGCCGTCGTCGAGTGGCTCTTGCATTTTGGACACGTATTCTATCTTGTTCTCATTTTTGTGAAATATGTGTATCACTTTGTGCAGTGCCTGTTGCTCATTGTCGTGCAGCATTAGATGCTCTACGTGATTCAGTCACTTCATTCGTTTCTCTTGCTCTGGCCGCCCTCTGTCAGGCTGCATCAGCAGTTCTTTGACAATTTCGTTCGTCTTCTGTTTCATTAAGACGCAGGTTACGCATCCATATGCAATTTACTTCTGTACGTGCAGCAGCACGCTCAATTTGATCCGTCTTTGCCATGTTGCCTCATACTGTTGCCTCAGTGTTGCCTGAGTGTTGCCTCACAATGTTGCCTCTCAGTGTTGCGTCACTGGCTAACATTCAAAAAGGCTTATGCCTTAACTCACCACCAGGGAGAGCTCCTCTCCTTATTAGATATGTCACATAACTCATACACAGGACTTTACAGAACTTAGGTATCCATGGTTACGCCCACGCAGTTAGCTGCTAGTGGTAGTAACTATGGAAACCTAAGTCACTGTCCAGCTGTGAATGACTCATTGCGCACAGACACATGGTTGAGCTGTGGATGACTCATTGTGCACAGACACACAGACACGTCCAAATTAGGTATATTGATTGTGTGAGATACTTTACATATGTTGCTGTGACCCAGTCCTGTGAAACAGACGCCGTCACTATAGAGTCCCTAAATATAAGAAATAATGGTTTGTCTATTACATTACTTAGTTCTCTTAGTACTCTTGGGTGTATGCCACCCGACCCAGAGATTTATCTATTTTAATCTTTAGCTGGTTTCGCACCTCTTCTTGGGTTGGATTGGTGACCCTTAATACATGGTTTTCTTTGTATCTCTGCATTTCACCTAGCATTTCATTTTCTACCGTGAATACTGTGTAGAAGAAAGAGTTTAATATATTAGCTTTTTCCTCGTCATCTACAACCATTCTTTCCTCACAATTTTTTAAAGGGAATCTGTCACTCCTTTTTTGTGATAGCAGGTAAAGATATCACTTAATTGTGCGTTCCATAAGTAATCTATTCGTAACTTTCATAGCCCCTGACATCCCAGTTTTGATGCAAAAATATCTTTTTAATCTGCCTTTCTCTGTATGCAAATCGCCGCATACAGGTCAGCTCAGTGGGGCTTGTTCTCCTTCTTCACCTCTCTCCTGTATTTCCTTACGCAATTGTTTCATCTGTTTGCTGTGTTCACGTAGGGTTTTCCTAGCGTGCGCATTGGAAAGGGTCCTCGCGCATGCGCAGTTTGCTTTGCCAAACTGTGGGCAAAGCATAATATCAGTATTGCGTACGCACTGGAATTTTGCCTCACTATCTATGCAATCTTCAGGAGACTGGCACAGCTATGGGAAGTAAAATGGCTCCACAGTATGCAAATCTTTTCATGGCCAAGCTTGAAAGCGACTTTTTGTCCTCATGTCCCATCAGGCCTCGGGCCTACTACCGCTACATTGATGACATTTTAATCATCTGGACGGAGGTCTGAGCAACAGCTAAAGGCGTTCCATGAACAGTTGAACCAATTTCATCCCACCATCAACTTAACACTTAACTACTCCAGCACTGAAATTAACTTTTTAGACACCACCATTAAGCTAAAGAACAATGAAATAGAGACATCCCTGTATCAGAAGCCAATCGACCGTCCGACATACCTTAAATGGGACAGTTTCCATCCAAAACACATAAAAAACTCTATTGTCTACAGCCAAGCCATCAGATACAATCGAATATGTTCCAACCCTATGGATAGAGATGAACACCTTATTCGCCTCAGAAAGACCTTTTGAACCAGGGCTACCATCCAAGAACAATTGAAAACCAAATTACAAGAGCCACCAGAATATCAAGGAATCACCTGCTACATTACAAAGCTAAAGAAGAAAATAACCGGGTGCCTCTAGTGGTCACCTACAATCCAAATCTGGAGATGCTAAGGGGAGCTGAACGGAAACTACAACCTTTACTACAAAAAGATGCCCGATTACAATTCATTTTTCCCGACCCCTCACTATTGTGTTTTAGGCAGCCCCCAAATCTAAGAAGCATCATTGTCAGAAGCTCCCTGTCCTCTCCAACAGCTGCAGGAACCTTTCCTTGCAACAAGAAGAAATGCAAAACCTGCCCATTTATAAAGACCACGGACAAGATAAAGATCCCCAACTCACATCAGGACTACAAGATGCCAGGTACTTTCAGCTGCATCACAACTAATGTGGTGTACCTAATTATATGTACTAAATGTCCAACTGGGGGTCTATATGTGGGAGAGACAGGGCAAAAACTGAGAACAAGGATGAATTCTCACAAGGATGAATTCTCATCGCCACACAATAAGAGAAAAAAGAATGGATTTACCTGTGGCAAAACACTTTTGTATGCCCAGTCATCGCATGATGGACATGGAATTACTTGTATTAAAATCTAACTTTAAATCTGAGAGAGATAGAAAGGTTTGGGAATATAAGCTTATGATTACCTTTGACACTCTTAGTGCTGGAATGAATATATCACACGGATTCATGTCTTTCTGCATCAATTAAGGAATCTGCTGCTCTGACCTTCTAGGGGCATCAAAACACAATAGCAGACTCCAATCAGAGGGCAATAAAACTTTCACACTCCTTACCTATGAACTATTCCAATATTTATGTTCATCCCTCTGCCATAATGACAGTTCTGCTTCACATCACTTGTCTTATCTTATTGCATTTTTTCTGTGCTCTGTGGTGTATAAATATATGATTCTTCAGATGTTGTATTAGTCTTCGCCTGATGAAGAGACCTGAGTAGTCTCGAAAGCTTGCAATTTGTTACCATCTTTTCAGTTAGCCATTAAAAGGTATCAACTAGTGTTGAGCATTCCGATACTGCAAATATCGGGTATCGGCCGATATTAGCTGTATCGGAATTCCGATTCCGAGTTTCGATATTTTCGTCTTATCGGATACCGGAATCGGGATTGTCACTGTCACTGTCAGTGTCCGTCGGTCGGGTCTGTCAGGAGTCAGCGGCACTTACCCGGCAGAAGATCTCCGGCGGTCACGTCCTGCACTGCTTCATGGCCGCAATCTTCTTTCCCCGGCGGTCACATGCAGTTTCTCGCGATAACTGCAGTGACTGCTGGGTAATCCCGGCCGTAAAGCAGTCAGTCCGATGACGTCACCGCCGGGGAAGCAGGTAATCAGCTGTGCTGCGTCGCGATGACAGGCTCTGCCTGTCATTGCGATGTAGCAGAGTTGGATCGTCGTGGGACTATCGTTACTATGGACTGCGTCGGACAGGTGGTATACTGTTTGTTTGTTTTTTTTCTTTTTTTACAGGAGATCGATGGCGTCGCAGGAATGAGAGAGTAATAAAAAAAATGAAAACTGTGTTGTCTCTTTTATTTCATTAAAATACTTTTTTCTTGCTTTGTCTTTTTTTTATACATTTAATAACTTTGGGATTAATAATGGATCGGTGTCTTATTGACACCTCTCCATTATTAACCGGGCTTATTGTCACCGTGCAATCAACGGTGACAATAACCCCTTATTACCCCGCTTGCCACCGCTACAGGGCAAGTGGGAAGAGCCGGGTAAAGTGCCACAATTGGCACATCTTTTGATGCGCCAAATGTGGGGCTGCTGTAGCCTGGTATTATCAGGCTGTTGAGGGCCAAAATCCATGGGCCTTGACAGTCTTTTAATACCAGGCCGCAGCAGTCTGCATTTTACTTGGCTGGTTAACAAAAATAGGGGGGATCCCCACGCCGTTTTTTTTTCGAGGGGATCCCCTATTTTTGTTAACCAGCCAAGCTAAGCAGACTGCTGTGGCCTGGTATTATCAGGCTTGCAAGGTCCATGGATATTGGATCCTTACCAGCCTGAAAAACCAGGCCTCAGCGGTCTGCTTCATCTGGCTGGTTAACAAAAATAGGGGGGACCCCACGCCAATTTTTTTCGAGGGGATCCCCTATTTTTGTTAATCAGCCAAGATATGCAGACTGCTGTGGCCTGGTATTATCAGGCTGGCAAGGTCCATGGATCTTGGCTCCTTAACAGCCTGAAAATCCAGGCCTCAGCGGTCTGCTTCATCTGGCTGGTTAACAAAAATAGGGGGGACCCCACGCCAATTTTTTTTCGAGGGGATCCCCTATTTTTGTTAATCAGCCAAGATATGCAGACTGCTGTGGCCTGGTATTATCAGGCTGGCAAGGTCCATGGATCTTGGCTCCTTAACAGCCTGAAAATCCAGGCCTCAGCGGTCTGCTTCATCTGGCTGGTTAACAAAAATAGGGGGGACCCCACGCCATTTTTTTTTCGAAGGGAACCCCTATTTTTGTTAATCAGTTCCCTCTGACGTCACTGATTGTGTCCCTGGCTGACCTGAAGTGAAAGTGGAAAGCAATCAATTAAGCTTTCCACTTAAGGGCCCGTCTCACATAGCGATATCGCTACCGAGATCGCTGCTGAGTCACTAGTTTTGTGACGCAGCAGCGAGCTCACCAGCGATATCGCTGTGTGTGACATTCAGCGACGATCAGCCCCCCTGCCGGGTATCGCTGATCGTCACTGAAATGTCAGGACCTTTTTTTGATCGCTGGTTTCCCGCTGACAGGCACACATCGCTGCGTGTGACAGGCGGGAGACCAGCGATCCGCTGGTAACCAAGGTACACAGCGGGTTTCCAGGCGCGGGGCTGTGCCTAGAAACCCGCTGTGTACCTTGGATACCAGCGCCCTGATGCAGGGAGCTGGTATCCAAGGTACACAGCGGGTTTCCAAGCGCTGCGCGGTGCCTGGAAACCCGCTGTGTACCTTGGTTACCAGCGGATCGCTGGTCTCCCGCCTGTCACACGCAGCGATGCGTGCCTGTCAGAGGGAAACCAGCGATCAAAAAAGGTCCTGACATTTCTGCGAAGATCAGCGATACCCGGCAGGGGGCTGATCGTCGCTGAATGTCACACACAGCGATATCGCTGGTGAGCTCGCTGCTGCGTCACAAAACTAGTGACTCAGCAGCGATCTCGGTAGCGATATCGCTATGTGAGACGGGCCCTTAAGCGATGTTACCCGCAGTGTCGCTGTCCCAGATCGCTGCCTGAGCTGCCTGTTTGGCAGCTCAGCAGCGATCATGTAGCGATACACCAGCGATCCTGACAAGTGCATATCGTTGTCGGGATCGCTGGTGTATCGTTATGTGACACCCAGCCTTTACTCTCCTGTCAGGCAGGAGAGGAACTCATTCATTTGGGGTTTACTGTGAGGCTGCAGCATTAGCTGCGGTCCCTGCAGTAAACATTAACCCTTTCTGAAGGATTACACCGTGGGACCTGACTGTGCATGGGATAGGTAAGAATAATTTTGCTTTTTTATTTTATTTTTATTACAGGAAATGGTTTTTGCAGTAAAATAAAAAGATGGTCAAAAACATGTGTCTTTATTTCATTAAAATGATTTTTAATTAAAGTGTGTGTGTTTTATTTTTATTTCATGCAATAGGATTAATAATTGATAGTTGTCTAATTGACAGCTCTCAATTATTAACCTGGCTTAAGGTCACCTTTCAATAGCAAGGTGGCTTTAACCCCTTATTAACCCATTCGCCACCGCTACAGGGCAATGGGAATAGACGGGCAAAGTGCCAGAAAGGGCGAATCTAATTATAGATTTGTCTTTCCTGGGGTGTCTGGGGGCAGATGTTAGTAGCCGGGGGGGGCAAAAATAATGGTCCCTCTCTGGGCTATTATTATCTGCCCCCACTCACTGGCTTTGTCTGTCTGGTTGCGAAAATAGGGCGGGAGCCCACGCATTTTTTTTCAGCAATTTTACACCTCATATATATATATACATGTCATTGAATTTGTGACACATATATATATATATTTATATTTGTAGTTCATACACTTCTACATAGTATAATAGCCGCTAATTCAATTGCCGGCTTTTGTGAAAATGCAGAACCCGACATGAAATGACACTTGGTGTACATAGGGTTAACCATGTCTTTTCATGTCCTTTGCTATCTAATTTGCACAAACAATTAAATCAGACTATGTGTGCAAAATTTCACACCTGTAGGGGTTAATTAAAGGTGTAAATTCGTAGCAAAAAAGTCCGTTTTTTTTACAACGAATTTACACCTTTAATTAACCCCTACAGGTGTGAAATTTTGCACACATAGTCTGATTTAATTGTTTGTGCAAATTAGATAGCAAAGGACATGAAAAGACATGGTTAACCCTATGTACACCAAGTGTCATTTCATGTCGGGTGACCCGACATGAAATGACACTTGGTGTACATAGGGTTAACCATGTCTTTTCATGTCCTTTGCTATCTAATTTGCACAAACAATTAAATCAGACTATGTGTGCAAAATTTCACACCTGTAGGGGTTAATTAAAGGTGTAAATTCGTAGCAAAAAAGTCAGTTTTTTTTACAACGAATTTACACCTTTAATTAACCCCTACAGGTGTGAAATTTTGCACACATAGTCTGATTTAATTGTTTGTGCAAATCAGATAGCAAACGACATGAAAAGACATGGTTAACCCTATGTACACCAAGTGTCATTTCATGTCGGGTGCTTCTGTCTTTTCACTGAAGCCGGCTTTACCCGGCAATTGAATCAAAGGATATTTTACTATGTAGAAGTGTATAAACTATACATATATGTATATATATGTCACAATGACATGTATATATATATATATGTATTCTATGTGTGTATATTTAGTGTTTACAAGGAAAGAATGGGGTTTTTTTTAGTTGCGATATTTTGTTCCCATAGACTTACATGGGACTTCCGGTATCGGTATCGGGTATCGCCGATATTTTAGTGATATCGGCGATACCATTCCGATTCCGATACTTTAGGATATCGGAAAGTATCGCTCAACTCTAGTATCAACCACTGAGGACTCACAAGTCTAAATATTTTTCTATCTATGCCCCGGAAGTCTTCCAAGGCAAGCTTTCTGTTACTGAATGCCGGAAATCATACTGAAGCCCTGCACATTACACCGGAAGCTTCGGATAACAAGTTTTCAGACAGAGGTTTGTTATCCAAAGCTTCCAGTGTAATGTGCAGGGCTTCAGTAAGATTTCCAGCATCCAGGAACAGACCGTTTGCCTTGGAAGACTTCCCGAGCATAGAAAGTTTTCAAAAATAATGGCACATGCGCTATACTGATTTTATGCTTTGCCCACTGTGGGGCAAAGCATACTGCGCATGCGAGAGGGCCATTTTCAATGCGCCCACGCGGAAACACTTCAGCATCTGTGATACTCACAGACGAAGATACGCACAGCAAGCCGAGGAGCGGGGTGGAGAAGGAGAATAAGCCCTGCCCACTGGACCGGACCACAGTGATTTGCATACAGAGAAAGGTAGATTAAAAAGGTATTTTTGCATCAAAGCTGGGGTGTCAGGGGCTATAAAAGGTATGAATAGATTACTTATGGGACACACAATTGAGTGATATCTTTTACCTGATATCACAAAAAAGGAGTGACAGATTCCCTTTAAGGGACCTACATTTTCACTATTGATTCTTTTACTATTGATATAGTTGAAAAACAGTTTGGGATTAGTTTTACTCTCCTTAGCAATGTGCTTTTCTGTTTCTTTTTTGGCAGCTTTAAATAGTTTTTTTGATAAACTACTTTTCTCCCTATAGTTTTTTAGCGCTTCAATGGTGCCATCCTGCTCTAGTAGTTTAAATGCCTTCTTTTTACAGATTATTGCCCCTCTTCTTTGTTTAGCCACATTGGGTTTTTCCTATTTTTTGTCCTTTTATTCCCACAAGGTATAAACCGCTTAAAGTGCCTATTTAGGATGTTCTTAAACATTTCCCATTTATTATCTGCATTCTTATTTCTGAGAACATTGTCCCAGTCAACCAGATTAAGGGCATCTCTAAGCTGGTGAAACTTTGCCTTCCTAAAGTTCAGTGTCTTTTTGACTCCCTGACAAATCCCCCTAGCGAAAGACAAGTGAAACTGTACAACGGTGACAAGCGAAGCTGTACAACTGTGAAGCAGAATTTGTTTTATTTTTACAGCTAACAGAGCTTAAAATATATTTTTTTAATAATGTTAATGCTTTAAAGTTTTATACATTTGGGGGTGGAGAATCAACACCAAAAATGTACCGTATATACTCGTGTATAAGCCGAGATTTTCAGCACCTTTTTTGGTGCTAAAAATGCCCCCTCGGCTTATACACGAGTCATTGGGCAGAAACCAGCGGGGGAGGGGGTGCCGCAGCAGGAGCCGGTGGCTGGGACATCATACTCACCCTCCCCGTGCCATCGCTGAACGTCCTGGCAATCCTGCGTTGTACCCGGCTTCCTGCAGCTCTCCTGTGCTGAGCGGTGACGTAATACCGCTCATTAAGGTCATGTAATATGGACGCGACGCCACTCCCATAGGCGTGGCATCCATATTCATGGCCTTAATGAGCGGTATTACGTCACCGCTCAGCACAGGAGAGCTGCAGGAAGCCGGGTACAACGCAGGATGGCCAGGACGTTCAGCGATGGCATGGGGAGGGTGAGTACGACGGGGGAGAACGGAGGACGGGGAAGCATGGAGGAGGACAATGAGCATGGAGCAGGATGGGGGGAGGACAGAGAGCACAGAGGAGCACGGAGCAGGACGGGGGGAGGATGGAGAGCACGGAGCAGGACGAGGGGGAGGATGGAAAGCACATAGTAGCACGGAGCAGGACGGGGAGGATGGAAAGCACAGAGGAGCACGGAGCAGGATGAGGGGGAGGATAGAAAGCACATAGGAGCACAGAGCAGGACGGGGGGCACAAGAGGACAGAGCAGGACGGGGGGGAGGATGGTGGAGGGCACAGAGGAGCATGGAGCAAGATGGGGGGAGGATGGAGGGCACAGAGGAGCACGGAGCAGGACGGGGGGAGGATGGAGGGCACAGAGGGGCACGGAGCAGGACAGGGGGGAGGATGGAGGGCACAGAGGAGCACAGAGCAGGATAGGGGGGCACAGGAGGACGGAGCAGGAAGGGGGGGCACAGCGGAGGATGGAGCAGGAGGGGGGAGCACAGAGGAGAATGGGGGAGCACAGAGCTGGATGGGGGAGCAAGGAGCAGGACGAGGCAGCACAGAGCAGGACGGCGGTTTATACACCCGGCTTATACGCGAGTCAATAAGTTTTCCCAGTTTTTTGTGGCAAAATTAGGGGGGTCGGCTTATACGTGGGTCGGCTTATACATGAGTATATACGGTAGCTTCTTTTAGATGTTTGCTCTTTTGTCTCTTTGTCTATCTCTCTATTTTCCTTTATGTCAGTACAAATATCTAAGAAACCAATTCAAGACTGCACTGCCTGCCAAAACAACTAAAGTTAAAAAAGAGTCAATGTCTAATTTTTTTTTTCCAATGTAGCTGCTACCATTTTTAATTTGTTCTACCTCAACAGGTAGCAGATGTTGAAATGTTTTTATTAATATACTTTAACCTTTTATGATTTATATTATTGTGACAATTGGCTAATTGTAATATATTTTTTAACAATGTCAGAAAATGTATACAACTTAAGTCCTAATTTTAGCAATTATTTCATTTGCACATTTCATTTATTCCAGCAGCATATTTCATGGGCACTAACTATTTGTATATTTTCTTGCATGCATCTTTATTTTTAGCTTTTACTTTAGATGCAAAATTTCTGCCATTTTACTTTTTTGGGATCTAATGAGGTATATCAGAGCTAACATATTGAGTAGAAACTGGGCCAAATCATCATAGAGAATCAATTATCAAATAAGTAATTAAAAAATATAACATTAGATTAACATGTATAACATTTGCCTTTACAATGATAATAACTGCAAATTACCTTCAACAATAATGGTGAAAATGTGAACGTTTTATTTCAATATGTAGCTAAATAGAAAGGCAATCATGATCTTGCAAACTCAGTGCTACCTTATTTTCAAATTCCATGTTACCAAGCCCATTACCGTTTGTTTCAGTTCAATAAAAATATCAATGCGGCATGTTTAGAAAAATACATTATGTGCTGAGGCAAAGAAGTTAGATATACACACTGTCAATGCCTCCAGTTAATAGAATTGACCTTTGTGGATAGCAATTAAAAGTGGGTACAAAAGAAATTGAGTATGTTCTTTTGCATTCACTATTAGGTACCATCTAGGTCAATTTCATTATCATATGGTATTGGCATATTTTGCAAATGGGAAACTATTTTCTGAAAGTCTTTAGCTGGTCTTCTATTATAGCATTAATTTGAATGCATTTGTTATAATGTTATTCTTTCAATATTTGTCCATGAGCTACAGTCAGTGGATTTGGAGAGTGTGATCTTTATAAATCAAAGAGTGGTTGTGTAGAGATGACTCATTATTAGGCTGTAATTTATAATTATTCTGAATAGTTATTTTCTACCTGCTTTATTAGCTATCTTAGTTCTGGTTCCTTTTAAAATTACAGGCAAAGTCTAAGCTGCTTTACAATGCATTGTTTAAAAGATGTTATAGTATTTCCAGTTGTATAATAAGACAAATAGAATAAAATTAAAATAATTTTAGTGGTAAATGTTACTGCAAAAATTGGATCAGATAGTAAAGTGAGGGTATGTGATAAAAGATTGTTTAGTTAAACTGAAAACATACAAAGGATTTTTTTCTCAATTAGTAATAATAGCTGAGATGATGAGCTGGTGAGGAAAATGGGACCCCCATCCACATATTGTGGGCATACCCATTGACACCTGACCTTTGTAGGGCCATCTTTTGCAGCCTCATAGACTTTTAGGATCCCATTACATCTCTTTCATTTTTTTAATACTTCTGCCTTTATTTTTTTTACTCACTTATATAGCACCATCATATTCTGTAGCGCTTTACAGACATCATCGCAGCCCCATTGCTCACATTCAGAATGTGTTTTGAGTGTGAGACAGATCTGGAGTACCTGAAGAACACCCACACAAACATGGGGAAAGCATGCATATTCCTTACAGATGTTACAAAGCAACAGACTTAACCACTGAGCCACCATGCTTTTAGAGATTTATGCACTTTAAATTACCTTTGCAATTAATAGAATCCATACTAACTTAAAAGAAACCTTTCATGTCTGATAACAATATTAACCTGCATATGTAGGGTTAATCTGCAGGTCAATAGCATAATGAAAGTGCCCTGACAAAGTATTGAAAATGCAGCCCCCTTGAGAAAATACATCTTATTTCTCCCTTCTGCCAGCTTCAGTCATAGAAGCGTACCCAGAGCAATTATAGTCACTGATCACAACATTACAAATGTCAGCTGTAAGAACTTCCGTACTGACTGAAAGCCAGATTAACACTGCATCTGTGCAGAATAAGCTGTCAGTCAGTGATGGGACATGCAGAATAAATAAAAGTAGCCACCAATTATGTATTAGAACAGCTCTGTCTTTGCCTCTAGCATGTTATTCCTGCATTTATTGTTTGTGCTTGATGTTGTTAAGCTCCTGTAAGTATTAATCACATACATAACTGATTCTACACTTACCCAGTTGAAGAATGTTTTATGTGATAGAACAGGAGCAGACTCAGTCAAAAGAGGGCCCCTGTGTAAGATTAATGCAATAGCTCTTTATCATGCACAATTCCATCTGCTTTGAAGGTACAAATGAGCCTCTGTGTGGTTGCATAGGTTGCATAAATGGCATGTCCGCCCTTGGTGTAGTGTAGTGGAATAGATGTCTAAAATTTTTGTCTCTTACAGTCCGTGCATAAATTTAAAAACTATTGAGTTGTTGATAGCTAGAGATACGCTCCAAACTTTAAATGAGCTTATTGATAAATTAAAAGCCTTCCCAAAATGAATGCAAAAATAGAGGTGAATTGATAAAGGATTAAATATTTTTAACAAAAAGTGACAAATATCACGTCCAAATATTAAATTTTGTTATAAAAAACAAAAGTGTACATTTTCTTAATATTTTAATGAGGCCATCCAGTTGTTGCCTTCATGGGTGTATAAATGACCCTACTTGTCATTTTTTGGAAGGCTTTGTACTCTGCATAACTTTTATTTGTAGGAGTACCACAGCTATACTTTACTCCCAATATTTGAATGCGGTACTACAGTTGGCACCTTTAATGTTGTATGGGTGACCATGCTTGTAATTTTTTGTCAGGTTTTGCACTGTGCAGAACTTTTATGAGTGGAGGAGTACCACAACTTCAGGGTTATATGGATGTAATTTTTGGAAGGCTTTGCACTTACAATTTGAACAGAATGTGTATGAGGCCCTCTTTTATGTCTAATACAGGTTTATCTGAGATCCTCTTACATCCATTTTTGTAAGTTCTTGCTTCCTTCATAAAATTACACTGGAAAGAATATTTATTAACTTTTTTAAGAAAAATCCATTTTCTTGTCGATTTTTAACGTTTTTGTCCGTGCTTAAAGTGGAGTAAAAGTGTGACACCATTTTCGCAACAGCGAACTGGGAGTCAGAGATTAGGGTTGAGCATTCCGATACTGCAAATATCGGGTATCGGCCGATATTGGCTGTATCGGAATTCCGATTCCGAGTTCCGATATTTTCGTCTTATCGGATACCGGAATCGGGATTGTCACTGTCACTGTCAGTGTCCGTCGGTCGGGTCTGTCAGGAGTCAGCGGCACTTACCTGGCAGAAGATCTCCAGCGGTCACATCCCGGACTGCTTGATGGCCGCAATCTTCTTTCCCCGGCGGTCACATGCAGTTTCTCGCGATAACTGCAGTGACTGCTGGGTAATCCCGGCCGTAAAGCAGTCAGTCCGATGACGTCACCGCCGGGGAAGCAGGTAATCAGCTGTGCTGCGTCACGATGACAGGCTCTGCCTGTCATTGCGATGTAGCAGAGTTGGATCGTCGTGGGACTGTCGTTATGGACTGCGTCGGACAGGTGGTATACTGTTGGTTTGTTTTTTTTCCTTTTTTTACAGGAGATCGATGGCGTCGCAGGAATGAGAGTACAATAAAATTAATGAAAACTGTGTTGTCTCTTTTATTTCATTAAAATACTTTTTTCTTGCTTTGTCTTTTTTTTATGCATTTAATAACTTTGGGATTAATAATGGATCGGTGTCTTATTGACACCTCTCCATTATTAACCGGGCTTATTGTCACCGTGCAATCAACGGTGACATTAACCCCTTATTACCCCGCTTGCCACCGCTACAGGGCAAGTGGGAAGAGCCGGGTAAAGTGCCACCATTGGCACATCTTTTGATGCGCCAAATGTGGGGCTGCTGTAGCCTGGTATTATCAGGCTGTTGAGGGCCAAAATCCATGGGCCTTGACAGTCTTTTAATACCAGGCCGCAGCAGTCTGCATTTTACTTGGCTGGTTAACAAAAATAGGGGGGATCCCCACGCCGTTTTTTTTCGAGGGGATCCCCTATTTTTGTTAACCAGCCAAGCTAAGCAGACTGCTGTGGCCTGGTATTATCAGGCTTGCAAGGTCCATGGATATTGGATCCTTACCAGCCTGAAAAACCAGGCCTCAGCGGTCTGCTTCATCTGGCTGGTTAACAAAAATAGGGGGGACCCCATGCCAATTTTTTTCGAGGGGATCCCCTATTTTTGTTAATCAGCCAAGATATGCAGACTGCTGTGGCCTGGTATTATCAGGCTGGCAAGGTCCATGGATCTTGGCTCCTTAACAGCCTGAAAATCCAGGCCTCAGCGGTCTGCTTCATCTGGCTGGTTAACAAAAATAGGGGGGACCCCACGCCAATTTTTTTCGAGGGGATCCCCTATTTTTGTTAATCAGCCAAGATATGCAGACTGCTGTGGCCTGGTATTATCAGGCTGGCAAGGTCCATGGATCTTGGCTCCTTAACAGCCTGAAAATCCAGGCCTCAGCGGTCTGCTTCATCTGGCTGGTTAACAAAAATAGGGGGGACCCCACGCCATTTTTTTTTCGAAGGGAACCTCTATTTTTGTTAATCAGTTCCCTCTGACGTCACTGATGGTGTCCCTGGCTGACGTGAAGTGAAAGTGGAAAGCAATCAATTAAGCTTTCCACTTAAGGGCCCGTCTCACATAGCGATATCGCTACCGAGATCGCTGCTGAGTCACTAGTTTTGTGACGCAGCAGCGAGCTCACCAGCGATATCGCTGTGTGTGACATTCAGCGACGATCAGCCCCCCTGCCGGGTATCGCTGATCGTCGCTGAAATGTCAGGACCTTTTTTTGATCGCTGGTTTCCCGCTGACAGGCACGCATCGCTGCGTGTGACAGGCGGGAGACCAGCGATCCGCTGGTAACCAAGGTACACAGCGGGTTTCCAGGCGCGGGGCTGTGCCTAGAAACCCGCTGTGTACCTTGGATACCAGCGCCCTGATGCAGGGAGCTGGTATCCAAGGTACACAGCGGGTTTCCAAGCGCTGCGCGGTGCCTGGAAACCCGCTGTGTACCTTGGTTACCAGCGGATCGCTGGTCTCCCGCCTGTCACACGCAGCGATGCGTGCCTGTCAGAGGGAAACCAGCGATCAAAAAAAGGTCCTGACATTTCTGCGACGATCAGCGATACCCGGCAGGGGGGCTGATCGTCGCTGAATGTCACACACAGCGATATCGCTGGTGAGCTCGCTGCTGCGTCACAAAACTTGTGACTCAGCAGCGATCTCGGTAGCGATATCGCTATGTGAGACGAGCCCTTAAGCGATGTTACCCGCAGTGTCGCTGTCCCAGATCGCTGCCTGAGCTGCCTGTTTGGCAGCTCAGCAGCGATCATGTAGCGATACACCAGCGATCCTGACAAGTGCATATCGTTGTCGGGATCGCTGGTGTATCGTTATGTGACACCCAGCCTTTACTCTCCTGTCAGGCAGGAGAGGAACTCATTCATTTGGGGTTTACTGTGAGGCTGCAGCATTAGCTGCGGTCCCAGCAGTAAACATTAACCCTTTCTGAAGGATTACACCGTGGGACCTGACTGTGCATGGGATAGGTAAGAATAATTTTGCTTTTTTATTTTATTTTTATTACAGGAAATGGTTTTTGCAGTAAAATAAAATATGGTCAAAAACATGTGTCTTTATTTCATTAAAATGATTTTTAATTAAAGTGTGTGTGTTTTATTTTTATTTCATGCAATAGGATTAATAATTGATAGTTGTCTAATTGACAGCTCTCAATTACTAACCTGGCTTAAGGTCATCTTTCAATAGCAAGGTGGCTTTAACCCCATATTAACCCATTCGCCACCGCTACAGGGCAATGGGAATAGACGGGCAAAGTGCCAGAAAGGGCGAATCTAATTATAGATTTGTCTTTCCTGGGGTGTCTGGGGGCAGATGTTAGTAGCCGGGGGGGGGGCAAAAATAATGGTCCCTCTCTGGGCTATTATTATCTGCCCCCACTCACTGGCTTTGTCTGTCTGGTTGCGAAAATAGGGCGGGAGCCCACGCATTTTTTTTCAGCAATTTTACACCTCATATATATATATACATGTCATTGAATTTGTGACACATATATATATATATATATTTATATTTGTAGTTCATACACTTCTACATAGTATAATAGCCGCTAATTCAATTGCCGGCTTTTGTGAAAATGCAGAACCCGACATGAAATGACACTTGGTGTACATAGGGTTAACCATTTCTTTTCATGTCCTTTGCTATCTAATTTGCACAAACAATTAAATCAGTCTATGTGTGCAAAATTTCACACCTGTAGGGGTTAATTAAAGGTGTAAATTCGTAGCAAAAAAGTCCGTTTTTTTTACAACGAATTTACACCTTTAATTAACCCCTACAGGTGTGAAATTTTGCACACATAGACTGATTTAATTGTTTGTGCAAATTAGATAGCAAAGGACATGAAAAGACATGGTTAACCCTATGTACACCAAGTGTCATTTCATGTCGGGTGCTTCTGTCTTTTCACTGAAGCCGGCTTTACCCGGCAATTGAATCAGAGAGGATATTTTACTATGTAGAAGTGTATAAAACTATACATATATGTATATATATATGTCACAATGACATGTATATATATATATATATGTATTCTATGTGTGTATATT
The DNA here is from genome assembly GCA_033576555.1 of Oophaga sylvatica. Lineage (NCBI taxonomy): Eukaryota > Metazoa > Chordata > Amphibia > Anura > Dendrobatidae > Oophaga > Oophaga sylvatica. Next base: position 754,302,995 of record JARQOD010000001.1, on the reverse strand, counting down.
TAGTGTTTACAAGGAAAGAATGGGGTTTTTTTAGTTGCGATATTTTGTTCCCATAGACTTACATGGGACTTCCGGTATCGGTATCGGGTATCGCCGATATTTTAGTGATATCGGCGATACCATTCCGATTCCGATACTTTAGGATATCGGAAAGTATCGCTCAACTCTATCAGAGATGCTTCCGAGGGGTGGGGAGGAGCTCTTCTCCATTCTTTTCTCCTTCCATTCAGCACTTTTTCCATCCATTTCAACATTTTCACTGCCACTCAGACCTCTTTGTACGAGTGACTTGCGATTAAATCGCACGACTTCTCCAGGTGACAGGAAATTGCATCAGGAATTGTCAGGAAGGCTTTACATGCTAATTAGCCTTGCACTTGTTAAAAAAAAAACTACTCACATAAACGTGGAAATGCTTATTATTCTGGTCCAGGAGAGGCCAGAGCTTTGAGACCAGCGCGATGCCCATTACTCTGACAGGTCGCGCAAGGAGGCGGCTTGGAGGAGAATTTGTGGGCAAATGTTCCCATATTTTGCCAGAGATTAAGGGAGGACCAAGAGCGCATTAGTAAGTCCAATAATTAAAACCATATAAAACTTCATATATGTAACTGTATTTGCACACACCAATCTTCTATTTTCATCTTATCCATTCATATTGTCCCAAACAAACATTATTATGAAATGCTTTATAATGTCAATGACACATTGTTCTGTGTGTCCCCAAACAACATCCAAATCTTCACATCCATCACTGATGGTTGCCTACTTAGTCTGTGAAATGGTTGTAGCCACCTTAAGCACACATGAAATGTGTAGGTCAGGAACTTTATCTGTGCCCCTTTTGTTAAGGGCCAAGCTTTGGGGCAAAGTGATGGTAGTTGCTGTTACACATACCTCAGACACATATGTTTGTATGCATCTACCCTTCTACTCTGATTATGGTACTTTGCCACCCTGAATACCATACAACTTTTGAGGTGTTATTGTGTACACATACCAAGAGAAATCACAAAAATGTGGATGTTCATAGGTACAGATGTGTGAAGTGTTTTACAAGTCCATATCAGTAATATTTTTGGTTTTGGTTGTATTCACTTTGCAGTGACAGATGTGACAAGGCGGTGGCACAGCTGTCGGGACTGCTACCGCAGGGAGAGGCAAATGAGGGCGCGTAGTGGGGACTCAGGAACTACGAAGAGGAAATATCTTTACTTTGACCGCCTAAATTTTCTTGCACCAGTTATGGATCTGTGAGCGTAAGTTCATGTCTGTTGAAACCCTATGATTGCATTTGATATCAAATATTAATTATCTTGTTTGTTTTCCTATATAGGACGGAGTCCAACCTTACCGAGAGGGAGACAGGGTCTGATTCTGAGGTCGTCATAGACCCTGTTGGTGATGTTTTTGAGGAGGCTGGCTCTTCCTCTGCAGCTTCATCTTCCACCCAAGCACCACCACCACCACCACCAGCAGCAGCAGCAGCAGCAGCTGAGGAGTCAGACAGCCAGGCTCAACAGCAAGAGGAGCATCCTGTCAGCAGAAGCCCTACTAGGCCTCATGATGGGTCTCCTCAACATACCCTTATTCCAAGGCGAAGCAGGCGCCGAAGAGAATGAGTTGGTTCTGGGACAAGGAGGCAGGTGGACAGAGGAGTTCTGGACTATTTGTCCAATGCAGCACATGATGATGGGGAGGAGGCATTTGGCCGCAGTCTGGCACGCTACATCAGGGGTATTCCACGTGAGCACAGACTGCGGACCAGAGGTGCTCTGCAAATAGTTCTTGATGCAGGCACCCCACCAAATGATCCCAACACTGTATTTGATTTTCTGGAAAGGTGGCAGCTTTCTTCAGAAAATCAAATACAGTTGTTGGGAAGGCAGCGAAGTGATGGTGCTTCAGCCTCTCAACCTCCTCCTCCTCATCATCCTCCTCCTCCTCCACCTCCTCCTTGTGTCCAACAGATACCAACTCCTCCTTCTCAAGCTCCTTCCTACTCCAATCTACCTCAGCAGCTCCAACACATGGGACAGAGTGGCCATTCCCAATATGCCCACTTGAACATACCCAATGAAGTAGGCTGGCCACAACATGAGTATGGTCGCCATGGGCATATTGGGGGGCATACTCAAACTGGCCAGCCATATACCTATGACTACCAACACCAGTTTCCCATGTACCCCTACCCAAACCCCCATCAGGATCCAGGCAGAAACCCACAAGTCACAGTGCAGTCTGCCACAACTCAGGGTGACACACTGGTTGCTGATCCAGCAAGGCAACCCACCCAACCTTGCCCTCCATAATCACCACTCCCCACCTACCATAACTTGTAGGTGATATTTCTTTACTCAATGTTTGAGTACTTTTCTAAGTGCCTTATATACTTTACTGTTGTGTTTTTTGTTTACAACAAAGGTGAACTTAACCTTTGGATGTATTTGTCCAGTACGCTTTATTTAAGAGCGACTAAAAAAGACACACATTATTAAAATTGTGAAGTCACATTGGTTGTATGTTATTATCATTATATGTGATGTCCTGTGTAACGTACAGGGAACTGGAGAGTAGGAACAACACTACAACAACAATGAGGTCAAGAAAATTGTGTTTATGGTACAAGAAAACAAGCACACTACATAGATAAGGCCTCCTCTTGCCAGGGAGTAGCACCCTCAGGGGAAACAAAATAATTTGTGAGCACATCACGTACTTTAAGGCCAGAAGGGGGACTACGGGGATGGATGAGTGGTCTCATATTCATAGACACATTACCAGACACAATGTCAGTCACATCAGGTGAGGAGCATTCATGCATTCTAGTGAAGTTATGTAGGACCACACATGCTTTTACTACCACATTTACATTTGCTTCACTCAGCTGAATGGCTGATTGGAGTACCTGCCATTTGGCACAAAGAATACCAAAGGTGCACTCCACCAGGCGTCGTGCACGTGAAAGGCGAAAATTAAATATGCGACGCCGATGGTTCAGATTGCGACGTGGATATGGCCTCATAACATGACGTGTCAATTGAAACGCCTCATCCGCTACAAGAACATAAGGCACTGGATCCAGATTGGAGTGTGGAAGTTGACATGGTGGTGGTAGGTCCAATTGGTTATTACGTAGCCACCGACCCATAATGGAAGAATTGAAGACTCTGGAGTCTCCAGTCCTTCCATAGGCCCCAATGTCTACAATTATAAACCTGTACTGACTGTCGACCAAGGCCAACAACACTACAGAAAAAAATTGTTTATAATTGATTGTAGAATTGGGACCCTGAGTTCGGCGGCTTATGCACACAATGTGCTTCCCATCCAGGGCTGTTTCTTCAAATTCACGTGCAATCCTCAACCAGTCTGCCATTTTGGGCTCAGGCATGACCTCTTTATTTAGTCTTGACCAAATTTCCACACAATACAACGGACAATGCCTGAAATGGCGATTTGCCAATTAAAAACTCTAAGTGCAGAGCAGCGTATGACAGCCCAGTGGAAAGGAACCTGCAATACACAAACAACAAAAAACATGTACACATCAGCACAGCAAACAACAAGCACAGCATTCCCCACATTTAAAATGAGTAGATTTCTGTAAGCATACATTCACTAAATGCTATGACATCCAATGCATTCTGAGGGCTACACACAAGCAAATAATGAAGATGGGTAAGTGTGGTCAAAACATTCCTGTGAATATGTTAACATTAAGTAAGCTACAACACTGGGAAAGTAGCTATGTTGTGGAAAAGATCATCAACATATCATTGACACACATACCGTAATGTTAGGAGAAGCTGTTCCTCTGCAGAAATAGCTGGACTCATCCTGGTGTTCTGAAAGGTGATCCCAGGGCGCACAAGCTCCTGCAAGTTATCAAAAGTAGCAAGGCTCATTCGACAATACTGAAAAAACTTGTCGGGATGGGTACGCAGCGACGAATACAGGCGGTGAAAATGCCCTTTACTGATCCTTCGCCTCAAAAGTGGATGCACCCACATTCTTCGCCGGATTCTGGGAACTGCAACAACAGGGTATGGCTCCCCAAACCGTCTGGATATAACTCAATTGTACAGCACACGCTCAGTGGTATTAAAGATCAGTCTGTCGCTCATGATTGTGACAAAGCAGCAATATAGCACTAAGCACAAATAACCCAATGAGTCCACTGCTAAGTTGGGAGGCTCACACCAGTTGGAGACACCTTAAATATGGGTATGGCTGATGATTTAAATTACTTGCAGGCCTCAAAACCGTTATTTGTCCATTTTGGTGGGATGCCACAAAAAATTGCAAGTCGGATGTCAATTGGATGTGAAACGTATGCTCACATGCGACTAAATCGCATCAGCGACAGAAAATCGGATGCCAGACGCATCAATGTTCATGAAACTTTTCTGCGATAATTGTCCCACTAAAACGGTCAGATTTTTTAGACGTTGTGTGTGACCCCAGCCTAAATTTACTAATCAACTTGAACTCTTCTGCCTTTTCAACATGAAAGCCAATTTGGCCTTTGTCTGTACTTCAACCAAGTAACAAATAATCATCATCTCATTTGATTTTCTAGCTACTATTGCAAGACCATAATTCTCATAAAATGAAAGAAAACCGTGAGCACAACCTGAATGAGACTGGTGCTTTAAAGTCTAGGTTCCCACACTGGGTACTAATAATGAAAAAAGGCTTAAGCACTCAACTTAAAAGGTTTATTAGTAGTATCTCCAAACGTTTCGGTCAGAAAAGACCTTCATCAGTGACTACTGTAATAATATAAACGCATAAGAATATGTACAAACAAAATAAGAAACATTGCGATAAATAAAGTATATACAAAAAAGTGAGACACGGGTCACAGGACAGACAATAGTAAAACGGTGGGTCAGCTCTGAGTATACCAAGACAGTCAAAATAATATCCAAGATGGATGAATGGGTAATAGTGCCACACCTTATTTTTATATAGAAGATTGTCTCCTAAAAAGGGGAAGAGAGGTGCATGCCCCAAGGAAAGTGTGCTGCTTGGATAAGAGTATAATATGGTGAGCATATTATGCCACAGCTGTGAGTCTAATGTGACTAATCAAGTAGTACTTACTTAAAGACAAACGTAGCTTATAAGAATGCTGAGGAGATTGAAGAAAATGAGCAAATTTGAGTAAATAAGGAATATCTTGTGCTCCTAAACAAATGGTATCCGGTCAATATATATATATTACCTCAGTAGAAATATCCAGTGACTAAGCTTGCGGTATCCACTGCTATGTAGACTGGAGCTGTCATTAGCAAAAAGCAAAATCAGGGGCTTAAAAAATCAGGGGCAAAAAAACCATTATATGTAAGAGTTATCAAAAGTAATCCCTTGCAGTGTCAAAACCGCTATATTACCTCTGCCAGGACGCTGTCTGAGCCTGCTGATTTGGTTTCCATGAGTATGTGGGGCGGAAGTGAGGTAATGGCTCAGAGGGTTCCTTTATATGGAGCAGGGGTGGGACTAAGAGCACTGCTGTCAGTCAAGAAATGCAATCAGGAAGTGACTGAGCAGAGAGGCAACATAAAAAGCTTTGGATCGCTTAAATGTATAGCGCTACTATATACAGTTCTGTGTTGCCATGGTAACTCTGAGGCGCTAAATGGTGAAAGCAGCTTTGGCTCGCTTATATGTATAGCGCTACTATATACAGCGCTGTGTTGCCATGGTAACTCTGAGGCACTAAATGGAGAAAGCAGCTTTAGATCGCTTATATGTATAGCGCTACTATATACAGCGCTGTGTTGCCATGGTAACTCTGAGGCACTAAATGGTGAAGGCAGGGAGGGAGAAGGGGAAGAAAACAGGAGAAGATGATTAGAGAAGTGCTCAGAAGCCATTTATTTTATAGACAAAGGCAAAGAAACATACATAGTGAACTGAATCATTATTTTGCCGTGAAGTATAATGGTCACAGTGAGACTCCCAGAAATGAGTGACGTGGTGACTTGTGATAAGAGGTCCAACCATTCTAATATAGATGGCTCTAAGGGAAAAGGAGAAAGTGTCAATATGCTGGAGAAGTAAACATATTAACATCACTGCACTAGGTACATATGTTACATCTCAATAACAATGTAAATATCTCCATAAACACTTGAACATGCTACAAAAAAGCAGATCATTCATATTCCCTATTGAGGCCTCTCGGATGTATAGTATCTAATGTGTGTATCCAATAGGCTTCACGTTTATTTAGAAGCTGGATCCTATTGCCTCCTCTCCGAGAGGGTGGAATTTGCTCTATGATTTGGAACCTTAACTGGGACACATTATGACCGGCATTAACAAAATGGTAAGGGATAGGAAGAAGGAGGTTCTTACACCGTACTGTAGACTTGTGCTTCGATATTCGGTCACGTATGGTCTGTGAGGTCTCCCCAACATATGCTAGGCCACAAGGGCACTTGATGACATATACTACATAAGTAGAGTCGCATGTAAAATAATTCCGAATTTTAAATTCCTTACCGGAATGGGGATGGAAAATTTTGTCCCCTTTAATGACACAATTGCACTGTACACACCTTAAGCATGGAAAAGTCCCACATTTAGGTTTTTGTAGAAACCGCTGTGTCACTAAGGGTGATTTAGATCCAAAATCTGCTTGGACCAGTGAATCACGTAAATTTGGTGGGCGTTTGTAACATGGTAAAAATGGCTCTCTAAATTCAATGACCTCTGGGTATGCCTTTGAAAGGAGGTGCCAGTTTTTACGTATGGCTCTATGAAGAATATTGGTGACCGGATGATACGTGTGTACAAACGGGATACGTGTGTCAACTTTCTTGATCGGTCTTGTGTCAGATTCCATAGATTTTTCAAGGATAGAGACAGGATACCCTCTGGCCTTTTTTAGAAGCTGGATCCTATTGCCTTTAGGCTACTAAAAAAGCTATTCCCAAATCTCAGTTTCAGAGGGTGAAACATATCGTCTCTGATGAGGCTGTACAACGCCAACGCTTCTCAGAAATGACACAAAAATTTAAGGCCAGAGGGTATCCTGTCTCTATCCTTGAAAAATCTATGGAATCTTACACAAGACATTGAACAAGTAAAGGGGGCAGTTAGAGGGGGTATACAGTGTCCACTTTGCGAGCCAGAGAGGCAGCTTGGATCTTAAAATTAAACACTTGTTTCCCCAAAGGAATGAATTATAAAACAGATCTGATGTATTTTTATTAAATGATGCTTTCGTGCATAAATTTAATAAAGATATGTGGTCTACGCATATTTATTCATATGTATTTTCATATACTTATATATATATTGATGAAGAGTATTGCTGTAATTTCATTATTTGTATTTGCAATCTTGTATATAGTTTTAGAGGCTATAAGATTTGCATAACACTCAGTGGGCTGGGTGTGTAACTTCTTCCACCGGGGACTCAAGTGTTTGGTATATGGTTAATTGGCATGTGCAGTGATGGGTTATAGCCATATAATATGTGCCTTTTTATATTGTATTGTAAGATGTTTTGCATTATGATATGACTAAGGGCAGTATTGCCTGAAACGCGTCAGCTTGTTTTTATGATGCACTAATAAAGGACAAGATTTTTACTCTATTTTCATCTCCTCCATTCAATATTTGCATGGGCAATATGTGCTTGTGTCTTATTGCTTTTCCTTTGAATTTTCTAATCTGAAAGATAATTGTAAATGAGCAATATTAAGAACACCCATTTCATGATACTCTTGCAGTGTAAGGAGGCTGCTAGTCACCTGATGAACAATCAAACTGCTTGTTTATTGGGTGAAATGATCTTACATGCAGTGCATTCTTCTCAACGGTGCATCATCCTGTGTAAATAGGACTTTCACTTGCCGAGAATTATGGCAGCCTATATGCACGGAGTGATCTTTTGCAAATTGTAAAAATCTACTTTGGACTCTTTGTATACGCACGCTATTAAGCGTCCACCAATTGGCAATGGTTTACCGATCAGCTGCTTTATCTTATCACGAGTTAGTTTGTGTTAACAAACCCTTAGGCATTATCACTAAGATTATCTTACTTATATATAAAATACAAGCAAAAGTAAAAAATTTTCAATTCTATTATGGCTATGAGATCTCCATCTAGTAGTATTTTAAATTCTGAACTTATCTATTTAATTGAAAACTCTTTTACAAAGGTAATGAAGTGCCTCATATTAATATATATCCAAAACATGTTTACAAATTAAAACTAGTTTAAAACTAATATACATGTACTAAATGTACATTACTAATGTACTGAATTAAAACTAATGCACATTAGAGTTGGCAAAACAATATTTCAGGACCCTGGTTGTTATGCGCTCGGTTGCAACAACTTTATTAAATAATGGATTGCAACCGAACCCGGGGTCGATGCAGTTTATAGTCACTGCTGACGAACACCCCTTGGGTATGAGGGTAAAACTGACAACAGAAATATAATATTAGATCTCGCCTGTGTTACTTCACACTAGGGGAGATGTAGAATTGGCACTATCTCCGTTAAAGTCAATGGAGATGTGCTGTCGACTGGCATAGATGTAGCCCTGTGAATGGCACAGAAGCCACTTGCCAGATATTAGGTTTGCACTAGTTCTCTATGTGCTGCAAGCTGGTATGGACGTAGCCCTGTTGACTACACAGAAGCTACATGCCAGCCACTAGGAAGTGTGTGCGACTAATGCCAGGCGTACGTGCTACCAGCCGGCGTGAGACCGGACTGAGCAACTCTCTGTTCAGCTTGGCAGGCGATGCCCAGGTTATGCGCCCTGCAGTCTGCTCAGGGTGTATAGCTACCCTATATTCATAGCAAGACTGCGCCACATTGGCTACCTAATACTTAAAAGGAGTTGTCACAGTAATATTCACTTGAATTAAATTAATATAATCACATACAGAGACCAATAATTATATTATACACCTACTTATGCAACAAATCCCAAACGTGGATGGCTGACCATTCGGATAAACTGAAAACACCCAGGTGCATAGGAAGTAGAAGAAGGAATAAAGGGATAACCAACAGGTGGGAATAAAAGATCACCACTAGGCAATGGAGTATAAAATGCAATATTTTTATTAGAAAAATCTAGTGCACAGACAAAAATAAAAAAACATAAAACACCTACAAAGGTATATAACAAAGAACAAGGGAATCACACAATAGATAGCCTAATATACTGGGGTTCAAACATAATTTAACCAGGTAACAGTATGTATAAATGACATTACATATCCTCAATATACCACAATGGAAGTGTATATGCAGTCATAGAACATGAAACCATCATATCAATAATTATGTGTATATAAGCAAAAATATATTGTTGTATATATAATTATACCAACAAAATATGAAACAAAACACAATAAAATGATATAGTAACAATTGTGTCAGTGTATGTGCCAAAACATCAAAAAGAATAAAAATGCAAAAAGAGCCACATGCAAATATGACTGTGTAAAAACTATCAATATGATGTTAACAATGCACTGGATACATGATGCAATAAGACCCAATTGTGCCATAATACTATTGCCACTACCACCACTATGTGACCAATAGAATGAACCAATATGCCGCACCATGTGGCATGAGAAAATACCAACTGGCAATATAATATACCTGGGAACCCGTAGGCACTATGTGGATCCACCTCTAGCGCGCCCCAAAACGCGTTTCGGAATTTCTTCCTTCGTCAGCACATTTTTTTGCATTTTTATTCTTTTTGATGTTTTGGCACATACACTGACACAATTGTTACTATATCATTTTATTGGTTTCATGTTCTATGACTGCATATACACTTCCATTGTGGTATATTGAGGATATGTAATGTCATTTATACATACTGTTACCTGGTTAAATTATGTTTGAACCCCAGTATATTAGGCTATCTATTGTGTGATTCCCTTGTTCTTTGTTATATACCTTTGTAGGTGTTTTATGTTTTTTTATTTTTGTCTGTGCACTAGATTTTTCTAATAAAAAGATTGCATTTTTTACTCCATTGCCTATTGGTGATCTTTTATTCCCACCTATTGGTTATCCCTTTATTCCTTCTTCTACTTCCTATGCACCTGGGTGTTTTCACATTGGCTACCTGCCTGGCATCAGCTAAACCTGCCTGAAGGACCTGTGCTAATTAGCCGAGCAAACTCTGGCATCAGCAGGTCCCAGAGATCAAAACTAGAGAGCACGTGGAGCCCATATTCTGGTACGTCCACACATGATCACTGCCTATTTTAGTCTGATCTGACCACGCCGTGGACAGACAAGCTATTTAAGGGCTAAGCTCCCCCCCAGCCATCTCGTCAATCGCATCACCAATGACGTCATCCGTGACGAATCAGGCGATTACAGGTCAGAGGATCAGCTGACATTAACCACCAATCATGGTTTGCCCTGTCATGGACATGCTCAGTGCAGGCATTTCTGGACTTAGGTTATAACAGCCCTGTCTCCTTCTGTAACCTACGCTTAAGGCTACTATTAACAAAGACCCTGGATACAGCTTGTATTCTCTTGTACTGGCTAGGCGATGGGATCAACAGTGAAGCTAAGCAGCATCTGCCCCAGCTGAAACCTGGATGGGGACCACTGATGCCTCAGATCCAGGTTCAAATACAGCTGTCGCCTAATGCCTAACATTATCCCCCCCCTCCTGATACTCAAATTCCTCAATGAGCCGGGGGCATGAATATGGTCCAACATTTGAAAGGACTCATAAAAAGGAGCGAACTTAGCAGATTCCCTGCGTCCTCTAACATTGCGAGTCGCGAGACAGACCTTGTTGCCCGGGGATAATAAGGGGCCTGGACAGAGATAATTGTCAACCGACTGTCTCTGATGGGCTGATTTCTCTCTCGCACAAAAGGTACAAGATTGGACATGTTTTTTAACGTCCTGAGGCAACCGAGGCCACCAATACGACCGTTGGAGAAACTTAGTGGTACGTTTGACTCCAAAATGACCTCCGGTTTTAAGGGCATGTGCCCAAGAGAGCACATTATTTTGTAATTTAGGAGGAACAAACATCTTCCCGGGAGGAACCTGGTCTAAGGTCATTGGTGCCACCGTCCGCATATCCCCAGAAAGCATGACATTTTTGGGCTCGTTACCGTCCTCAGTCGTATCTACAGGCAGGGAATAAACCCTACCTCGACGAGGCTCTGAGCCAGAGACCAAATCAATTGGACGGTCATACGGTTGGTGAGAAGGCAAAGTCTCAGCAGCCTTTTTGGAATGCTCAGGACGAGCGACCAGGTCAACAGACGGCTCTGAGACTACCCTCTAGATCAAAGCAATCATATGCTGAGAAACACCATTCTCATCCCCAAAATTAATTTCCCCCGTGTTCCAGTTAATGTGTGGATTGTGACAATGTAGCCATGGAAGGCCAAATAGCACCTCATTCGAACCTCCGGGAAGAATGAGAAAAGAGATATTTTCCCGGTGACCTTGAGGAAATGACATGGTGAGGGGAATCGACTGGTGGGTGATTTGCGTGTCTAACAGTGAATTACCTTAATGTGCATTGGTTTAGGCAGTAACTCCATAGGATCGGCATGTCTCTGGGCAAAGGTTAACAACAAAAAATTGCCATCTTCCCCAGAGTCCACCCACGCTTTGGCAGAAACCGCAGTTGCTTCGACGAGCAGCGTCACCTCATATATTAGTTTGGAGATAGAGGTCCCTGAATCTAACACAACTCCTCCAATGGTGGTTGGACACTCTCGTTCTCCCGCTCGCTTGAAACCCTTCTTATTGGGGTACTCCAAGAGATGTGTAGGACGGAATGAGGGGACCATTTCCTAGTCAGGGATATATCGCTAGGCTCAGGTTCCGTGTCTGGAACCCTGGGTTCAGAAATAGGTCTAGAACATGACGGTGCCAACGGAAACCGAGGTTTAGAGACCTCCAGCTCCAACTTGCTTTCTGCATGACGTAAATCTATTCAGTTGGCTAGGGTCAGTAACTCTTCCAGAGAGGTTGGAATCTTCCTGGTAGCTAGAGCATCTTTTATATGCTCAGCCGGACTCTTCCAGAACACCGGGATTAGCGACGGTTCAGACCAATCCAGTTCTGCCGCTAATGTCCTGAACTGGACGGCATAGTGACTGGCGGTGGTCGAACCCTGTACCAATGCAAGAAGCTTAAGAGCCGTGTCATGTGTAACCTGAGGACCGAGGAATTCACTTTTTAGGGTTCTAAGAAAGAGACCCGCATTAGCCACTACCGGATCATTCCGTTCCTACAGAGGAGTAGCCCACTCCAAGGCTTTGGGGGAAAGTAATGATATGACAAAACCCACTTTAGCTACCTGCCTGGCATAAGCTAAACCTGCCTGAAGGACCTGTGCTAATTAGCCGAGCAAACTCTGACATCGGCAGGTCCCAGAGAGCAAAGCTAGAGAGCACGTGGAGCCCAGATTCTGGTACGTCCACACATGAGCACTGCCTTATTTTAGTCTGATCTGACCGCGCCGCACCGCGGACAGACAAGCTATTTAAGGGCTAAGCTCCGCCCCAGCCATCTCATCAATCGCATCACCGATGACATCATCTGTGACCAATCAGGCGATGCCAGGTCAGAGAATCAGCTGATATTAACCACCAATCTTGGTTTGTCATGTCACGGACATGCTCAGTGCTGGCATTTCTGGACTTAGGCTATAACAGCCCTGTCTCCTCCTGTAACCTATGCTTAAGGCTACTATTAACAAAGACCCTGGAGACAGCTTGTACTTTCTTGTACTGGCTAGGCGTTGGGATAAATGGTGAAGCTAAGCACCATCTGCCCTGGATGGGGGACCAATGATGCCTCAGATCCAGGTTCAAATACAGCCGATGCCTAACACTGGTCTTGCTAAAATAGTGATATTTTATGTCAACAGACAAGAGCATAGCGAACCTCTACTTGTATCATGGTGTTTCATCCTGGTGTTCTCCTGATTAGTGGACATCTTGTGATATTACTCGTGTGTTACCCTGCAACTTACTGGAAAGGTTTAGCATAGTTATCAGTTGAGACATTGAGGACGTCACAGGTAGTACTAGGTTTGCATTTATTTTGTGAAGCGGACATGAACCACCAATATGGCCACTTAACCAGAGTCCTGTGAATCTATTTCCTCAACTCTAGTGCATATCCATCACACAAGAAATGTCCATATAAACAAAGCTACAACTTTGGGCTTGGGCAGATGACTGTAATTTTGGTTGAGTGCAATCCATCAAACATCGGACACAATCAGAGCAATGTTATTCAATGAGGCAAGGCAGAGTGGTGCAAGGAAAAAAATTGCAGCATGCAAAATTTGTCTTTGATAATCAGATGGCACATGCCCATTCATGTGTATGGGCCAGTGGAAAACATTGGACTGTCCTTAGATGATATCCGAGTGAGGTCCGATTTTCACAGACAGACTGAATGTAGAAGATGGAATAATTTTTGCTTCCATCTTCTCCTCATCTGAGCAAATCGCATCAGACTCTGATCAGAGTCTCATCAGAGCATGATTAACATAATCAGACCATTTTTCTCAGATTGATAACATACAGTTGCCTACACCTGCCCTAATTGTGTTGTTGGAATCCATGCTAGGAGCCACAAGCTTTTTTAGTAACATGCATACTTGAAACGCAATGTGAATTCAACACCTCTAAGAGCAGTAAAATCTTTAGTAACATTCAACACAAACATCACAATTACATCTTAAGCAGTTTGAATAATTGTTTAATAACACAACATATGCACACACATTGTTATATTTAAGAAAAAATTTACATATTGATGATGAATTATTTGTCACTTTTCTTACCAACAGTAAGCAAAGGAGTCCCATTGAAGCATTGGACAGAAAATATAAGGTCTTTCTTGATCAGTTACATATGTTTTTATATCAATTACATAAGAATAGCAATGTTTTACTATCTATTGAGTAGTTCAATTTCTTAATTTCCTACAGCTTTTCATGAAGTATTAAGATTTTCATTTTAGAACAAACTATTGCTAGAATAGATGACCTCCTGCATCAACACTCATAGCTTATGCCAAGTTTAAACACCATAGGAGAAAATCGTAACATAATCCAAAGTCAAAACAGATTTTTTGGCTAAAATGTGAAGTATTACGATGGCTGCGTGAGATATTTTTTCCAGAATTTAAAAAAGAACACTTGGCAAGTGTGATCACATCTATAGAGTGGTCTAATTAAAAGGAGGGATAAAAAAAATATCAGCTCCTTTCGTTTTGTCCCAATATTTTATATTTTCTAATGCTCAAAGCAGCATGTGCTCGGAAAAAATTGCAAAAGGATTATGATTTCCAAGGCATGATACACTTTTTACCCATATTGATTTTCACTGTTTTAAACTCTTGCTGTCTGTGTTACTATAGCTAGAACAAAATATAATTGAAAACATACTGACTTGCATATTTTTACAACTAAGTGTGGACATCAGAAAATCTGAAAAGGACAGTTTGTTTTGGACATTTTTGGACTTACATAAGGTTCCATGAGAAAGTGATTACTCACACTGGAGCACATCTTACTTTTATATTTGATATTTTCTGCTATTGCAAAAAAAAAAAGAGAAGTTTGTGTTAATCAGATCAGTACAGGATTTTCATTTTTGAAAATGGAAACAAATAGATGGTAATTCAAGAAATTAGCATAACTAGTGTCAAGCACAAGTATGCCCAGTATTAGAATCTTGTTCAAATTGACTCCTGACCAAGAAATTTATTATTGTCAACCAACCTAAACGTTACCATGCACACACCTCTTGCATTCATGGCCAATTTTTTTTTATATTTGCATTGTTTTTCTCCCATTGCTTCAAGAGCTATAACTTTTATATTCTTTCAGTAAACATTGCCATATGGGGGAGTGTTTTTTACAGGATGAATTTAATAACACTATGCATTTTACCATATAGCGTACTGAAAAACATGTACGGTAACAATGACCTACATTATTTTGCATGTCAGTACGATTATGCCATTACTAAACTTGCATAGACTTTGTTTTTTTTTTTAAGTGGTGAAAGAAAATTCAGAAGGCTGTACAAAAAAAATTGTTTTTCTATGCAGTTGATCGCTCCACTCCCAGGTGGGTTCACATGCGAACATCGCACGACTTCCTCGCATGTGAGTATGAGTCCTAATCGGTGTACTCAGCAAGCAATGAGCATTTCCCGGATTACTCTGCGGGAACTCGGGTCTCCACCCAGCTTTTTTGGCGGACTTTACAGACCCAATCACAATGCAGGGATTGTCAGCCAGGCAATGAAATGCCGAAGTCATCTTTGTTGTGGTCGTGCAGTGATTGGCTGGTCCCACAGCATCATCAGGGGTATAAGAGACTGGACGCCACCCTGCTTGCCGCATTCAGCTCCGGATTGAGATAGTGTAGGGAGAGCTGCTGCCGAGATAGGGTCAGATTTAGGGATTTCTAAGTCAGTGTGGGGTTTACCATCCTAAACTACTGAAATCCAGATAAACCAACAGTCCTTTTAAGGACTAATTCTGGAGTATATAGGTTCCAGTGTTAGGTAGGCAGGGTAGTGTACTTTGCTCTATACACATCAGTGCAAGGCCTGCAGGCACTGTATGTGTGTTTATGATCATTGCATACATCAAGAGTGTTCATTCCCTTCCTGTGTTCTGGAGCTGCTGCTACCTTTATGATTTATTGGCTGTATATAGATAGCCCCAGTTGTAATTGGAATAAAGGTCAAACATGTTTCGGTGTGGTATCCCCATGCCAGCTCATATCTGTGTGTGCTGAAAGTTTAACCAGTTTATGCCATATGCCAGTTTTCTTTTTTTGGCCTGGGTGTCACTGTACTTATGTGCAGCAGTATTTCACCAAAAAAAAAAACAGGCCACACAATTGTCATTGTGGTATCTCCATGGAAGCTCTTATCTGTGTGCTCAAGGTTTGGCCAGTTTAGGCCTGTTTTCCTTTTTTTGTCCTGGGTGTCGCGGTCCTGTTAGCTCAAAACCCAAAAAAATACAGTGCACATATTTGACGTAGTGGTATCGCCATGGCAGCTTATATCTGTGTGTGCTCAAAGTTTGGGCAGTTTACGGCAGTTTTCTTTTATATGTCCTGGGTGTCACTGTACTTATATACAGCAGTATTTTGTAAAAAAAAAATACAGGCCACACATTTGTCACAGAGATATCTCCGTGGCATCTCATATCTGTGTGTGCTGAAAGTTTGAGCAATGTGTGCTGGGTTTCCTTTCTTTGTCCTGGGTGTCCTGATATACAGCACTAGTTAGACCAAAAATAAAAAAATACAGGGCACACATTTGTCGTAGTGGTATCTCCGTGCCAGCTCATATCTGTGTGTGCTCAAAGTTTGGGCAGTGTACGGCAGTTTTCTTTTTTTGTCCTGTACTTATAGTACAGCCCAAAAGTTTGGACACACCTTCTCATTCAAAGATTCTTCTGTATTTTCATGACTATGAAAATTGTACATTCACATTGAAGGCATCAAAACTATGAATTAACACATGTGGAATTATACATTATACTTTACAAAAAAGTGTGAAACAACTGAAAATATGTCTTATATTCTAGGTTCTTCAATGTAGCCACCTTTTGCTTTGATTACTGCTTTGCATGCAGAAAAGGTGAACGGCTGGACTCTACATGCCTAGTACCCACCGTGAAGCATGGAGGAGGTGGTGTGATGATGTAAAGTGTAATGTATAATTCCACATGTGTTAATTCACAGTTTTGATGCCTTCAGTGTGATTCTACAATTTTCACAGTCATGAAAATACAGAAAAATCGTTGAATGAAAAGGTGTGTCCAAACTTTTGGTCTGTACTGTATATACAGCAATATTTTTGAAAAAAAAAATACAGGCCGCACATTTGTCGTAGTGGTATCTCCGTGCCAGCTCATATCTGTGTGGGCTCAAAGTTTGGGCAGTGTTGGCCGGTTTTCTTTGTTTTGTCCTGGGTGTCACAATCCTGATATACAGCACTAGTTAGCCCAAAAATAAAAAAAACAGGGCACACATTTGTCGTAGTGGGATCTCCGAGCCATATCTGTGCGTGCTCAAAGATTGGCCAGTTTAGCCAAAAACATTGCATTTTTTGCAGTCTGCTAACATAATTATTAAATCTGATAAGGCCAAAAACATTTTGACCTAAAGTCCAGATAGATAAAAGTGTGGTTTTCAAGCACACGTATCACATACAAGTTAACTCCCAAATAACCCTTTTGTAGTGAACGTGTATAATATTCTATTCCATTTACAGTGGGCAAGGCGCATGGCAAGGGATGGGGAAGTGGATGTAATCGTGATGGTGTAGGCCAAGGCTGTGGGAAAGCTGAAAGTGGCCCACCTAAAGCACCCACATCTCATTGCTGGACATTAGTGTCCGAAGTCCTAGGGGACCGTGGCAAGACAGCACTTTTGAAGCCCGAGCTGTGTGAAAAGGTTGTTGGTTGGATAGCGGATAATACTTCCAGTTACTTATCCACCACCACCAGCACCCTGTATTCAACACGGTCAAGTCACACTAGCCGTGAATCAGGACCGCAAATTCCTTACCCTGATCCTCCTTCCTTCCACCATGCTGAGTGCCTGAGACAACTGATCACACACTCGGACACTTCGAAGAGCTGTTCAGTCTTCCATTTGGTGATTCGTGTCTCTCGCCCGCTCCACTAGAAGCGGGGCAAGATCATATTCCATGAAGTGATGCACAAATCTTTGAGCAGCCACGGTAACAAGAGGTGGATGATGATGAGACACAATTGCCAGAAAGTCAGGAGGACCAGGTTGCAGAAGTGGAATATGAGGTGGTGGATGATGTAGTAACAGACCCAACCTGGCAGGAGGACATCAAGCCTCACAAGAATACCAGAGCATTCAGCCCACATAGATCACAAAAAGTTTTTTAATTACGGTAATAAAATGTCAATTTTATGGAAAAATATATATATAAAAATCGTTCACAACAATCAATATTCATAGATGAAATGAAATGATGGTAGAGCAAGGAAAAAGAACCTGGAGCACATTAAAATGCACACATAACTCTGTATCATCCCCCTGTAAGACTGGAGAAGATGCAATAATTCAAATGAAGGAGTAGGTCCTAAGTATCTGCAGGAAAGTACAAGGGAAGGGAACACAAGTACAAAATGATACACGTAGTGAAGTAGTGTAACCTACCCTGTGAGATACTATCTAAAGAGATCAAATGTGATCGCATACCAAATGGCAGGACCTACAACTCACAATCCTCAAAGTAATCACACAGTGTGATGGCAAGGAGTTTTAAAGTATATATTGCATCAGTGCCTCCTATAAGGTGCCTCCTATAAGGTGCCATAATAAGGGCAGAGTAAAGTGCAGTGGTGCTTACCCATCTTGGGATAATGTGTGATGCCAAGTACGTGCCCCGACGCACATTTTGCTTATCAAGCTTCTTCCGGGGGCGGTGTGGAATAAGGTGCTGATCAGGTATAAATACTAAGTGCTCAGGTGAAGCAGATTACCCATAATGAAGCGGCGCATGCGGGTGCCGACACAGAAGTGGGGACCGCGTCACTTCGGTACTCCGATTACAGTGCGGGTCAAGGAAAATACTTCCTGTGACGTCAGGGACCCCACCGCCATCTTTAAGAGGCCTTCAGTGAGGCAGGCCGCTAGAGCCGCATGCGCATGCGCACCTCCACGGGAGACATCTTGATTGATGGCAAAACTAAGGGATACGATCATATGTATGTATGTAGGAATGAAAAGAATAGAAGGAAAAAAGATAAAGAAAGAAAAAGAAAGAAAAAGAGAAAGAAGGAAGGGAGAAAAATTAGTGGCAAAAACACTGTCAAACCTGGAAAAAGAACAGAAGAAGGAAAAAAGAAAAAAAGAAAAAAAAATTACAAGAAAACACAGAAAAACAAAAAACACAGAAAAATAATAATAAGTAATGTCAAAAGGTAAGTGTCGGATATCATTATAAAAATACTAAGGGATCTCAAAGGTGAGATCACCAAACGTTATCACACACCCATGGCTATGTGTCATGTATCATATATAACACATTATCAATTCTCAGTTAATTCAAAAGAGTAACATCCAAAGGGCATAACCTGAGACACTGGCAGTACCTCATATATCAGAGTGGACGTCATTAGAACTGTAACACAACATATAAATATAAGATCCAAAAACTGTACCACATAGCCATAGCTATGACACTATGGCAATTTAATCATAAAATGACTCTGGTAGTATAGTCCGAATCCCTGCATATCCAAAGATTTCACTGTTCAATAAATCAATCCCGCGGTGCTCCAAAACGTGGACATTGCCTGGGTTCCCATATCGATGGTCCAATCATGAGCATGTATACAAATAAATAACCGGAGAAATATTTTTGTTTCTGTGAACATAAGAGACATAATTGAAAACAGCACACAATTAAAAATGAAGGAAAACAGAAAAAAAACAAAATGCGTCTACAAAAAGCAGGCAAAAGAGAGCTTCTCATTTAGTCCCCTAGGGGACATTGTGTCCAAGGAAGTAATCCATTGACATTCCAGCTGCGCCAAGGTACGTTTCAAGTCCCCACCTCTAATACCGCTCCATACCCGATCGATACCAACAAACCTCAGGCCAGTTGGGTTGCACCTATGGTGCAGCCGGAAATGTTGAGGTATCGTCTTCAAGGTATTGATGTCGGTAACCTCTTTTGCGGCATTCACATCGCGGATATGTTCCCTCACTCTAATACGGAATTCCCGTGAGGTGAGGCCCACATAGCTGAGGTCACATGAGCAAGTGGCTAGATACACAACAAAGCATGTGCTGCAAGAGATGTAGTTTTTAATCCGGTGGTTCTCACCCCCACCCACGGTCCCAAATGTTGATGCCCGACAGATATTTTTGCAAGCCAGAAATGAACCACATGGGAAGCAGCCCATCTCTCTACACCAGCACCAAAATAGCTGGGAGGATTTGCCACATAGTGTCATGTATAGTGTACAGTTCCTATAGCGTCTTGTGCTTGGGTGCGAGGAAAACACAGGAGACACAGGTTGATATGAAATGACTTGTATTACTTCATACAAGCATGCTGAAAAGTTCACACAGTTTGCAGGAACAGCGACAGGAGACACAGCAGGCCAGAGGAACTTCAAGCACTACAATAAATCTCCAAAGCAGGTTCAGGATCTCTTCTCTGTACCGTAATTCCTCTGCAAACATGGATTCACCAAACAGCAGGTTTCCAGAGTCCAAAAGTGTTCCACGGTTCCTCAGTAGGGAATAGCTGGAGTACAAGTCCAAGGTTTCCAGAAGTCAGGTCACAGACTGACTGAGACTTGATTCATGAGCACTGATTGTTCAGCTGAGGCTGCTTAAGAAGCAAGAGGGAAGAATCAGGGCGGGAACATGAAAACTGGAAACTCCATATTAACTGAGGGCAAGAGCTGCAGAAAGACAGAAAGCAAAATGGCCGACGGAAAACTGAGTTTCAAGGAACATGTCAACAGAGACAAAGAACCTTACATTACTCCCCCTTAAGGACAACCTCCGGATGACCTCAGACCAGGCTTGTCAGGGTACCTCTGATGAAACTGGCGGAGCAGGCGAGGAGCATTTACATTATTGACTGGTTCCCATGAGTTGTCCTCCACTGGGTAGCCCTGCCATTTAATCAAATATTGCAACTGATTTCTGTACAACCTGGAATCTAGAATCCTTTCCACCATAAATTCTTCCTGACCATCGACCAGCACTGGGTCAGGGCAAGGAGAAGAACGTCCAGGAAACGTATTGGGTGTTGCAGCCTTTAGTAGGGATACATGAAAGACAGGGTGGATTCTCATAGTTCTGGGCAGTTGAAGACGACAAGCAACAGCACTTATAATCTTATTGATCTTATAAGGTCCAATGTACTTATGTCCCAATTTAGACGATGGAATCTTTAATTTAAGATTTCTGGTTGACAGCCAGACCAAATCTCCTACCTTGAAAGCTGGTGCAGGTTTACGAAATTTATCTGCTGCTTTCTTGTACCTTTCCTGAGCCAATTCTAGATTTTCCTTTAGAAGATCCATATTCTTTTGTAAAGAAGTGATTCTTTCAGCCACTGCCGGCAAGGGCGTATCTATGGGAAATCGAGGAAGAATGTTAGGATGATAACCTAAATTGGAGTAAAAAGGAGACTGCTTAGTGGAGGCGCTCTGAGAGTTGTTATAAGAGAACTCAGCCAGTGGGAGTAGATCCACCCAATCATCCTGTAGATGGCAGATAAAGCAGCGGAGATACTGCTCCAGGGTCTGATTGGTTCGTTCTGTCTGTCCATTAGTCTGGGGATGAAAAGCAGAAGAAAGGTTTACTTTAATGTCCAATGCTGCACAGAAATTTTGCCAAAACCTTGAAGTGAATTGCACCCCTCGATCCGAAATGACCTCATCCGGTACTCCATGTAAGCGAAACACATTCTTAATCATCAAGTCTGATGTCTGTTTTGCAGTGGGTAAGCCGACACAAGGGATAAAATGAGCTGCCTTTGTTAGACGGTCAACCACCACTAAAATGGTGTTCTTCCCTTGAGAGGTTGGTAACTCCACAATGAAGTCCATAGAAATGGATCCCCACGGGCGGGACGGGGTGGGAAGAGGTTGCAACAGACCAGTTGGTGAGGAGCGAGGTGTTTTGCATCTTGCACAGACTTCACATGAAGTGACATAGTTTAAGACATCTTTCCTGTAAGTGGGACACCAAAAGAAACGAGAAAGAAATTCTTGTGTCTTTAGAATTCCCCTATGCCCGCTATCTTGGAATCGTGGATGAGTTGCAATACTCTCAATCTGACTGTTTCAGGTATATACAGACGTTGTCCCTGAATCCACACACATTCTTAAAGACAAGACTTACGTCCCTTGGGGGTTGAGCCAACAAAGAATCCGCATGGTATGCTTCCTTGATGTCCTTAAGTAGGTCTTGATTATGAATCACTCCCAGGAATCTAGAGTCAGGAAGAATAGTCTTAGGAGGAGTAAGTGGACGTGTCTCTGCTGAATGAATCCTAGAGAGTGCATCAGCCTTTCCATTGCGCGATCCTGGTCTATAAGAAATGACAAAATTAAATTGGTTTAGGAAAAGATTCCAGCGAGCCTGGCGAGGAGTCAGGCACTTAGCCGACCTGATAAATTCAAGGTTACGATGGTCTGTCAGGACGACTATTTGCTGCGCAGCACCCTGAAGAAGGTGTCTCCATTCCTTGAAGGCGGCAATAATGGCCAACAATTCTCTATTGCCCACATCGTAGTTCCTCTCAGCCGAAGACAACTGCTGGGAAAAGAAGGCACAGGGATGCAAGACATTCTTCTCACCTGTTCTCTGAGAGAGTATAGCTCCAACGGCACAGTCTGAAGCATCCACCTCTATTATGAAGGCAAGCTCGGGGTTGGGATGTACTAAGATAGGTGCGGTGGTAAATTTATCCTTTAAACAGGAAAATGCTTCCTGAGCTTGCGGGGTCCAGGAGAACCTAGACTGTTTCCGGGTAAGTTGGGTGATAGGTGACACTACCTCAGAAAAATTCTTAATGAAACGTCTATAGAAGTTGGCAAACCCGATGAAACGCTGCACCTCCTTCACATTTCTAGGAATTGGCCAATCCTTGATGGCTTGGGTCTTGCTTCCATCCATACTAATCCCTTGCGTAGATAGTACATACCCCAGAAATTGAATTTCGGTCCTATGGAATTCACATTTTTCAAGTTTGATGTAGAGATGGTTTTGTCTTAGGCGTTCTAAGACCATTCTCACATGTCCATGATGTTCCTCTGTGGAGTTAGAAAAAATTAGAATATCATCCAGATAAATCACCACAAATGTATCTAGGAGATCCCTGAAGATATCATTCACGAAGTGTTGGAAAGTGGCTGGGGCGGTACTCAGACCAAAAGGCATAACTAGATATTCAAAGTGTCCATAGCGTGACCTGAAAGCAGTCTTCCATTCATCCCCAGGTCTAATACGGACCAAGTTATAGGCCCCACGGAGATCCAGTTTAGAGAAAATTTTGGCATGCCGCACTCTCTCCAACAACTCAGGGATTAAAGGCAATGGATAACGGTTTCTAATAGTAACCTTATTGAGTTCCCTATAGTCTATGCAGGGTCTCAGAGATCCATCTTTCTTCTTCACAAAGAAGATGGGTGCACCTGCGGGAGATGAAGAGGGGCGTATGAAGCCCTTGGCTAAATTTTCGTCTATATAATCCTTCAAAGCTTTTAGCTCGGGCCCCGCTAGGGGGTAGATCTTACCAACAGGTATCTCGGCTCCAGGCAATAATTCAATTGGACAATCATATGGACGGTGAGGAGGAAGCTGATCAGCGTTCTTCTTGTCACATAAATCCACAAAGTCCTGGTATACAGCTGGTAGTTCAGGGACTGACATGGTTCCTTTAGGAACAGAGCAAGCTGAAACTCCTTGACTCATCTGTTTCTCCGGAAAGTGTAATTCCTTGGTCTCCCAGTTAATCGTAGGATTCTGCGCCTGCAGCCATGGTAGCCCTAGAATAATGGGAAAGTGGGGAGAAGAGATAAGCAAAAAAGACATTTTCTCCTGATGATCTTTACCCATAAGGACCCTCAAAGGCTCTGTTTCTTGATCCACTGGTCCAGAAGTCAGTAGAGAGCCATCCACAGT
The DNA here is from genome assembly GCA_033576555.1 of Oophaga sylvatica. NCBI lineage: Eukaryota > Metazoa > Chordata > Amphibia > Anura > Dendrobatidae > Oophaga > Oophaga sylvatica. The sequence continues at coordinate 754,279,264 of JARQOD010000001.1, read as the reverse complement.
CTCCATCTGTACTGGAGTAGCCTTCTTCACTGAACGTATCCCCTGTTTCAGAGCAAAGGAGATATCCATAAAATTTCCACTTGCTCCTGAGTCGATCATAGCAGAGCTAGACACCCAGACTGAGTCAACCCAGAGTTTGATGGAAAGGAAGCAATGAGAACTGTTTCTTTTATAACTCAGCTGGGACACCGCTGAGGAAACTTGAAAAATTGCAGCGTTTATACCGTCATCGTCCCCAGAACTAACAGAGTTTAAGTCCGAGAAATCAAGATCTCTTGCAGCAGATCTCTCTGGAGCCTGAGGCTCGGACATGACAGAGCTCCTCTCGCAACACTCACAGTGAATGACTGCTGCAGTAGTCTTACGAGAACGGCTGGGGCAGTTTATAATGAAGTGCCCTGACTTACCACAGTAGAAACATAGATTTTCCTTTATAGATGTTCTTTGCGTGCATCACTAACCCGTCTTTGTAAAGAGTCCACCTGCATGGGTTCAGGTTCTGGTTCCCTTGTGATCCTACTCAAAGGTTCCTTAGCTGAGGAGGGAGGTAGTAAAAGGTTAGTGCGATTATTTTCGAACCATCTCTCTTGTCTGCGTTCAGTCAGACGAGCATCAATACGGATACAATAGTTAATAAAGTCACCTAACGCAGTGGGAGGGTCGGCACGAGCAAGTTCATCCTTAATCAGTGGAGACAACCCTTTACGAAAAATAGATTTTTTAGCGGAAGTGTCCCAAGTGGTATCAAGAGCCCATCTCCTGAAATCCAGGGCATATTCGCTACTTAACGCTTACCTTGGCGCAAAGTTAACATGGCTGCTTCAGCTGTTGCACCTCGATTGGGGTCATCAAACACCTGCCCCATGGCTGAAATAAAAGCATCAAGGTGATTCAAACAATCATCCTCAGTCTCAATCAGAGGGTTTGCCCACATCAAAGCCTTATTGGTAAGCAACATGATTATAGTAAGCACTTTGGATCGTTCAGTGGGAAATTGTGAAGCATGTGCAGAGAAAAATAGATTGCATTGGTTAATAAATCCCCTGAATTTCTCACGTTCACCGCCAAAACGAAAAGGAGGTAATTTGGGGATCCCAGAAATCGGGGTTATGGCAGGAGCCATACCAACAAACCTCAGGCCAGTTGGGTTGCACCTATGGTGCAGCCGGAAATGTTGAGGTATCGTCTTCAAGGTATTGATGTCGGTAACCTCTTTTGCGGCATTCACATCGCGGATATGTTCCCTCACTCTAATACGGAATTCCCGTGAGGTGAGGCCCACATAGCTGAGGTCACATGAGCAAGTGGCTAGATACACAACAAAGCATGTGCTGCAAGAGATGTAGTTTTTAATCCGGTGGTTCCAACCCCCACCCACGGTCCCAAATGTTGATGCCCGACAGATATTTTTGCAAGCCAGAAATGAACCACATGGGAAGCAGCCCCATCTCTCTACACAGCACCAAAATAGCTGCGAGGATTTGCCACATAGTGTCATGTATAGTGTACAGTTCCTATAGCGTCTTGTGCTTGGGTGCGAGGAAAACACAGGAGACACAGGTTGATATGAAATGACTTGTATTACTTCATACAAGCATGCTGAAAAGTTCACACAGTTTGCAGGAACAGCGACAGGAGACACAGCAGGCCAGAGTAACTTCAAGCACTTCAATAAATCTCCAAAGCAGGTTCAGGATCTCTTCTCTGTACCGTAATTCCTCTGCAAACATGGATTCACCAAACAGCAGGTTTCCAGAGTCCAAAAGTGTTCCACGGTTCCTCAGTAGGGAATAGCTGGAGTACAAGTCCAAGGTTTCCAGAAGTCAGGTCACAGACTGACTGAGGCTTGATTCAGGAGCACTGATTGTTCAGCTGAGGCTGCTTAAGAAGCAAGAGGGAAGAATCAGGGCGGGAACATGAAAACTGGAAACTCATATTAACTGAGGGCAAGAGCTGCAGAAAGACAGAAAGCAAAATGGCCGACGGAAAACTGAGTTTCAAGGAACATGTCAACAGAGACAAAGAACCTTACACATAGTGGCTCCTGACCAGAAGATCCCTCAAATTCGGGGTTCTCCTGGCCGTTAGAAGAGGGCGGTCAGGTAAGAGATCCCTGAGTATGGGGTCAGAGCGGAGTATGGGCCAATGTTTGGTTAAAATTTCCCTTATCTGTGACCACCGGTTGTTATAAGTAGATATAAATCTAATAGGTGGATTTTGATCCCTTGATTTTTGACTAGTACCTAATAGTTGGTTCCGAGGTGTACTTTTGGCCCTCAAATAGCCCCGTTTGACCATTCTCCTGCTGTATCCTCGATCATGGAACCGCCGGAAAAGGTCCCTAGACTGCCCCTCAAAAAACTCATCGGTAGCACAAATGCGTTTCATCCTAAGAAATTGCCCCGTTGGAATGGCATGAATGGTGGCCGGTGTATGTGCTGATGTTGCATGTACGGAAAACATCTGTCAACACTGTACCATTATCCAAACTGAGATGTTAATATCCAAAAATCAATCCTGACTCGTGAAAATGTATAAGTTAATTTGATGTTAAAATCATTTTTATTATGTGTACCAATGAATTCATGGCGGGCAGTCTCGGGACCCTGCCAAATAAACAAAACATCGTCGATATATCTGTACCATCATACCGCTTGGGAGGAGGACATGCAGAGCAAGGACATCAGCACACAGGGGGAGGTAGGCATCGCACCACTTCAGGCAGAAAGAAGCAGAGTGGTGGCCACTAGAGATGAGCGACTTCGCCTTTTTTCGGGTCGAGTCGCGTTTCGTGAAACCCGACTTTCTCAAACGTCGAGTCGAACGAAGTCGGCCGAATAGCGGAAATGGTCGGGTCGGCGTCGAAAATCCGACCCCAATGCAAGTCAATGGGGAATAAATTGCCACCTTATAACTGTCAGGCAGCCTACTAATCAGATGTGATGCTCCACACAAGCAATTTGTACAGCGTCACTGGCAGGCAGCCTAAGAACCTGCATTGCTGCACACAGCAAAATCCTCCCCTCTCACTGCACAGTCACTGTAAAGCTAATCGCTCAGCGCATGGAAACCTGATGTGTACCATGTTTACCAGCTCCCTGCACCAGCGGGCTGGTATCCAATGTACACTGCGGGTAATTATGCAGTGTTGCTGTCCTGATCGCTTCCTGAGCTGCCTGTTTGGCAGCTCAGCAGCTATCATGTTGCGACACATCAGCGATCCTGACAAGTGCATATTGTTGTCAGGATCGCTGGTGTGTCACTATGTGTGACGGGGCCCTAACGCTCACCCTGCTCAGATGCACAATCAGCAACCTTCCCCTACACTGAGTTCGGCAGATGTAAAATGGCGGTTGGTGCTCAGGGATTTTATATGCACTGTGACTCCACTGAAAGCCAGCCAATCGCTGCAATGCCCTTCTCTAAGATGGTGCTGGCCACTGGCTTTGTCATCCCGCTGCCCACAGCCTGCGTCCTTGCTCATTGGCCGAGAAAAGGCGCTTAAAGTGTAGGGGAAAACCGACTCCAGCAAAATGGTCGGCGAACACGTGACCAAACTCACTCCACGGTTGGGTTTCGCTTCATGAAAATCGGTGACTTTTGAAAATGAACGACCTGTTTTGCTCAACTCTAGTGGCCACAGACAGAAGATGAGCAACCATTCCCCATAACACCAACCTGACGGAAATTTCTAGTCCAACTGTTAGGTCTTCCTGAGTCTGGTTATTTTTTAAAGACTCTGCCGATAATCTGAAACAAGCCATTTGCAACACCTGTCATGCCAGCATCTGCTGGGGTAGCAAAACTACCAGCCTTTCCACCACCAGCATGATCAGGCACATGGCAGCAAAGCACCAAATTTTGTGGGCCCAACCCCCGGGTCCAGGAACAGTGTCTGCGGGTGACACCACTGCTTCTTCCACTGTTGTGCGTGCAAGCCAATCTCCTGTCCACAGTGCATGCAAAGATGACTCCTGCCCTGCACCTGCCATTGACTACAGTCAAATAGTACCATCATCAAGCACATGCACATCCTTGTCCCAGTGCAGCCTTCAGTTGTACATACCCCAGTCATTGGAACTAAGCGGAAATATGCAGCCAACGCCCTGTAGGCTACAGTACTCAATTCTCATATTTCTCGTCTGCTTGTGGTCGAAATGTGGCCTTTTAGGCTCGTGGAGATGGAAGCTTTCCGCAACCTTATGCCGGTGGCCGTCTCAGGGTACCCTGTCCCCAGCCGCCACTATTCCTCCCGTTGTGCCGTCCCGGAATTACACAAGCATGAGTCCCAGAACATTACCCGTGCCCTCAACAATGCAATTATTGGGAAAGTACACCTAACCACGAACACGTGGACAAGTGCTTCTAGCCAGGGATGGTACATCTTGCTGATGGCACACTTGGTTAACATAGTGGAAGCCGGGACCTAGTCAGACCTTGGGATGTTACACGTCCTCCCGATGCCATGGATTGCGGGCCCTACATCAATATCAATCAGGGTTGCCCCCACTGTGTTACAGCTCCTGCACCCCCTCCTCCTCCTCTTCAGCCTCCATGTCAGAAATGAGCACATCAGTCACAAGCTGGAAGCACTGCAGCACTGCCAAATCAAAGTGGCAAGAGCTGTGCTGAAGCTAATTTGCTTAGGTGACAAACCGCACAATGCTGAAGAGTTATTGACAGCTCTGAAAGAGCAGGCAGATGTGTGGCTGACTGCACAAAATCTACAGCAAGGCATGGTTGTGTGTGACAATGGCAGGAACCTGGTGGTGGCTTTGAGGAGAGACGAACTGACACACGTACCATGCCTGGCCCATGTGCTGAACCTCATTGTTCAACATTTTCTAAAAAGCTATCCGGAGCTGCCGGATCTCCTGGTTAAAGTACGCCGCCTGTGTGCACATTTTAGAAAGTCAGCTACAGCTTCAGCCGCCCTTGCAGTGCTTCAGCAGCGATTGCAGATTCTGGCACACCGACTGGTGTGTGATGTCCACACGCGTTGGAACTCTACACTGCATATGTTAGAAAGGATTTGTGAGCAGAAGCAGGCAGTTGTTGAATACCAGCATCAACAAGGCCGTCATTTGACTCCACACATAAGACCTCAGAAGTGGACATGGATGTCAGACATATGTAGCATCCTCCAAAACTTTGAGGAGTCAACCAAGATGGTGAGCGGTGGTGATGCCATAATTAGCGTCATCATCCCTCTCATCTGCATTCTGAAAAGCTCTCTGCTCACAATGAAAGAGGAGGAATTGCAGGTACAGCACGAGGACATGGATCTAGGAACCATACAGGGGATTACACACAGCCCAGCCTCGTGTCATCCCAACGTAAATTGATTAACAATGAGGAAGAGGAGGAGGAGGAAGAACAGGAGCTACTTTCATGCGCTATAGACGGGGCTACAACCACAACTGTCATACTGTCTGTTCAGCGTGGATGCCTGAGACAGGGAAGAAGAGGAAGAAGAGGAGGAGGAGGACACCTTGATCACTCGTCCTCCGGGCACTCATCAAGTTTGGAGGAAGGAGGATCAGGATGAAGAATATGCAGTCCAGACTCTCAGCTACTGAGACATGACCGTGTGAAAGACAGGGTGGTGGTGGAGGTGGCAAAGTGACTGGAAGCATTACCTGCTATCCAACCACCAAACTTTTGACACTGTTCTGAGTTCAATATTGGTGTGCTGCTGCGGTTCCCTAGTAGTTCGGACAGGAAGGTCGGGTGAGAAGATGTGGGTGTCTGTTGTGGCACAATTTCATCTTGGCCTCGGCCTCTGTATGCACCATCACTATCACATCCAGTTCCCTGTCCCTTGCCCTTTCCTATTTTAAATGTAGAACAATATTTTCCACGTTCACTACATATGGCTGAATTTGGAGCAAACTTATATGTGATCTGTGTGATGGGCAAACCACAGTTTTAAATAGCTGGCCTGTAGGTAATTATTTTTAACAGCAAACTAGTGTCAATATCTTCGCTAACACACTGCAACAAAATTTAAACAGTGGTCAGAAATGGCGTAATTTTGAGATACCTGTGACGGACAAACCACAATTTTAGATAGATGCTGTAATATGGAAAGTATCTGGCTGTATTCTGCAGTGCCAACAAGAAAATGGAGAAAAAAACGTGTTCTCTGGGTTGCTTTTTAAGCAAATAATCAGGATTAAGATAAAGAAAAAATTATTCTTAGCCCCTGTTACCTGGGGCTATGTCTAGAAATATCTGTAAAAGCAGCAGCAGGAGACAGAACTGGAATGGACCCTAAATGCTATATGCACTGCAGTCTGCTAAAAACACTGCCTGCCTAGCACTGATATCTATGCAGCTGGATTAGTCCTCAGAAGGACTGTTAGTTGAAATGTATGTGTGTATAGTATATTGTGGAATACCTACACTAATTAAGAAACAAGCAAATCTTTCCTTAGCTCAGCAGCAACTCTCCATACACTGCCTAATTCCGTAGTTGACTTTGATGAAAGTGGTGATGCCAGGTCTGCTATAGACCTGATGACTCTGTGCAGGCGGCCAATCACTGTAACACCACAACCAACATGGCTGCAGCATTACAGTGTGTGGAAGACAGACTATCCTTGCCTGTTCATTGGCTGTCTAAGGAGCGCCAAACATGCAGGGAGGGGACCAGAGCTCCCGCCGAACAACTTCCAGAAATACACGGCGAGCTCCGAGCAGTGATATGCTCGGGCGAGTACCGAGTAGTGGCGAGCATGCTCGCTCATCACTACTTACAGTAAAATATACCAAACTGCAGTTAAAATGGATTTGACTGGAAAAAAATGTTTAGGAACATTCTTTCCAGGACAATGAGATGTATATAAGGCAAAATAAATATGAGAAAAAAATTATCCTCCACACCTTGGGCTCTGTTCACAATCAGTCTTTTTGCACGTTTGCATTGCTTTCAATTGTAAAAAAATTTCAACAAGAAATGTAATGTTATCATTTTAATTCCTTATCTGGCCAAGCTGTATGTGAGACATAATCAAACATCCTATTTAATTTATGAAGGAGAGACTTTGAAAGTCACAATTTTTTTTCTCAGAACCATCAAGTGGCCATCACTATTTGTAGAGTGCCATCAAGTGGCCCTTACTTTTGTTTGAGGGCAAGCAGGTGGGCCCCACTATTGTCAGAGGGCCATAAGCCCACCCTCACTATAATTTTAGAAAGCCATCAGCCAATCCTTATTAAACATTTTGGAGGGCCAGCAGATGGCTATGCTTTGCATAGCTGTTTATTGCTACTGCAATATAATTTATCCATCTGAGGTGGGCAAATTTTCTTTTTTGTTTTATTACTGTAAAGTTTGAAACTGGAAGGGTCAATAGGCGGCCCTCACAATTTTTAGAGAGACAACAGTCGGCCCTCAATATTTTTGAAGAGCCAAGAAAGAGTTTTGGGTAAAGCACATCATTCTACCGTTTACTGTAAATGAAAAAAAAACAAAAGGTATGAAAGGGGATATAATTTGGTGATGTAAGTGTATGTTCACACAAGTCAATGAACAGAAAAAAATAAAGACAGGAACGTAATGAGTAAATGCTCTGCAGTAAATAAATAAATAGCATAGAGCTTGAAAATAATATACAGTATTTAGTTAACATGCTTTTTGATAACAAAAATGCAAAAGCCATCCTGCTCATCACAGCAACAGCAATTGGGACAGTACTAACTCTAATATTAAAAACCTTATCATTTGTCAAGTGACATGCATGGTGGGGTCTGGGGACTGGTAATGCCCATGCACTAAGTGCATAAGTGCATGGGCTGAAAACATTTACCTCTGGGGAGTATACATATGTATAAAAGAATGATTGAGATAGAGAAATCTTAAAGCATATGCCAATGTTCGGGTGGTAAGGGATGCATGGGAATAAATAAAAAAAAAACAACACTGGATTTGAGTTTATGGTCTGCTACTGTCATAATGTAAAGTAGAGAAGTCTGGCCCAGACCAGCCCTTGTTCAGTTTGATAAGAGTCAGCCTGTCAGCATTTTCAGTTGACAGGCGGATGCTCCATAATAGCCACGGTGGCCCTAAAAACACACTCTAATAAAACGCTAGTGGCAGGGCAGGCAAGGACCTTCAATGCATGGAGAGACAGTTCATGCCATGTGTCTAGCTTGAATACCCAATAGTTGTAAGGCACAGAGGAATCACAGAGGACAATAGTAAAGTCGGCAAAACTTTTCCACCCTTGTCAGAGTACTCCACACATCAGGGCCTGGGTACTGAGAAAACTGTCCCAGACCTTTGAGAGTGTTCCCCTGCCTCTGCTGAATCTGGTGTGTGTCTCCCTCATCTCTACTCCTTGGTTGTCCAAGGAACTGTCAGCTCTGCTGCTCGAGATGGAAATTTTTTTAATAATTCTTACACTAGGGCTTTTTGGTACTGCAACATTTTATTAGACCTCTCCGCCATGGAAAGGAGAAATGGAAAGTTCTCCTCGCAGCGTGGGTCTAGAAGGGTGACAACCCAGTAATTAGTGTTGGACAACATGTGTATAATGCAAGTGTTACTGGAAAGGCAGCTGAAAATACAGTCAGCTGTGTGTACCAAACTGCCAACAGGAAAGACTTCCCTGTTCCCACCAAGAGGATGACTGTCCATGTTGTCCTCCTCTTACTCCTCCTTGTCCTCCTACTCATCCTCCCTCTCCTCCTTGTCTTCAGGTCATCCACACTGAACAGATGCGATGAAGGTGGTCTGGGTACTACCGTCTGTAGCACAAGTAATTAGCTACTGTTCATCTTCCTCCTGTTCCTCATTATCACCCAATCTGCGTTGAGAAGATGAGATGAGGCTGGCCTGAGTAGCATCACCTAGTATAGTTTCTTGCTCCTTCTTAACTTGCTTTGCCTGCAAAGACTCCTCTTTAATTGTGAGCAGCAAGCATTTCATTAGACAGAGAAGCGGAATAGTGACACTGATCATGGCGTAATCCCGCTCACTAATTTGGTCAAGTTCTCAATGTTTTGGAGAACCAACCAAATGTCAGACATCCATGCCCACTCATCAGCTCTTATGTGCGGAGGCTGACAAGAAAAATGCCATGCATGGTGTAACTGATATTCACCTACTGCCCTCTGCTGCTCACAAAGACTTGCCAACATATATACAATGAGTTCCAACACATGGTGACATTGAACACCAGTCGGTGAGCTGGAAGTTGCAAAAAGCTGATGCAGTACTGTCAATTTGGCGGCAGCTGTGGCTGATTTGTGGAAATGGGCACACATGCAGTGTACTGTCACAAGTAGCTCAGGCAGGTCCCAAACTCTTCAATGGACACCCTTCTCTGCTGATGGTTGCAAGTGACTTGCATCCCCTGGTATGCCAACTCTGGGTACCTTACGAATAGCGGGCCTGATAACATTTGTCCAGACCTGGTCTTGGCTCACCTCTTTGTCTCTTCTGTCAAGGCTAGGCCCTGCAGCCTGCTCACCATTTCCTGGGTCCTGGCTCTCCCATTTGCAGACTGCAAGAACTCCAGTGGTAAAAAATGCAGCCTGAGTTCAGGTTTTGGTGTGTCTGGCATATAGTCCAGATCAAGAACACAGGCTCCTACTACCTCTGCAGTTGTTCCGGCTTCCTCTGGCTCCAACATTACTCTGGTTACTCCCTATGGAGTCTTGTGTGCTTCTACAACCTTTGTCACCCATTAAGCACATTACACTGTATGGAAGAGTGATTGCATACAGCAAGCAATTTTAACACTTTTTTTTGGAGTGTTATAAATTACAGAAATGTACACCAGACCACGTAATGCTGTATGACGGAGAAATGTAACCCTGCAAAAAATGTTAACACTTTTTTCAGTGTTATGGATCACAAAAAAATGTACCCCTGACCACCGAATAGTGTTTGGATGAGAACTGTAATCCAACCAATTATTTTAATGCTTTTTTGTAGTGTTAGATAATATCACATAAATTTACCACAGACAATGGAATTGTTTGTGTAAAAAATGTAATCCAAACTATTTTTTAACAATTTTTTGTAGTATTAGATAATATCACGGAAATTTCCCCCTGACCACGGAATAGTGTATGAGTGAAAAATGTAATCCCGACAATAATTTTACTGCTTTTTTTTGAGCTTTAAATATCACAAAAATGTACCAGAGAACACGTTGCTTAGAAATTTAAAACTTCAACATTTTTAATGCTTTTTTTCAGTTTTATAGATCACAGGAAATGTACCCCAGACCACGGAATAGTGTATTGATGAGAACTGTAATTCAGCCAATTTTTTTAACACATTTTTGGAGAGTTAGATAATATCACAGAAATTTAACTCTGACCATGGAATAGTGTATGAGTTAAAAATGTGAAAATGTAATCAAACAAATTTTTTTGAGGTGTTAGATGTCACAGAAATGTACCACAGAAAATGTGAAACTGTGTGGCTGAGAAATTTAGGCCTGCAACATTTTTTAACACTTTTTTAAGTTTTATAAATCACAGGAAATGTACCCCAGACCACTTAATACGGTATAGGTGACAAATTAAGCCCTGCAACATTTTTTAAAACTTTTTTATAGAGTATTATATAACACAGACTAATGTATGAGTAAGAAATTTAACCCTTTGAATTTTTGTATGATATTTTTTTACTGTTATATAACACAAAAAAGTAACACAAATCACGTAATACTCGAGGGATCAAAGTATATTCAATTTTTTCACCCCTCCCAAGAAAAGTTGCAGCTATATATTTGCCAATGAACTATACAGCTCTAAAGGGTATGCCACACTAAACAATATCGCTAACGGGATCGCTAAAAAACGTCACTATTTAGCGATCCCGTTAGCGATATTGTTCAGTGCGGCAGCTTCCAGCGACGAGCTTCCTGCTGTGATCTCGCTCGTCGCTGGAATCGTTCCGGACCCTATTTCATCGCTGGCGCTCCCGCTGGGTAAGTATCTTATCGCTGTGTGGCACCTTTTCTTAGCGATTTAGCGGTACTTTTGTACGCTAAAGTCGTTAAGAAGATCGCTAACGGCGATAGCGTCGTTAACTATATCGCTAAATGCGGCAGCATTTAGCGATATAGAAACAATCCCACTAGCGATCTCATTAGTATGCAACGCTAACGAGATCGCTAGCGGGATAGCTTAGTGTGGCAGTACCTTAAGCCCTGTCTACAGACTGTAATCTGGCACTCTCCCTGCTCCTGCGACTCTCTCTCTCCCAAGGCTAAATGCAAATTATATGTGATGCAAACAGCAAAGCAAACAATTAGTCCTTAGAAGGGCTGTTAGTGTGATGACTCAGCTTCAGCACCAGTATCAACACTACAGGACTCTTATTCCTTATACTATGCTCACAGGCCTAGACAAGCACTCTCTCCCTCCAAAACGAAGTGTCACACAGCAGTGCAATGGTGTCAGTGTACCAAGCTATGTGGCACCTGTTCTTTTATAAGCCCTGATGAAGTCACACAGCCAGACATAGTAATGCCACAACCAAGATAGCTATATCATTACAGTGAAGCGCATGCAATCTCGCATGCTTATTAACTGTGTAACAGATGGCAACAATGTATGGTGGAGATTTGAGTTTTACATGGAGCACCACCTGTTATTCTCTGAGTGATGAGCACATTCGAGCACTGTGATAATCGAGTGATAACCAACTGTCCCTGAGTACGTTCGCTCATCCTTAATGTTATATTTTTCTCAATCTCTTAAAATTCTAATGAAAAACTCTGGTGTACAGTCACTTTTTAAGTACAGTTTTTAAATGGTCAGTACATTATTCCTCTATACTTTTCAGTAGGCAAATTAAAGAGTATCAGTTATGCCACAGGTGTCAGTTTCTTCCAAATTTGCAATTCTTCAAATAACATACTGTATGTGCCAAAGATGAAGACAATACAGTACAGTAGCTGTTATGAAGTCTGTGAATAAAAAAAATACTTTAGAGCTCATGCAAAACTCTTTTCTAATTGTTTTTCTCACTATTGTTGCTGGTCTAGGAACACGGGGGGTGACAAAGGTTTATCTGCATAAAAAAGCACAAGAAGGTAGATTTTCTGTACTTTTAAACCTGGTAAATGCCTTTTTCATGCATCACTGAGGTAGATCACTGAGGTAGATGTGAATTATGCAGCAAGTTGTGATACTTTATGACAATTTAAAATGTGCTAGATTTTTTGAGCTACTATATAGCTGAAGTAATAAAATTAAAGAAATCTAAATAAACAAGCTAGGTCTTATCACTAAAAGTATAGATATCGATGTACTGGATGTAGTGGATAAATAAATAAGAAAATTTGAAAAAAATAAATAATGTTAATAATTTCAGCTTTATGATAAAAAAGTAATGTAAAAGTTGTGGAAATATGAACATCACAGAGTGGATAGACAGGTTAATGGTATGCAAATGATAAAAAAATTAAACATACATTTCCAAAACATCTCAATTTATTCAGTATTGAGTCTGAGTGCTACATGCAGAAATACCTTAATTATCCTAGGTCTAGGACCTGTGTGGCATTTCTTCATGGAGGTCATTTCGTGGCGTTGCTTATGTGATCTTTTTCCCAATTCACAGAATTTTATGCACTGATCCATTCTGTACTGGAAATTAGACAATATTTACCAATCTTAATCAATCAAACTCTGTCTACATAAATCCTGAGAAGGTATTTGTCTAACATTGGGCTGTGAGACAGATGTCTAACTACAGTTGTTCTATTGACCTCATATCACCACTTTTAAAGACTATTATGGTACAGCGCAAGAAGAGAAGTAATGAAGGTTTTAAAGGAGGTCTTTCTTCTTCATCTTTTGTCTTGGATGCAATGATAGCTGAAGTTTGGTCTAGAAATCATGTGGAAAATGTCATGAAGAGGCCTTTGGGAGGGAGCATGAAAGTGCCCCAGGAGCCATTTTTCAAACGACAATGCCAAGCTGCATGTTGCTCATGCTATTGTGAACAGCCTGAATGGCCTAAAAGTGCTACAATAACCTGCAGCATCTCCGGACTTGTCTCTCATGAAACAGATATGTGGCTTCATTGGTCAGCGGGGTTATAACACTCTCTGGGAACGCAACTGACTGTGCACTTGCGAGAGCGCTTACATCAACTGGATGTGCGTCCAAGAACGCACATTTAGCTGAAGTATATTGCAGCACAGGAACTCTTTGGCTCCCTGCTCTGCAATACACACCTCCAGCTAAATAGAGGCAAACAGCATGATGCTTAGGTGCCAGTCATGAGCAGCACATGGCAGTGACATCATGTGCTGCACATACTGACACACGGAAATCAGCTACCGGCTACATAAGAGGACGCCACATGTTGTGGGAGAGCAGGAAGGTAAAAAGATTTTTTTTTTTTTTTTGAAAAACAGATATACATTATATCAAAAAAGAACCCAGGATGGGAGTCATCATTCAAGAAAATGGCCCAGGATAAGGGTCATTTTACCAGAATGGGTCCATAATGAGGGTCATTATGCCAATATGTGGAGTCAGGATGAAGGTCAATATATCAGAATACGGTCAAGAATGTTGGTGACTATACCAGGAAGGGGCAGAGGATGGGGGACCTTGTTATAAGATTGGTAATATTATACCGGAAGAGCCCATGACAATGGGCATACCAGGATGGAGGACATTGTTCCAGAAAGAGGCCAAGACTGGGGTTATTATTACAGTTAGTAGACAGAGCATGGGAAATTATTACAGAAAGGATGAGGGACATTATTATAGGAAGGTACTATTATGGAGACACTATTACACATATATATATATAAGATTCAAAATGCTGTAAAGGCCTTTACATCTGATCAACAATGGAGATGAAGGCCCAGGTCTAAATACTAGTTGCATGACTGTTGGTTGACTACTGCAAAGAGAGATGCCAGAAGTAAATTTTGATGATTTGTATGCCCAAGTGCATTCAGTGTAGCAGAATATTCATCAGGCAACAATTAATAACCTCATTGATAGGTTTCTAAGGCAAGTAAGTCAGTGTATTTCTGCATGTAGCACACAAAATTGATAGTGATTAAATGTTTTGAAAAAATTTTTCCATGTTCCAAACATTTTGATATCACTAACATGTCTATTGATAGTGTGATTTCAATAATTGTTATGACTTTTTCCGCTGAATTCTGTAATTTCAATATTGAGGTTATGAATTTAAATATTCCAGCTTTTGAAGGTCCTTAATAGAGACATAATAAATAGCTTTAAATTGTCCCTCAGTGCATGAACACAGACATATGCAATTATACTACCTACTGTAGCATGCTTCTGGTTTTAAAAAGTATGTCAATGGGTTGCTCTTTGGCAATAAGGCAAGTGGCAAAATGATGTAGTATGCAATGAACTGTTGGGAAAGTTTGGAACATTTCAATCATGTGGATGCTACTTTTATACACGAATAACCATTGTTACAGACCCCTACTTGAATCCATACCTTGATGGGTTAAAGCTGTTTAAAAGGCACAAAGGAGACTCACATAAAATTAGGCATGTGGCTTTAAGATGATTTGTGTATGTATTTATATTAAAGGGAACCTGTCACATTGTTTTGCCGCTATAAGATGCAGCCACTGCCTTTCGGGGCTTATCTACAGCATTCTGTAATGCTGTAGATAAGCCCCCGATTCAACCTGAAAGATAAGAAAAACAAGTTTTATTATACTCACATGGGGCAGTCAGGTCCGATGGGTGTCATGGGTCCAGGTCCGGCACCTCCCATCTTCATGCTACATCGTCATCCTGCTTGCTTTGTGTTGCGCTCCTGAGCAGGGGTACGTCTCTGCCCTGTTGAGTGCAGAGCAAAGTACTGCAGTGCAGTGCAGGCACTGGGAAAGGTCAGTGAGGCCCAGCGCCTGTACACTGCAGTACTTTGCTCTGCACTCAACAGGGCAGAGAAGTACCCCTGCTCAGGAGCGCAACACAAAGCAAGCAGGATAATGACATCGCATGAAGATGGGAGGCGCCGGAACCGGACCTGCAACTCCCATCGGACCTGATTGCCCCCAAGAGAGTATAATAAAACTTATTTCCGAATGCTGTAGATAATCACCAAAAGGCAGTGCCGCATCTTATAGCGGCAAAACAAGGTGACAGGTTTCCTTTAAATGATTTTCATTGAATCCAGCAATAAAGAAAGTACTGCACAGAACTGCAATATGTTTAATTTAAAAAAGAGCAAAAGCAAAGGAACCCATCAAAATATTTAATGTGTAAAATAAGCAGATATTGTGACAGCAGTTTGTTTTAGAAATTTTCTTAAATGTCTTTTACCTTACAATTGTTTTTTCAAAAACTAACTATTAATCCAATAATTGCAACACATTGATAGTCCAGCACCTATTAGATCCCATTGATGCAGAATAATGGAATATATTTAAAAAACGTTTTTCCTCCAAATACTACAAATGAAGTGTAACTATCTCTACTACCACATGTAGGAAACTAGTAAGAATTAAACATTGTCCTGTGTAAAAAAGAATCTCAGCCTTAATTCTAGAAGCAATTTCAAATAAAAGAACATTTAACTCATTTACTGCCAAGCAATATCACCATTTCCATGGCCAAGGGCTTTTTTACTCATTTGCAATAAAACATTTTATAGCACAATCAAATAGTTTTCTTGCATGAGCAAAAAGTCTGCCCATAAATCATTAGTTCAACAAATATAGGAAAAGTGCACTTTTTAACTAAATCTCTGTTAACATTAATCTACTTCTATATTATTACTAGTGATGAGCAAACGTGCTCGCCACTACTCGTTACTCGCCCGAGTATCACGGTACTCAGTGTACTCGGTGAGCACCGAGCATTTCCGGGATTACTCAGCGGGAACTCGGGTCTCCACCCAGCTTTTTTGGCAGACTTTACAGACACAATCACACATGCAGGGATTGTCTGCCAGGCAATGAAACGCCGCAGCTATCTTTGTTGTGGTCGTGCAGTGACTGGCTGGCCGCACAGCATCATTAGAGGTATAAGACACAGAACGCTGCCCTGCTCTGCGCATTCAGCTCCGGATTGAGATAGTCTAGGAGAGCTGCTGCCAATATAGGGTCAGAATTGGGGATTTATTAGTTAGAGTGGGGTCTAAACGTCTCAAATCCAACTAAACCAACAGTCCTTCTAAGGACTAATTCCAGAGTATATAGGTTCCAGTGTTAGGTAGGCAGGGTAGTGTACGTAGCTTTATACACATCAGTGCAAGGTCTGCAGGCACAGTATGTGTGTATATACAGTACAGACCAAAAGTTTGGACACACCTTCTCATTCAACGATTTTTCTGTATCTCATGACTATGAAAATTGTAGAATCACACTGAAGACATCAAAACTATGAATTAACACATGTGGAATTATACATTACACTTTACAAAAATTATGAAACAACTGAAAATATGTCTTATATTCTAGGTTCTTCAAAGTAGCCACCTATTGCTTTGATTACTGCTTTTCACGCAGAAAAGGTGAACGGATGGACTCTACATGCCTGGTTCCCACCGTGAAGCATGGAGGAGAAGGTGTGATGGTGTGGGGGTGCTTTGCTGGTGACACTGTTGGGGATTTATTCAAAATTGAAGGCATACTTAACCAGCATGGCTACCACAGCATCTTGCAGTAGCATGCTATTCCATCCGGTTTGCGTTTAGTTGGACCATCATTTATTTTTCAACAGGACAATGACTCCAAACACACCTCCAGGCTGTGTAAGGGCTATTTGACCAAAAAGGAGAGTGATGGGGTGCAACGCCAGATGACCTGGCCTCCACAGTCACCAGACCTGAACCCAATCGAGATGTTTTGGGGTGAGCTGGACCGCTCACCGCTTCAATTTTGAATAAATCCCCAACAGTGTCACCAGCAAAGCACCCCCACACCATCACACCACCTCCTCCATGCTTCACGGTGGGAACCAGGCATGTAGAGTCCATCCGTTCACCTTTTCTGCTTGCAAAGTAGTAATCAAAGTAAAAGGTGGCTACTTTGAAGAACCTAGAATATAAGACATATTTTCAGTTGTTTCACACTTTTTTGTAAAGTGTAATGTATAATTCCACATGTGTTAATTCATAGTTTTGATGTCTTCAATGTGATTCTACAATTTTCATAGTCATGAAAATACAGAAAAATCTTTGAATGAGAAGGTGTGTCCAAACTTTTGGTCTGTACTGTAGATCATTGCATACATCAAGAGGGTCCATTCCCTTCCTGTGTTCTGGTGCTGCTGCTACTACCTGTAGAATATATTGGCCATATATAGCTAGCCCCAGGAGTCATTGGAATACAGGCCACACATTTTTTGTTGTGGTATCTCCGTGCCAGCTCATATCTGTGCGTGCTCAAAGTTTGGCCAGTTTTGGCCTGTTTTCCTTTTTTTTCCTGGGTGTCACAGTACTGATATACAGCACTCGTTAGCCCAAAAGTAAAATAAAACAGATTTGTCGTAGTGGTGTCTCTGTGGCAGCTCATATCTGTGTGTGCTCAAAGTTTGGGCAGTTTACGGCATTTTTCTATTCTGTGTCCTGGGTGAAACTGTACTTATATACAGCACTATTGAGCCCAAAAAAAAAACATTTTTTGGGTGCTCAAAAACAAAAAAATACAGGGCATATATTTGACGTAGTGGTATCTCCATGCCACTTCATAACTGTGAGTGCTCAAAGTTTGACCAGTTTAGTCCGGTTTTCCTTTTTTTGTCCTTGGTGTCACAGTACTGATATACAGCACTAGTTAGCCCAAAAATTAAAAAAAAACAGGGCACACATTTGTCGTAGTGGTATCGCCGTGCCAGCTGATATCTGTGCATGTTCAAAGTTTGGCCAGTTTAGGCCAGGTTTCCTTTTTTTTGTCCTGGGTGTCACAGTACTGATATACCGCACTAGTTAGCCCAAAAATAAAAAAAAAAACAGGCACACATTTGTCATAGTGACAGCTCATATCTGTGTGTGCTCAAAGTTTGGCCAGTTTACGGTGGTTTTCTTTTTTGTGTCCTGGGTGAAATTGTACTTATATAAAGCACTATTTAGCCAAAAAAAAAAAAAAAAAAAATTTGTCGTAGTGGTATCTCCGTGCCAGCTCATATCTGTGCGTTCTCAACGTTTGGCCAGTTTAGGCCAAAACATTGTATTTTTTTGCAGTCTGTTAACATAATTATTAAATCTGATAAGGCCAAAAACATTTTTACCTAAAGTCCAGATAAGTAAAAGTGTCGTTTTCAAGTACACGTATCACATACAAGCTGACTCCCAAATCAACCTTTTGTAGTGAACATGTTTAATATTCTATTCCATTTACAAAGGGCAAGGCGCGTGGCAAGGGATGGGGAAGAGGAAATGATGGTGATGGTGCAGGCCGAGGTCTTTGGCAGCTGAAATTGGTCCACCCAAAACACCCACATCTTCTCGCTGGACCTTAGTGTCCGAAGTCCTAGTGGACCGCGTCAAGGCAGCACTATTGAAGTCAGAGCAGTGTGAAAAGGTTTTTGGTTGGATAGCAGATAATACTTTCAGTAACTTATCCACCACCACCAGCACCCTGTCTTCAACACGGTCAAGTCACAGTAGCCGTGAATCTGGCCCGCATATTCCTTACCCTGATCCTCATTTCTCCCACCATGCTGAGTGCCCTGAGACAACTGATCCCACACTCAGACACTCCGAAGAGCTGTTCAGTTTTCCATTTGGAGATTCGTGCCTCTTGCCCTCTCCACTATAAGGGGGAAAAATGATATTCCATGTAGCAATGCTCAAATCTTTGAGTAGCCATGGTCACAAGAGGTGGACGATGATGAGACACAATTGCTGGAAAGTGGGGAAGTGGAAGAACAGGTGGTGGATGCTGTAGTAACAGACCCAACCTGGCAGGAGGACATGCAGAATGGGGACAGCAGCACACAGGGGGATGTTGGCGTCACACCACTACAGGCAGGAAGAAGCATTGTGGTGGCTGCAGACAGAAGGCGTGCAACCATTCCCCGTAACACCAACCTGAGGGAAGTTGCCAGTCCAACTGTTAGGTCTTCCCGAATCTGGTTATTTTTTAAAGACTCTGCCGAACAGGCCATTTGCAACACCTGTCATGCCAGTATCAGCAGGGGTAGCAAAACTAACAGCCTTACCACCACCAGCATGATCAGGCACATGGCAGCAAAGCACACAAATTTGTGGGCCCATCCCCAGGCTCCAGGAACAGTGTCTTCGGGTGACACCACTGCTTCTTCCACTGTTGTGCGTGCAAGCCAATCCCCTGTCCACGGTGCATGTGAAGATGCCTCCTGCCCTGCACCTGCCGTTGCCCATAGTCAAACAGCACCATCATCAAGCATGTCCACATCCTTGTCCCAACGCTGCCTTCAGTTGTCCATACCCCAGTCATTGGAACGTAAGCGGAAATACGCAGCCAACGCCCCACAAGCCACAGTACTCAATTCTCATATTTCTCATCTGCTTGCGGTCAAAATGTTGCCTTTTAGGCTCGTGGAGATGGAAGTTTTTCACAACCTGATGGTGGCTGCCGTCCCAAGGTACTCTGTTCCCAGCCGCCACTATTTCTCCCACTGTGCTGTCCCGGCATTACACAAGTACGTGCCCCATAACAATACCTGTGCCCTCAACAATGCAGTTACTGCGAAAGTACACCTAACCACGGACATTTGGACAAGTGCTTGTGGCCAGGAATGGTACATCTCGCTGATGGCACACTGAGTTAACATAGTGGAAGCCGGGACCCAGTCAGACCTTGGGATGGAACACGTCCTCCCGACGCCAAGGATTGTGGGCCCTAAGTCAATCATGGTTGCCCCCACTGTGTACAGCTCCTGCATCTCCTCCTCCTCTTCAGCCTCCATGTCAGAAATGAGCACATCAGTCACAAGCGGGAAGCACTGCAGCACTGCCGAAGCAAAGCGGCAAAAGGCTGTGCTGAAGCTAATTTGCTTAGGTGATAAACTGCACAATAATGAAGAGTTGTTGACAGCTCTGAAAGAGCAGGCAGATGTGTGGCTGACACCGCAAAATCTCCATCCAGACATTTTTGTGTGTGACAATGGCAGGAACCTGGTGGCAGCTATGAGGTGAGGCGAATTGACACATGTACCATGCCTGGCCCATGTGCTGAACCTCGTTGTTCAATGTTTTCTAAAAAGCTATCTGGAGCTGCCAGATCTGCTGGTTAAAGTACACTGCCTGTGTGCACGTTGTAGAAAGTCAGCTACAGCTTCAGCCGCCCTTGCCGTGCTTCAGCAGTGATTGCAGATTCTGGCTCACCCACTGATGTGTGATGTTCTCATCAGGAGGAGTCCTGAGGAGATCATTTGCATATTCCCAGTTCATTCTGGGATAAGTGAAGAGTCTCCGCGAGCTCCAAGAACACTGGGTTTTGGCTGTTGCAGCTGAAAGGAGGACATCGGTAAACCAGGGGAGGAGTCCTGAGGAGATCATTTGCATATTCCCAGTTCATTCTGGGATAAGTGAAGAGTCTCCGCGAGCTCCAAGAACACTGGGTTTTGGCTGTTGCAGCTGAAAGGAGGACATCGGGAAGCCGCGCGCCGCTAGGCGCGCAAATTTTGGTACTTTTTTCACCGCTGTGATATCTCTTTAACAATAAGAGCATGGAAAAGGCCAGGAGCCATGTGGTGAGTTGCATTTCTTGCTACATGTTCACAGATTTACCAGTGGAAAAGCCAAATTTCACATGCCACAAATGCAAGCTTGTGTCCATGTTGGAGGAAAAGTTGCGGAATCTGGAAGAGAGGTTATCTACTTTGAAGATCATTAAGGAAGATGAAGAGTTCTTAGACAGAGCAGAATTATCTCTTCATGGTGCAGAAAGAGAAGAAATTCAAAGAGCACCTGAAGAAGCAGAGGAATGGAAGCATGTGACCCAAAGAAGCAGGAGAATCGTGAGGCAGTCAGCACCCATACTGCTCAGGAACCAGTACCAGGCTCTCACACAGGAGAATGAAGAAGAAATACATCAGGATAAGACTTTGCCCACAAAGAGCAACCTTGTAAGCCCTCAGAGTCCTCCTGAATGGAGAAAGAAAAATGTTGTGAAGAAGAAACGGTGAGTTGTGGTCGTGGGGGATTCCCTGTTGAGAGGAACAGAGGCTGCTATCTGCAGACCGGATATAACCTCAAGAGAAATGTGCTGTCTTCCAGGTGCAAAAATTAAAGATGTGTCTGACAGGATATCAGGACTCTTCAGACCTAAAGATGACTACCCATTCCTCCTAATACATGTGGGGACAAATGACACCACAAGAAGTGACCTGGAAACCATCTGCAGTGACTTTGAAAACTTAGGCAAGAAAGTGAAAGAACTGGGTGCACAGGTGGTCTTCTCTTCCATCCTCCCAGTGGATGGCCATGGAACAAGGAGGTGGAATAAGATTCTGCAGGTGAACAACTGGCTACGTCGATGGTGCCGTCAGCAAGGATTTGGATTTCTGGATCACGGAGTGAATTACCTATACGATGGACTACTTGCTAGAGATGGGGTGCACCTTACGAAGACTGGAAAACATGTATTTGGAAGTCGCCTTGCTACACTCATCAGGAGAGCTTTAAACTAGAACAATGTGGGAAGGGAAGCAAAACGCCAGAAAAAGCCATACACCTGACAAATGCTATTGAGAACTCGGCTATTAGAAGTGGAAAGGAAGAACGAAGACAAAACAATCTAAATAATAAAAATATTGGAGGAAGAGAAACCAATCACAAACTAAAATGTTTTTATACAAATGCACAAAGCATGGGCAACAAACAAGGAGAATTGGAACTACTAACGCAGGAGAAGAAGTATGATGTCATTGGAATCACTGAAACTTGGTGGGACGATACACATGATTGGAATACAAGGCTAGAAGGATACAACTTATTTGCAAGAAACAGACTTGATAAACGAGGAGGAGGTGTTGCATTGTATGTTAGAAAAGCGTATATTTGCACAGAGATTGATGCTTCAGAGACTGGTAGTTCTGTGGAAACTGTTTGGGTAAGAATACAAGGACAGAACAATGGAAAGGACACCATTGTAGGCATTTACTACAGGCCACCTATGCAAGCTGAAGATATGGATGAACTCTTTATGCATCAAATGGCCAAGTTCTCCAAAAAATATGACATAGTGGTCATGGGAGATTTCAACTATCCAGACATTTGTTGGGAATCGCTCTCAGGCAAAACTAACAGGTCAAGGAAATTCTTATCCTCTCTTGCTGACAACTTTATCTTTCAAAAGGTAGGGGAGAAAACAAGAGGAACTGCTACCTTGGATCTAATCCTTATAAATAGGGAGGAAATGGTTGAGGAGGTAAGAGTGGCTGGGACCCTAGGAGGTAGTGACCATGCTATTTTAGAATTTTGGATAACAAGAGGAGGAAGACCTGTGAAGACTCAGACGTCAAGATTAGATTTCAGAAAGGCAGATTTTAAGGGACTCAGAAAGAGAATTGGAGGGATCCAATGGCAGGATATCCTTAAGGACAAAAATGTCCAGGAAGGATGGGACATCTTGAAAAATGAGATTCTCAAAGCACAATTGTCAACAATTCCAAAAAGACGGAAGAATGGGAAGCATTTAAGGAAACCAGGATGGATGAACACAGAACTTAAACACATGCTAAAAAGGAAGAAAGAAATGTTTATCAAATGGAAAGAGGGAGGCATATCTAAAGAAGAATATAATGCCATCTGCAGAACCTGCAGGGCACAAATCAGATTATCTAAAGCTGACAATGAATTAAGGCTTGCAAGAGATGTCAAAAGCAACAAAAAAGGATTTTGGGGATACATCAAAAGTAAAAGAAAAGTCAAAGATGCTATAGGATTTTTACAGGATGAAAATGATGAAATGGTAAGAAAGGATGTTGAGAAGGCTGAACTTTTAAATTCCTATTTTGCATCTGTTTTCTCTCAGAAAGGAAATGTAACATCAACTGATCTTCACTGTCCTATTAAAGGAATAGAAGAATCCAGGATATCTATAAACAGAAAGACAGTGAGGAAACACTTAGCTAACCTAAATGAATTCAAGTCTCCAGGCCCAGATGAATTACACCCCAGAATACTGAAGGAGATAGCAGAAGAAATTCTTGAACCACTGTCCATAATCTTTGAAAATTCTTGGAGAACAGGTGAAGTCCCAGAAGACTGGAGAAGAGCAAATTCTATGACAGAATCACTGACTGGGTGGATCAGGGAAATGCTGTAGATATAGTATATCTTGACTTCAGCAAAGCATTTGACAAAGTATCTCACACAATCCTTATTGAAAAAATGACTAAGTATGGAATGGACAAGGCAACTGTTAGGTGGATTCATAACTGGCTTAGTGATCGGACTCAAAGAGTGGTCGTAAATGGCTGCACATCCAGTTGGAAGAATGTCTCAAGTGGGGTACCACAAGGCTCTGTTTTGGGCCCTGTATTGTTCAACATCTTTATCAATGATTTAGATGAAGGAATTGAGGGTAAACTGATCAAATTTGCTGATGACACAAAGCTAGGAGGGGTAGCTAATACTAGAGAAGAGAGAGAGAGGATTCAAAAAGATATAAATAAACTGGAGCAGTGGGCAGCAACTAACAGAATGGTTTTTAACAGGGAAAAATGCAAAGTACTACATCTGGGCAATAAAAATGAAAAAAGCATATACAAAATGGGAGGAATAGGGCTAAGTAACAGCACATGTGAAAAAGACTTGGGTATACTAATTGATCACAGACTGAACATGAGTCAACAGTGTGATGCAGCAGCAAAAAAGGCAAATACAATTCTAGGATGTATCAACAGAAGCATACAGTCTAGATCACGTGAGGTCATTATTGCCCTCTACTCCTCTTTGGTCAGACCTCATCTGGAATACTGTGTCCAGTTTTGGGCACCACATTTTAAAAAAGACATCAACAAACTGGAGCAAGTTCAGAGAAGAGCCACCAGAATGGTGACCGGTCTGCAAACCATGTCCTATGAGGAACGGTTGCAGGATTTGGGAATGTTTAGCTTGCAAAAAAGAAGACTGAGAGGAGACTTAATAGCTGTCTACAAATATCTCAAGGGCTGTCACATTGTAGAAGGATCATCTTTATTCTCATTTGCACAAGGAAAGACTAGAAGCAATGGGATGAAACTGAATGGGAGGAGACACAGATTAGATATTAGAAAAAACTTTTTGACAGTTAGGGTGATCAAGGAGTGGAACAGGCTGCCACGAGAAGTGGTAAATTCTCCTTCAATGGAAGTCTTCAAACAGAGGCTGGACAGACATCTGTCTGGGATGATTTAGAGAATCCTGCTTTGAGCAGGGGGTTGGACCAGATGGCCCAGGAGGTCCCTTCCAACTCTACCATTCTATGATTCTATGATTCTATGATTCTATATGTTAGAAAGGATTTGTGAGCAGAATCAGGCAGTTGTTGAATACCAGAATCAACAAGGCCGTTGTTTGTCAGGTTTGACTCCACACATAAGACCTCAGGAGTGGACATATATGTAAGACATATGTAGCATCCTCCAAAACTTTGAGGTGTCCACCAAGATGGTGAGCGTCGATGACGCCATAATTAACGTTACCATCTCGCTCATCTGCATTCTGAAAAGCTCTCTGCTCACAATGAAAGAGGAGGCATTGCAGGCGGAGCACAAGGACATGGATCAAGGAACCATGAAAGGTGATTACACACAGCCCAGCCTCATGTCATCCCAACGTGGATTGGTTGACAATGAGGAAGAGGAGGAAGAACAGGAGATACTTTCATGTGCTATAAACGGTACTACAACCACAATTGTCATACCGTTTATTCAGCGTGGATGGCCTGAGGACAGGGAAGAAGAGAAAGAGGTAGAGGAGGAGGAGGCGGACACCTTGGTCAGTCGTTCTGTTGGTGATGACACGGAATTCTTGCCTGTTACCTGTCTGGCACGCATGGCTGACTTTATACTGCCCTGCCTTTCCCGTGACCCTCGTATTGTTAAAAATTTTGGGTACCTGTCATTTCTGGCTTGTGACACTTTTAGACCCATGGTACAAGGATAACTTTCAATCTCTTTTTCCAAAGGCAGACAGGTGTACCAAAATGATGCAGTACCATGAGGCCATTGTTGCAGAATTATTTAAAAAATTCCCATCTCAAAACATTGGCGGCAAAGATAACAGTTCGTTGGCGAACCAAGCAGGACAGGCGAGACAGACACAAGTCCACTCCAGCAGAGGCAGGGGAACACTGGCAAAGTTCTGGGACCATGTTCTAAGACCCTCCCACCGCCCATGCACTGAGGCATGGGGTAATCTCACAAGGAATGCAATCTTTTCTAAGATCCTGAGGGAGTACCTTGCTGTCCGTACCAATGTCCTCCGTGATTCCTCTGTTCCTCTGTGGACACATCGCATGATATGGCTCTCTACGCCTTGGAGGTCCTGGCCTGCCCTCCCGCTAGCGTTTTGTCCGAGCGGGATTTTAGTGCTGCTTGTGGCATTATCACGGATAAGCGCATTTGCCTTTCTACGGAAAATGCAGACATGCTGACTCTTATAAAAATGAACAAGGGATGGATTAGGCCTGACTTCTCGTAGATAAAGAGAAACCGGGAGCACCACTAACGGGTGTAAAAATAGCTGGAGCCTTATATATATAAGAGTGCTGCACCATGCACAGGATAAAGCAATGCATCAAAAGAGGAAAGAACCATGCATATTAGGTGCATAAACAAGATATTGAAGAAAAATATATGCAAAGTTTATTGGTAGACAAAAACCCACAATAAAAACATTTAAAAGACAAAACACATCACTTGTAGTCCCATAAAACTATAGTGTATCATAAAAAAAAATCATATTCAAGTGACCGAATCATACCTAAAATGACACCCCATATACATACAATAATTGCACAAGAAATATTAATAATTTTAGGTATGTTTCTGTCATTTGAATATGATATTGTGTTATAATACACTATAGTGTTATGGGACTACAAGTGATGTGTTTTGTCTTTTAAATGTTTTTATTGTGGGTTTTTGTCTACCAATAAACTTTTCATATATTTTTCTTCAATATCTTGGGTGTGCGCCTAATATGCATGGTTCTTCCCTCTTGATGCATAGGCCTGACTTCTCGACACAACCAAATGATGATAGCGAAGCATAAACTCCAATGTAGTGTTTTTTTGAGAGGTGTATTCCCATGCACCTCTTCACAACCAAACATGGATATACGCTTCCAGATTTTGGCTATTTGGTGTCCTCCTCCTCCTTCTCCTCATCCTCATCGTTTACCACCACTTGAACACCAGGTGAACGTATTCAGTCATGCTCCGGCCACTCTATGTTTTGGCAAGGGTGTTATGATGCCAGTCAACAAAATACAAAAATATATACACCCTCAAGGGGAAATGTTTGCCAGCCCATACACAAAGTATATGGGCATTCCAAGTCTAGGAGACCCGCTTCTTTTTAATGGGTCATTTTTTGATAAGAGGGCCTCCTCCCTGTTTCTTCCAAGGGGGGATTTGAGTTAATGGGGTTCTTATGACTTAATAGCAAGGCAGGCTTTGCAGGCAATGCATAAAAAACAGAATGGGAGGACAAATAATGTGAAGTGGATTTTCCTGGGCCCATACAGTACCTGGGTTCAAAGGCTTATTGGGGTGCATATGACTTGGTAGCAGGGCAGGCCTTGCACTCAATGCATAAAACACAGAATGGGAGTACAAAATTAATAATGTGAAGTGGATTTTCCTGGGCCAATCCAGTATGTGGGTTCAAAGGCTTAGTGTGGTGCATATGACTTGGTAGCAGGGCAGGTCTTGCAGTCAATGCATAAAAAAACAGAATTGGAGAACAAAATGAAAAATGAGAAATGGATTTTCCTGGGCCATCCAGTACCTCGGTTCAAAGGCTTATTGGGTGCATATGACTTGGTAGCAGGCAGGCTTTGCAGTCAATGCATAAAAAACAGAAAGGGAGGACAAAATAATAATGTGAGTGGATTTCCTGGACATCCAGTCCCTGGTTCAAGGCTTATTGGGTGCATATGACTTGGTAGCAGGGCAGGCCTTGCATTCAATGAAATATTTTTCGTGGAAACCTTCCTGGACATCTCATGAAAGGGGTTTTTGGGTGTGTCATAATTCTTGGCAGCTCATCCACTCACTTCATAGGCTATAACAGTTTCGGAGACACACGGTTTAACCCCTCTCTGACATCAGACGTACTATCCCGTCCATGAAACCCGTGCCAATCTGACCATGGACGGGATAGTACGTCATAGGCGATTAGCTGTGCTCCCGTAGGGAGCGCAGCTAATCGCCGCTGGGTGTCAGCTGATTATCACAGCTGACACCCGTGACTGTGTGTCAGGAGCGGTCACGGACCGCTCCCGGCACATTAACCCCTTGCACACCGCGATCAAACATGATCGCGGTGTACTGGGGGCACAGGGGAGGATCGCGCAGGGTGGGGGCTCCCTCGCGCCCCCCTGAGACCCTCAGAGCAGCACGATGTGATCGCGCTGTTCTGAGGGCTTCCTCCCTCCCAGGACCCGGATCCAAGATGGCTCCGGGGTCCTGGAGGGAGGCGGCTTCCTCAGTGCCTGCTGAGAGCAGGCACTGAGAAGCCTGCATCTATGCCTGTGCGATCGCTGGTGTGACAGAGTGCTGTGCACACTGTCACACCAGCGATCTGATAAAATACAGTGATGTCCCACCCTGGGACAAAGTAAAAAAGTAAAAAAAATAAAAATAAACATGTTTTAAAAAAAAATCCAAAATAAATAAAAAAAAATATATATATTCCCCAATAAATTCATTTCTTCCTGTAAATAAAAAAAACAAAACAATAAAAGTACACATATTTGGTATCGCCGCGTCCGTAACGACCCCCCCTATAAAACTGTCCCACTAGTTAACCCTTTAGTGAACCCCTTAAAAAAAAAAAACAAAGCAAAAAATCAATGCTTTATCATCATACTGCCGAACAAAAAGTGGAATAACACGCGATCAAAAAGACGGATATAAAAAACCATGCTACCGCTGAAAACGTCATCTTGTCCCGCAAAAAATGAGCCACCATACAGCATCATCAGCGAAAAAATAAAAAAGTTATAGCTCGCAGAATAAAGCGATGCAAAAATAATTATTTTTCATATAAAATTGTTTTTATTCTATATAAGCGCCAAAACATAAAAAAATGATATAAATGAGGTATCGCCGTAATCATACTAACCTGAAGAATAAAACTGCTTTATAAATTTTACCACACGCGGAATGATAAAAACGCCTCCCCCAAAAGAACTTCATGAATTGCTGATTTTTGTTCATTCTAACCTCCCAAAAATCGAAATAAAAAGCGATCAAAAAATGTCACGTGCTCAAAAATGGTACCAATAAAAACGTCAACTCGTACCGCAAAAAATAAGACCTCATATGACTCTGTGGGCCAAAATATGCAAAAATTATAGCTCTCAAAATGTGGCGATGCAAAAAACTATTTTTTGCAATAAAAAGCGTCTTTAGCGTGACAGCTGCCAATCATAAAAACCCGCTATAAATAGTAAATCAGACCCCCCTTTATCACCCCTTAGTCAGGGAAAAATAATAAAATAAATAAAATGTATTTATTTCCATTTTCCCATTAGGGATAGGGTTAGGGTTTCGGCTAAAGTTAGGGTTAGGGTTGGCGCTAAAGTTAGGATTAGGGTTAGGGTTGGGATTAGGGGTGTGTTAGGGTTAGGTTTGTGGTTAGGGTTGGGACTAGGGTTAGGGGTGTGTTGGGGTTAGGGTTGGAGTTAGAATTGGGAGGTTTCCGCTGTTTAGGCACATCAGGGGCTCTCCAAATGTGACATGGCGTCTGATCTCAATTCCAGCCAATTCTGCGTTGAAAAAGTCAAACGGTGCTCCTTCACTTCTGAGCTCTGCCATGCGTCCAAACAGTAGTTTATCCCCACATATGGGGTATCAGCGTACTCTGGACCCCAAGAGTTATTGTGCAATTTGTCCTATTTCTTCTGTTAGCCTTGGGAAAATAAAAAACTGGGGGCGAAAATATCATTTTTGTAAAAAAAAAATGATTTTTTTTTGTTTTTACGGCTGTACATTATAAACTTCTGTGAAGCACTTGGGGCTTCATAGCGCTCACCACACATCTAGATAAGTTCCTTGTGGGGTCTATTTTCCAAAATGGGGTCACTTGTTGGGGATTTCCACTGTTTAGGCGCATCAGGGACTCTCCAAATGCGACATGACGCCCCCAGACCATTCCATCAAAGTCTGCAATCCAAAACGTCACTACTTCCCTTCCGAGCCCCAACGTGTACCCATACAGTAGTTTTCTCCCACATATTGGGTAACAGCGTACTCAGGACAAATTGGACAACAATTTTTGGGTCCAATTTCTCCTGTTACCCTTGTGAAAATAAAATATTGGGGGCGAAAAAATCATTTTTGTAAAAAAAAAAAAAGATTTTTTATTTTTACGGCTGTACGTTATAAACTTCTGTAAAGCACTTCGGGGTTCAAAGTGCTCACCACACATCTAGATAAGTTCCTTTTGGGTCTGTTTGCCAAAATGGGGTCACTTGTGGGGGTTTCCACTGTTTAGGTGCATCAGGGGCTCTCCAAATGCGACATGACGCCCCCAGACCATTCCATCAAAGTCTGCAATCCAAAACGTCACTACTTCCCTTCCGAGCCCCGACGTTTGCCCATACAGTAGTTTTCGCCCACATATTGGGTATCAGCGTACTCAGGACAAATTGGACAAAAACTTTTGGGTTCCAATTTCTTCTGTTACCCTTGTGAAAATAAAATATTGGGGGCGAAATAATCATTTTTGTAAAAAAAAAAAAGATTTTTATTTTACGTCTGTACGTTATAAACTTTAGTGAAACACCTGGGGGTTCAAAGTTCTCACCACTAGAGTTGAGCGATACTTTCCGATATCAAAAAGTATCGGAATCGGAATGGTATCGCCGATACCATTAAAATATCGGCGATACCCGATACCGATACCGGAAGTCCCATGTAAGTCTATGGGAACAAAATATTGCAACTAAAAAACCTCTTTCTTTCCTTGTAAACACTAAATATACACACATAGAAACATATATATATATATATATATATATACATGTCATTGTGACATATATATATACATATATGTATAGTTTATACACTTCTACATAGTAAAATATCCTCTGATTCAATTGCCGGGTAAAGCCGGCTTCTGTGAAAAGACAGAAGCACCCGACATGAAATGACACTTGGTGTACATAGGGTTAACCATGTCTTTTCATGTCCTTTGGTATCTGATTTGCACAAACAATTACATCAGTCTATGTGTGCAAAATTTCACACCTGTAGGGTTAATTAAAGGTGTAAATTCGTTGTAAAAAAAACGGACTTTTTTGCTACGAATTTACACCTTTAATTAACCCCTACAGGTGTGAAATTTTGCACACTTACACTCATGTAATTGTTTGTGCAAATCAGATATCAAACTACATGAAAAGACATGGTTAACCCTATGTACACCAAGTGTCATTTCATGTCGGGTTCTGCATTTTCACAAAAGCCGGCAATTGAATTAGCGGCTATTATACTATGTAGAAGTGTATGAACTATAAATATAAATATATATATAATATATATATGTGTCACAAATTCAATGACATGTATA
The DNA here is from genome assembly GCA_033576555.1 of Oophaga sylvatica. Lineage (NCBI taxonomy): Eukaryota > Metazoa > Chordata > Amphibia > Anura > Dendrobatidae > Oophaga > Oophaga sylvatica. The sequence continues at coordinate 754,248,568 of JARQOD010000001.1, read as the reverse complement.
TTTATATATGAGGTGTAAAATTGCTGAAAAAAAATGCGCGGGCTCCCGCCCTATTTTCGCAACCAGACAGACAAAGCCAGTGAGTGGGGGCAGATAATAATAGCCCAGAGAGGGACCATTTTTTTTGGCCCCCCCCCGGCTACTTAACATCTGCCCCCAGACACCCCAGAAAGGGCAAATCTCTAATTAGATTTGCCCTTTCTGGCACTTTGCCCGTCTATTCCCATTGCCCTGTAGCGGTGGCGAATGGGTTAATAAGGGGTTAAAATGACCTTGCAATTGAAAGGTCACTTTAAGCCAGGTTAATAATTGAGAGCTGTCAATTAGACAACTATCAATTATTAATCCTATTGTATGAAAGAAAAATCAAACACACACACTTTAATAAAAAAGAAGTTTAATGAAATAATCACACAGTTTTTGACCATATTTAATTTACCTGCTAAAACCATTTCCTGTAATAAAAATAAAATAATAAAGCAAAATTATTCTTACCAATCCGATGCACAGTCAGGTCCCACGGTGTAATCCTTCAGAAAGGGTTAATGTTTACTTCAGGGACCGCAGCTAATGCTGCAGCCTCACAGTAAACCCCCAAATGAATGAGCTCCTCTCCTGGCTGACAGGAGAGGAAGTGGAAAGCTTAATTGATTGCTTTCCACTTTCACTTCAGGTCAGCCAGGGACACCATCAGTGACGTCAGAGGGAACTGATTAACAAAAATAGGGGTTCCCTTCGAAAAAAAAATGGCGTGGGGTCCCCCCTATTTTTGTTAACCAGCCTGATGAAGCAGACTGCTGAGGCATGGTATTTAAGGCTGTTAGGGAGCCAATATCCATGGACCTTGCCAGCAGCGTCGGACTGGAGTACTTTGGGCCCACCAGAGAAAAATTATTCTTGGGCCCACCATCATACTTCCCAACCTTTGAAGAAGGGAAAGAGGGACAAAGGCTGTGGCACGCTGTGCCTGCTGCAGCAAATTTTAGGCCATGCCACGTTGCACCACAGACTGTCCAGAAGTTGGTGGATGCTTTAGTCCAGGTGTGGGAGGAGATCCCTCAGGAGACCATCCATCGTGCTCATCAGGAGCATGCCCAGAAGATCCATGAACCTTGCCAGCCTGATAATACCAGGCCACAGCAGTCTGCATATCTTGGCTGATTAACAAAAATAGGGGATTCCCTCGAAAAAAATTGGCGTGGGGTCCCCCCTATTTTTATTAACCAGCCAGATGAAGCAGACCGCTGAGGCCTGGTTTTTCAGGCTGGTAAGGATCCAATATCCATGGACCTTGCAAGCCTGATAATACCAGGCCACAGCAGTCTGCTTAGCTTGGCTGGTTAACAAAAATAGGGGATCCCCTCGAAAAAAAAACGGCGTAGGGGTCCCCCTATTTTTGTTAACCAGCCAAGTAAAATGCAGACTGCTGCAGCCTGGTATTAAAAGACTGTCAAGGCCCATGGATTTTGGCCCTCAACAGCCTGATAATACCAGGCTACAGCAGCCCCACATTTGGCGCATCAAAAGATGTGCCAATTGTGGCACTTTACCCGGCTCTTCCCACTGCCCTGTAGCGGTGGCAAGTGGGGTAATAAGGGGTTAATGTCACCGTTGATTGCACGGTGACAATAAGCCCGGTTAATAATGGAGAGGCGTCAATAAGACATCGATCCATTATTAATCCCAAAGTTTTTAAATGTGTAAAAAAAAGACACAGCAAGAAAAAAGTCTTTTAATGAAATAAAAGAGACAACACAGTTTTCATTTTTTTTATTACTCTCTCATTCCTGCGACGCCATCGATCTGTAAAAAAATAAAAAAAAACAAACCAACAGTATACCACCTGTCCGACGCAGTCCATAACGACAGTCCCACGACGATCCAGCTCTGCTACATCGCAATGACTGGCAGAGCCTGTCATCGCAACGCAGCACAGCTGATTACCTGCTTCCCCGGCGGTGACGTCATCGGACTGCTTTACGGCCGCGATTACCCAGCAGTCACTGCAGTTTTCGCGAGAAACTGCATGTGACCGCCGGGGAGAAGAGGATGGCGGCCATTAAGCAGTCCGGGATGTGACCGCCGGAGATCTTCTGCCGGGTAAGTGCCGCTGACTCCTGACAGACCCGACAGACGGACACTGACAGTGACAGTGACATCCCGATTCCGGTATCCGATATGACGAAAATATCGGAACTCGGAATCGGAATTCCGATACAGCCAATATCGGCCGATACCCGATATTTGCAGTATCGGAATGCTCAACCCTACTCACCACACATCTAGATAAGTTCCTTGAGGGGTCTAGTTTCCAAAATGGTGTCATTTATGGGGGTTTCCACTGTTTAGGCAGATCAGGAGCTCTCCAAACACGACAGGGCATCCAGCCAATTCTGCGTTGAAAAAGTCAGACGGCGCTCCTTCCCTTCCAAGCTCTGCCATGCACCCAATCAGTGGTTTACTCCCACATATGGGGTATCAGACAAATTGCACAATAACTTTTGGAGTCTTGTTACCCTTGGAAAAATAAAAATTGGTGTGAAAAGATCATTTTTGTTGAAAAAATATGATTTTTAAATTTTACGGCTCTACGTTATAAACTTGTGTGAAGCACTTGAGGGTTCAAATTGCTCACCAAATATCTAGATAAGTTCCTTAGGGGTCTAGTTTCCCAAATGGGGTCATTTGTGGGGGGTTTCCACTGTTTAGGCACATCAGGGGCTCTCCAAATGCAGCATGGCATCCAATCTCAATTCCAGCCAATTTTGGTTGGAAAAAGTCAAATGGTGCTCCTTCCCTTCCGAACTCTGCCGTGCGCCCAAACAGTGGTTCTCCCCCACATATGGGGTATCAGCGTACTCAGGACAAATTGGAAAACAACTTATGTGGTCCAGTTTCTCCTGTTACCCTTGGGAAAATAAAAAATTAGTGACTGAAAGATAATTTTTGTGGGAAAAAAATAGGATTTTTTATTTTCATGCCCGGGCATTATAAACTTGTGTGAAGCACTTGGGGTTTCAAAGTGCTCACCAAAGATCTATATAAGTTCCTTAAGGGTCTAGTTTCCAAAATGGGGTCACTTGTGGGGATTTCCACTGTTTAGGCTCATCTGGGGCACTGCAAACAGAACATGACCCCCATCAACGTCTGAATTCCAAAACATTACTGCTTCCTTTCCAAGCCCTGCTGTGCACCCAAACAGTTCCCCCCCCCACATATGGGGTATCAGCATACTCAGGACAAATTGGACAACAACTTTTGAGGTCCAATTTCCTTGGGAAAATTCAAAAATTTGGGACTAAAAAATCATTTTTGTGGAAATTTTTTTTTTTCACACCTAGGCATTATAAGCTTTTGTGAAACACTTGGGGGTTCAAAGTGCTCACAACAGATCTAGATAAGTACCTTAGGGGTCTAGTTTCCAAAATGGTGTCACTTGTGGGGGGTTTCCACTGTTTAGGCATATCAGGGGCTCTCCAAGCGCGACATGGCGTCCAATCTCAATTCCAGCCAATTTTAGTTTGAAAAAGTCAAACGGCGCTCCTTCCCTTACGAGCTCTGCCGTGTGCCCAAACAGTGGTTTTCCCCCACATATTGGGTATTGGCGTACTCAGGAGAAATTGCATAACAACATTATCTGTCCATTTTCTCCTTTTACCCTTGTGAAAATAAAAAAAAAGTTTGTAAAAGATCATTTTTGTTGCTAAAAAGTTAAATATTCATTTTTTCCTTCCACGTTGCTTCAGCTCCTGTGAAGCACCTGAAGGGTTAATAAACTTCTTGAATGTGGTTTTGAGTACCTTGAGGGGTGCAGTTTTTAGAATGGTGTCACTTTTGGGTATTTTCTGCCATGTAGACCCCTCAAAGTGACTTCAAATGTGAGGTGGTCCCTAAAAAAATGGCTTTGTAAATTTTGTTGTAAAAATGAGAAATCGCTGGTCAACTTTTAACCCTTATAACTTCCTAACAAAAAAAAATTTTGGTTCCAAAATTGTGCTGATGTAAAGTAGACATGTGGGAAATGTTATTTCTTAACTATTTTGTGTGACATATTTCTCTGTTAAAAGAAAGTTTGAAAATTGCAAAATTTTAAAAATTTTCGCCATATTTGCTTTTTTTTCAAAAATAAAAGCAAGTTATATCGAAGAAATTTTACTTCTAACGTGAAGTACAATATGTCACGAGAAAACAATCTCAGAATCGCGAATATCTGTTGAAGCGTTCCAGAGTTATAACCTCATAAAGAGACAGTGGTCAGAATTGTATTAATTGGCCCGGTCATTAACGTGCAAACCACCCTTGGGGGTGAAGGGGTTAATAATGGCCCTTTAAGCAGATTAATGCTGCCTGATGCCTCTGTAAAAATAGGCCCTGTGACTTTAAGAGCCCCTCCATCATAAATGAAACAAGATATATACGCTTACGTGTCACACAACACATGGCTAGCTAGGGTTCGTAAATGTTACAATGACATTTCCCAGTGAATGCATTTGTTTTGGTTGAAAGCAATGTTAAAGTTGAAAAATGCTTCAGAAACGGTGGTTCTGAACAAAACCCAAGTGGTGGAGGAACATTTTTGTTTTGGGTTAATTATTGTGGCTTAGATAAAATTCATTAACCTGGAAAGGATGTTCCTTAACATACAGTACAGACCAAAAGTTTGGACACACCTCATTCAAAGATTCTTCTGTATTTTCATGACTATGAAAATTGCAGAATTACACTGAAGGCATCAAAACTATGAATTAACACATGTGGAATTATACATTACACTTTACAAAAAAGTGTGAAGCAACTGAAAATATGTCTTATATTCTAGGTTCTTCAAAGTAGCCACCTTTTGCTTTGATTACTGCTTTGCACGCAGAAAAGGTGAATGGATGGACTCTACATGCCTGGCTCCCACCGTGAAGCATGGAGGAGGTGGTGTGATGGTGTGGGGGTGCTTTGCTGGTGACACTGTTGGGGATTATTCAAAATTGAAGCGTTGAGCGTTCCAGCTCACCCCAAACCATCTCGATTGGGTTCAGGTCTGGTGACTGTGGAGGCCAGGTCATCTGGTGTAGCACCCCATCACTCTCCTTCTTGGTCAAATAGCCCTTACACAGTCTGGAGGTGTGTTTGGGTTCATTGACCTGTTGAAAAAAAAAATGATGGTCCAACTAAACGCAAACCTGATGGAATAGCATACTGCTGCAAGATGCTGTGGTGTTATGTTCTGCTACAGGCACTAAGGAAAGAAAGGGATATCTGTCCCTACAATAGAACTAAGCTCAATCCCTACGATGTAACGGGGAACCTGATCCTGCGATCAGACCAGCTAAAGTCCTCAGCTAGTCTGAACGAAGACCTATAGATGCGAGGGAGGGATCCCTACAAGCACTAGGGACTGGGAGAAAAGGTGGACACCTCCTAACAGAAGTTGTAGCAGTATAAAGAAAAGCAAAACAACATAGAACATAGAGGTCAGAAGACCAAGCAAAACTATTTGAGTAATGTAACAAAGCACCTGGCTAGCTTAAGAGTAGAAGTTACAATGAAGTCCAGCAAAGCCAGGAGGGCGGAGCAGGATTAAGTAGGCAAAAAAGGTCATGTGACCAGCAAGATAGAAAAAACCTAACAGGAGAGTTCTAACAGTACCCCCCCTTCAAAGAGGATCCTCCGGATCCCCTAGGCCCAGGCTTACCCGGAAACCTCTTGTAAAACGCTTTCACAAGTCTGGATGCAGAAACATCATCCGCCCTCACCCATGAGTTATCCTCGGGTCCGAAACCCTTCCAAGCAACGAGATACTGCAAACTCCCTCTATAACGTCTAGAATTTAGGATGCGGGAAATTTCATATTCCCCGTCCTCCACCACCGAGGAACAGTGGCAGAGGCGTCTCCATCCGACACATCAGCTCTTTTCAACAGAGAAACATGAAACACCGGATTAATCTTCCAGGAGGTAGGAACCTCCAACCTAACAGCAGATTGGTTAACAACCTGAAGCACCTTGAAGGGCCCTACAAACTTGGGACCCAATTTTTTAGAAGGAATCCTCAACCAAAGTTCTTAGAGGACAACCAAACCATGTCACCAATAGCAAACAAAACCTCTTGCCTTTTCCTATCAAAGTACCTTTTAGATTTTCTGTTAGCCTCCTGAAGATTACCACGCACATCCGTCCAAACTCTCTCCAAATCACCGGAAAAATTCTCTTCTTCAGGCACAGCCGATACCAATTTGGAGAATGACCCAAACAACGGATGTCTCCCGGTACAACAAAAAAAAGGCGAACAACCAGCAGAAGAGGATGTATGGTTGTTAAGAGCAAATTCGGCAAGTGTCAGAAACTCCGACCACCCCTCTTGATTGTCTGCCACAAAACAACGCAAGAACTGCTCAACATCCTGGTTTTTCCTTTCTGTCTGGCCATTAGACTCAGGATGATATCCGGACAAAAATGACAAATGAACTCCCAACCTGTCACAAAAGGCGTGCCAAAAACGAGCCATGAACTGAGGTCCCCTATCAGAAACAATGTCAGTAGGAAAGCCATGTAGTCTGACAATTTCCTTGACAAATGCCTTAGCGAGAGTCTTAGCGCAGGGCAGTTTGATGAAAAGAACCAAGTGGCACATCTTGTTAAAACGGTCCACGACCACCCCGATGACAGTGAAACTCTCAGAGGGGGGAAGGTCAGTAATAAAGTCCATAGCCCAATGTGTCCAAGGTGCACTAGGGATCTCCAGAGGGCAAAGCAACCCCGCAGCAGGAGTATGTGAAGACTTAGATCTAGCACACACAGTGCACTGATGCACCCACTTAATGACTTCCTTCTGCCATCCAGGCCACCAAAAACTGCGACCCACAAGTCTCTTGGTCTCAGAGATTCCAGGATGACCTGCCAACCGAGACTCATGACACTCAACAAACAAATCTCTCCTAAAGGTCCCAGGCACAAACAACCTCCCATGGGGAGTGTTAGATGGGGCATTCTCCTGTGCTTTAAGAATCTCATCTTCCAACACAGAGTCCAAAGCAGCAATCACAACCCCTTCTTGTAAAATGTTTCTCCCCTCCTCAGCATCAACCATGGGAGAAAAGCTGCGAGACAAAGCATCGGCTTTAACATTCTTAGTACCTGGGATGTACGTAACGGAAAAATTAAACCGCGAGAAAAACAGTGCCCACCTAGCCTGATGGGCATTCAAGCGTTTGGCAGCATCAAGATAGATCAAATTTTTATGATCAGTGAAAACCTGAACGGGAAATTCAGCACCTTCCAAGAGATGCCGCCAGTGTTCAAATGCGAGTTTAATAGCCAACAATTCCCGATTACCAATATCATAATTCAGTTCAGTCTCAGAAAATTTTTTTGAAAAAAAGGCACAGGGATGTATTCCATCCGTGTTTTCCTGAGACAACACCGCGCCGACCCCCACAGAAGAAGCATCCACCTCAACCAAAAATGGTTTAGTCACATCAGGCTGCATAAGGATGGGAGCAGAGCTGAACCTCTCCTTTAGAAGCACAAAAGCTTCAATGGCCTCAGTAGTCCACTGAACCGCATTAGCACCTTTCCTGATGAGATCGTCAGTGGTTTGACAATAATAGAAAATTTTTAATGAATTTTCTATAATAATTGGCGAAACCCAAAAACCTCTGTAACGATTTCAAACCAATAGGCCTAGGTCATTCCTGTACAGCTTGAACTTTCACCGGATCCATCTCAAAACCTTCGCTGGAGATAATGTAGCCCAAAAAACTAATTCTCTGTACAGCGAACTCACATTTCTCCAGCTTAGCAAAAAGCAAATTGTCACTCAATAACTATAATACCTCTCGAACGCTCCGTCAATGAGACTCCAGATCCGGCGAATAAATCAAAATGTCATCCAAATACACAGCCACATTTTTGCCGATCAAAGGTCTAAGGATGTCATTAGTAAGATTCTGAAAAAATGCAGGAGCATTGATAAGGCCAAAAGGCATAACCAGATTCTCAAAATGACCCACAGGAGTGTTAAAAGCAGTCTTCCATTCGTCACCCTCCTTTATGCGCAACAAATTGTATGCCCCCCGAAGATCAATTTTAGAGAACCACTTGGCCCCCGCTAACTGGTTAAACAAATCAGGAATCAATGGCAGTGGGTAAGGATTGCGTACCATAATTTTATTAATCTCACGAAAGTCCAGACAAGGACGTAAACCGCCGTCCTTTTTTTAACAAAAAAAAATCCAACAGCCACAGGAGACTTGGAAGGCCTAATGTGACCGTGTGGCCAAGCTTGTCTGTATGTATTCCTCCAAAGCCTTTCTCTCAGGAATAGTAAGATGAAATAAACGACTTTTAGGAAGAGTCGCTCCAGGGACAAATTCAATAGTACAATCATAGTCTCTATGGGGAGGTAACATCTGCGATTCCTTCTCAGAAAAAACTTTCCAAAAATCCTGAATAGGTACAGGTAATTCCCCTTTGTCCACAGCAGCAATACGCCCGTTACAACACTTGTCATAACACTGAGGGCTCCAGGACTTAATTTTATAGGCAGACCAATCCAGTACAGGATTGTGCAATTTTAACCAGGGTAACCCCAAAATCACCGGAGAAGGCAAATTATTCAATACTACCAAATCCAAATTTTCTTGGTGAACACCATTAATAGTGAGGGGAAATTCACAGACCTTGTGAGTAACATTCTTCAAGGGAGAGCCATCAACAGAAACCACGGCAATGGGGGATGACAAAGGTTTGGGTTTTAATTTAAGTTTTTTCCAAGAATCCCCCATCAATCACATTCAGAGTTGAACCACAATCGACAAATACCCGAAATTCCATTAATTCTTCCTGAGCAGCATTAGTGGCAGAAAGAAATACACCCTTAGTGTTTAAACAGGCTATACGGGCGACACTGACCTCCTTTTTTTTTTTCTTTATTTATACCCAGCACACAGTTCTTAATAAAATGGTCAGATTCGCCGCAATAAAAGCACAAACCTTCCGAAAACCTGTGGTCTTTTTCCTGAGAGTGGAGTGCCATCGCTCCAATCTCCATCGGCTCTCCAATGTCAGTACAAACCCTCTCAAGACTTGGAGCTGACATGGCAGAGGATTTAATCTCATTAACCCTTGCACGCAGTCTCCTATCCACCCTTATAGCTAATTGCATAGCCTCCTGCAAGTTACCAGGTATGGGATAAGCAATCAGCAAATCTTTAACCCTTTCACCTAGCCCTGCAAGAAACAAACTTTTCAAAGCTGAATCATTCCACTCCACCTGAGTAGACCACCGACGGAAGTGAGTACAGTATTTTTCCACATTAACTGATCCCTGCCTCAAACATCTCAATTCTGTCTCAGCTGATGAGACACGATCAGGGTCATCATACAGCAACCCCAAAGCAGAAAAAAAACTGTCCACTGATCTAAAGCATGGATCACTAGGTTGCAGAGAAAAGGTCCATTCCTGAGGCTCTTTGCGCAAAAGTGACATTATGAACCCTATGCGCTGCGATTCATCACCAGAGTATCTGGGTCCCAAATGAAAATACAACAAGCAAGCACTTTTAAAAGAAAAAAAATCTTGTTGTTCATGAAAAAATAAATCAGGCAAATGTTCCCTTGGCTCCACGAAATGTGCTCCAGAACAGCTGCTCACGTGTTGCTGGAGTTCGGTCACCTCCAGAGAGAGTCCCTACAGGCGTTGAGCCAATTCCTGAACCGACACCATAATGGAAATTGGTAATCTTTCCTTAGAGGTATTTTTGGGCTGGACTTACTGTTATGTTCTACTACAAGCACTAAGGAAAGAAAGGGATATCTGTCCCTACAATAGAACTAAGCTCAATCCCTACGATGTAGCGGGGAACCTGATCCTGCGATCAGACCCGCTAAAGTCCTCAGCTAGTCTGAACGAAGACCTATAGATGCGACGGAGGGATCCCTACAAGCACTAGGTACTGGGAGAAAAGGTGGACACCTCCTAACAGAAGTTGTAGCAGTAAAAAGAAAAACAAAACAACATAGAACATAGAGGTCAGAAGACCAAGCAAAACTATTTGAGTAAGGTAACAAAGCACCTGGCTAGCTTAAGAGTAGAAGTTACAATGAAGTCCAGCAAAACCAGAAGGGCGGAGCAGGATTAAGTAGGCAAAAAAGGTCATGTGACCAGCAAGATAGAAAAAACCTAACAGAGAGTTCTAATATGTGGTAGCCATACTGGTTCAGTATGCCTTCAATTTTGAATAAATCCCCAACAGTGTCACCAGCAAAGCACCCCCACATCATCTCACCACCTCCTCCATGCTTTACGGTAGGAACTAGGCATGTAGAGTCCATCCGTTCACCTTTTCTGCATGCAAAGCAGTAATCAAAGCAAAATATGGCTACTTTGAAGAACCTATAATATAAGACATATTTTCAGTTGTTTCACACTTTTATATAAAGTGTAATGTATAATTCCCCATGTGTTAATTCATAGTTTTGATGCCTTCAGTGTGATTCTACAATTTTCACAGTCATGAAAATACAGAAAAATCGTTGAATGAGAAAGTGTGTCCAAACTTTTGGTCTGTACTGTATTTCCCAAGAAAATCCATTTTGGTTTCTTTTCTGCGGGTTTTTTTTGCACCTGTAAAAAAGTGTGAAACTCTGACAACATTGTTTATAGCTGAGACCTAGGAGTCAGAAATGCTTCCAGGAGCAGTTGTCATGATGCTCCCGTGTCATTTGAGCAGTATTTCCATCATTTTCAGACTTTTTTAGACCTTAAAACGACCCCCGGGGGGATCACAGTAAAAGTGCTCGGGTCTCCCACAGACTTACATTGGGCTCGTTGTTCTGTCAGAGTACCCGAGTATTCCAATTTGCTCGACCCGAGTAATGATCACTCGAGCATTTTAATGCTCGCCCATCACTAATTATTAAAGTGGCAAATTCTGTTAGCAATAGTTATGACAGTTTTCAGATAGAAACATCTTTTGCTTCTCTAACACTAATTTGTTATGAATGTGCTAGAGATTAGTGTTGAGCGATACGATAATGTAAATATCGGCTATCGGCCGATATTAGCTCTATCGGCCTTCCGATAATTCGTTTCGATATTTTCGTCTTATCGAATACCGGAATCGGATTTGTCACTGTCACTGTGAGTGTCCGTCGGTCGGGTCTGTCAGGAGTCAGCGGCACTTACCTGGCAGAAGATCTCCGGCGGTCACGGCCTGGACTGCTTCATGGCCGCCATCATCTTTCCCCGGCGGTCACATGCAGTTTTCGCGATAACTGCAGTGACTGCTGGGTAATCCCGGCCGTAAAGCAGTCAGTCCGATGACGTCACCGCCGGGAAGCAGGTAATCAGCTGTGCTGCGCCGGGATAGGCTCTGCCTGTCATTCTGATGTAGCAGAGCTGGATTGTCGTGGGACACTCGTTACTATGGACTGCGTCGGTCAGGTGGTATACTTTTTTTTTTTTTTCATTTTTTTACAGGAGATCGATGGCGTCGCAGGATGACACTGTAATAAAAGTAATGAAAACTGTGTTTTTTTTTTTTTATTAAATTAAAAACTTTTTTATGAACATTCACCCGTCCGGGTACATAAACAATTTAACTATTTACATACAGTGGGCCCTGTCCGGGTTATTTATAATTCTTTGGCAGGGGTGTTCCAGGTACCACCTGGTACTCTTCTGATGCTTGCCAAACATCCGAGGCACCAAGGACCACCAGGACCTGATGACGTCGTGTGGCCTGTACAGTCAAGTCAAGACCCGCTATCTGGGTCTGTGTGGCCACCTCTTTCATCTCCCTTCGGGTCTGGAGCCCTATGTCACGGACTGTACGAACCCCAGGGGGCCTAACAGGCGCCAGGTACGGGCCAACTATACTTATCATGTCCATAGCTGGGGCTGCTGAGGAGACCACTGAGGGAGGCTGGGGAGATTTACGGCGTGGGGTGGGCACTTTTGCAGAGGCCTGGATGTGGGAGGCTGAAGGCTCCGAGGGTCTCACAGGTTCCTGACACTCTGGGGAGTAGGGGTCGCACCTGGTAACATTTAGGGCGTACCATCCATTGTAACCCCAGTGTCGGGTGTAAGTCACCAAGTCTCCTGGCAACAGGTCCCTCCCCGGGTGTCCTTCTGGGAGGTGAGCCTCCACGTCCCGCCGGTTCACAAAAACTTCTAAATAAAGTCCAGGCTCCTGGATGAAGCCCCAACCACCTTTCAATTTAAAGTTCCGTACTGCACCCTTACGCCGCGGCTCCCTCAGGGTTCCTTTATCTTTTCTCATCCGGTCCTTATCTGCCCGGTCCTTCTCCAGCTGATGTTGGCGAAGTTTTTGGGATTCTCGCTGCTCCCTTTGTCGCTCTGCTTCCTTCTCCCAACGTCTCCACTCTTCCTCCTGACGCCGGTTGAAATTCTCCTCCACCAGCAGCTCCATGTCTCCACCATCAAACTGCAGCTTACAGTGTCCGGTTTGCAGCAGCTCTCCTGGCGCCCCCCAGTCCTGGCGGCGCTCACCTGCGGAGGAAGCAGCCGGCTCTGGAACAGATGACAGTCGGGGCTCCGGTACAGGCAGGTAGTGCTCTGGTGCCTGCGCGGCCTCCTCCATGAGGACTGGTGTCGCTTCTTCTGTCTCAGCGACGGGGGCAGACAGCGGGATCTGGGGTGCTGCCGGTGCAGCGTTTTTTGCACGAACGGGTGCCTCCACTGCGACAACGTCAACCGGATCACATTGCAAGGGCTGGGATGCCCGCACGGACTCCTCTACTAGAACGGGTGCCTCCACTGTGACAACGTCAACCGGATCACATTGCAAGGGCTGGGATGCCCGCACGGACTCCTCTACTAGAACGGGTGCCTCACCTTCCGTACAGACACTTCAGGTAAGAGGATTGGCGCCGCTCCAAGTTTAGTTTTAGGGCACCCAGCTGGCTTCCATCCTGGCGACCTCCTCCCGGTGCCGGGCCAGGCCTCTTAGGGTATCCTCCGCTTCTTGCAGCGTAGGAGGGTTTCCAGGCCGGGTGCCCAACAGTGGTTCCGTGGCGATCGGGTCGCTTCCGTGGGGGGAGAGCTCTGACTGCTCCATCCCTTCACACTTCTGCTCGTGTCCATTAGCCATCTCTGCCAAGTCACATGTGTCATTAGCATCTGGAGAGGGCCCCTCTTTTGTAGTGAGGCGGGACCTTCGTGTTAGTTTCCGCACACTGAGGAGGATGAGGAGGCGGAACTCAAGAGCTGTGGGGCACGACTTACATTGCAGTACCATTTAGAGCCATCGTTTTCGCGTCACTGAGTGAGTGTGTACACCCATGAAGAGCACGCCCTTCTTCTTCACCAGTGCCTCGTCGTGACGCAGATATGGCGGAAAAATGGCAAATACATTCTCTGATGATTTTAGCAATTCTCAAGCACAAAACCAGTTCAATTCAGGCACACAGGACTCGCTTATAGCGAGCTACAGAATCCTGTTCGTGACGCCCAAGTTGAGTCGCACAGAGCCAGAGGTTTTTGGGGTACTCGGCACCGAGCCCGTCGACTTCTATGGGGTATGTCACGGCTTTACCCGGCAATTGAATCAGAGTCTATTTTACTATGTAGAAGTGTATAAACTATAAATATATGTATATATATATATATGTCACAATGACATGTATATGTATATATATGTATTCTATGTGTGTATATTTAGTGTTTACAAGGAAATAAAGGTTTTTTTTAGTTGCAATATTTTGTTCCCATAGACTTACATTGGACTTCCGGTATCGAAATCGATATCGACGATATTTAGTGCTATCGGCGATACAATTTCGATACAATATTTTTAGATATCGAGCACTATCGCTCAACACTACTAGAGATGGTTTCTGAGCAGAGGCTCCCTCTGGTGGTTACAGACAGTACTGAACCTTACAGCGAGGAATGGAAATCTGGAATCACTGACTGGACTGATATAAGGGAGGTTCCCTCCCATGATGGTCGCCGGTGATCAATTGTTCTTGTCTCAATTGTGGTTCCTGGTTCATTTGGAAGTTTACTGAGTCTTGCATGCATCTGCTGCTTTCAGATAAGATATTTTCTGCTTTTCTTTTTGTGCTTGCTTTTTGCATAATTTTCTGCACTTTTGTGGAGGTCAGACGGGTCCCCTCCTGGGGCCTGTGCTCCTCTCAGTTTATCTGTAGCCACTGTTATTTGTTCATTTGCTTTTTCCTGTTTTTTCAGTGGCTGCGGCTTAGTTCTGTTACACCAGAGATCTGATTTAGGTGGTGGAGATCGTGTGATCTCAGGTGTTTTTGCAATCAGAAGAGTTGGTATTTTTTAGGGGTTTTTGTTGGATTGCAGTCAGAATTCTTTCCTGTACTTTTCTGTCTAGACAGATTGGGCCCCAGCGTTTGCTCATTCTATTTTCTGTCTGTGTCCGTGCTTCTTCTTGTCTAACCGCCATTACATGTTTGGGGGCTTCCTATTTTCTTTGGGGATCTGCTCCGGGGCAGATAGCTTTCATCTTTCTGCCTTTAGGTGTAGTTATCTCTCAGGCTGTGACGAGGCGTCTATGATCAACGTAGGAACGCTCCACTACTACCTCTAGTTGTGTGGTTAGTTCAGGTTACTGCAATCCAATAGGTTCCAGCCTCTCTGGTGTATTGCCATTTTTGCTTTTTCTCCTCAGCTACCTAAACACAACACTAATTCATGTTTAGAGGTCTAGTTGCAAGACTAATAACAATAAAAATGATAATCATCATTAATAAATATTCATACCGGCCCACTTTTAGCTAACAGCTGAGTTGCGAGGTACAGTACATTGCAAGCAGAGATAGCAAATTGATCACGCTCCTCCACATAAACAGTGCTAGGTACAGTATTAGTAAAACCCTGCCAGCAGACAGCTTCAATTACATAAATATAATATATCCTCAAGCACAATCTCCATTGAATACTTCCCTTTAATGAAAATAGGATGCTGCCTTACTTAAGAAACTTCCAACTTTTACGAAAATACAGTAGATCTTTCTGAAGACCCTTAGAGAGCATGAGAGAATAGACGTTCATATTCATCATCACTATCATTTTCTATGTACAAGAGAAGGATTGTGAATTACTATTAGTGAGAACCTGTTATTGTAAATGGCAACCCTAAGCCACAACAACTACCTTGCTTAGAAAGGGGAAAATGCTTTTAAATGCATCCTTATCTATATTGATGCCAGTGTGACCACTGTGACTCTCCACCGCTATGTCTCTTTAAAGATTTTTTGCATAAGACATGCGCTCTGTTAAAAGATATTGTAGCACCAAAGACTAAAGATATAAATAGGTTTACCAACCCAGCAGTGATGGCAGTCTATGGGGTGAACAAATTGTTGTGTTATATATTCAAAGATGTTTCTTTGAAAAAGTATCTTTACTAGTGATGAGCAAAATATTTAGAATTGAGAGTCCTCAGTGGTTGATACCTTTTAATGGCTAACTGAAAAGATGGTAACAAATTGCAAGCTTTTGAGACTACTCAAGTCTCTTCATCAGGCTTGACTTTCAATTCTGACTATTTTTCTATCTACTGGTTTACACTGTACAAAGATATACATCTTTCCTGTATAGAGATGAGCAAGCACTCAAATGCTCGGATGATCGGTGCTTGAACCTAGGAATTCCTAAAACTCAGATTTAGTGTTGAGCATTCCGATACCGCAAGTATCGGGTATCGGCCGATATTCACTGTATCGGAATTCCGAAACTTAGTTCCGATACTTTTCCTATATCGTATACCGGAATCGGAAGTTCCCATAATTCTTTGAGAGGCAGTGTGATTTTATTCAGCCAATGAGGAATCCTAAGAAGTGTGGGCACATCCTGTAATGCTGCGGTCATGTTAACTAATGGTATGGCTGTGGTTGGCTGCTGAAATGATGTCAGAATGCACTATAAAAAGCGCCGCCGCCATTTTAGCTTCACTGTGCTGTGAATAAAGTTAGGGACAGAACGCTGCTCTGCTGACTCTGAGGGACAGTTACAGATAGCGTTTTTGTGAATTGCTGTGTAGGCAGGCTATTTGAGAAACCGCTGTGTAAATCATCCTTTTTCCTTGCAGTGTTGTTTTCACAGCTCTGTGCAAGGTCTGTGTTTGTGAGTGCAGGTGACGCTGCAGCTTGCTCTGCATCCAACGCTGTTTGTAGGCATCTGCACTTGTCACTCACAGACTCTTTTTTTTTTCTTTAGTGTAATTGGTGCTGCTCCATTCAATTGAAATTATAGTGTGACGCGCTTCATCCGTATCCAATACATTGGTTGCAAACACTATAGAAGTACACAAAGGAGCCTTTCAGAGATAGTGAACAGTTGTGTGCAGTGTTCACTCTAGTCTGTGAGGTTTTTTTTTTTGAGTGCAGATCACGCTCCAGTTAGTTCTTCAACCACTGCTGGTTTTAGTCTGCTGAGCGTGTGTCACTGCCTCATCCTTGACATTTTTGTCTAATTGGTGCTGCTCCATTCTATTTAAAAAAACTCAAATCTATTAGTGTGACGCGCTTCCATCCGTATACAATACATTGGTTGCAGACACTATAGAAGTACACAAAGGAGCCTTTTAGAGCTAATGAACAGTTGTCTGCAGTGTTCACGGCAGTCTGTGAGGTTTCTTTTTTTGAGTGCAGATCGCGCTACAGTTAGTTCTTCAACCAGTGCTGGTTTTAGTCTGCTGAGCGTGTGTCACTGCCTCATCCTTGACATTTTTGTCTAATTGGTGCTGCTCCATTCTATTTCAAAAAAACTCAAATCTATTAGTGTGACGCGCTTCCATCCGTATACAATACATTGGTTGCAAACACTATAGAAGTACACAAAGGAGCCTTTCAGAGCTATGAACAGTTGTCTGCAGTGTTCACGGCAGCCTGTGAGGTTTCTTTTTTTGAGTGCAGATCACGCTACAGTTAGTTCTTCAACCACTGCTGGATTTAGTCTGCTGAGCGTGTGTCACTGCCTCATCCTTGACATTTTTGTCTAATTGGTGCTGCTCCATTCTATTTAAAAAAACTCAAATCTATTAGTGTGACGCGCTTCCATCAGTATACCATACATTAGTTGCAAACACTATAAAAGTACACAAAGGAGCCTTTCAGAGCTAGTGAACAGTTGTCTGCAGTGTTCACGGCAGTCTGTGTAAGGTTCTTTGTCTCTTTTGACATGTTCCTTGAAACTCAGTTTTCCGTCGGCCATTTTGCTTTCTGTCTTTCTGCAGCTCTTGCCTCAGTTAATATGGAGTTTCCAGTTTTCATGTTCCCGCCCTGATTCTCTCCCTCTTGCTTCTTAAGCAGCCTCAGCTGAACAATCAGTGCTCCTGAATCAAGCCTCAGTCAGCCTGTGACCTGACTCCTGGAAACCTAGGATTTTGGACTCCAGCTATTTCCTACTGAGGAACTTTGGAACACTTTTGGACTTTGGAAACCTGCTGTCTGGTGAATCCATGTTTGCAGAGGAATTACGGTACAGAGAAGAGATCCTGAACCTGCTTGGAGAGTTATTGTAGAGCTTGAAGTTACTCTGGCCTGCTGTGTTCTCCTGCCTCTGTTCCTGCAAACTGTGTGACCTTTTCTGCATGCTTGTATGAAGTAATACAAGTCATTTCATATCAACCTATGTCTCATGTGTTTTCCTCGCACCCAAGCACAAGACGCTATAGGAACTGTACACTATACTTGACAAGATTCAGGAGCCAATGTTTAGTGTCTGCTGGGTCTGGGAAAGCCGTGTCTGCTGTGACTGTGGATATCAGATGTCCGTTTAATACCTTCTGTGATGACAGTGGTTGTGACTTCTCACAACCATTCCAGGTGAGCGCATTCCCTTAAATGTTACTCTGGAGTGTTACCACAGGTAAACACTATTGTTTTTTTTTTCCTTTCCTCTTCTCCTTCCAGCACTTCTGCCTTAAAAGATCTGGAAGATGGAGGCCCGCATAAAGGAGCTTTGCGGAGTGACTGATACAATCCTTGCAGATATACAGACTATAAAGACCCGTTTTGCAAGCCTACAGGACCTCACTAATCATAATTTGCAAGTGTTTGGACAAACTACTCAGGAATTACGAGCCAGGATTGAGGCTCTAGAGGAACGAGTCCAGGCTCCTGCCATAACCCCGAGTTCTGGGATCCCCAAGTTACCTCCTTTTCGTTTTGGCGGTGAACGTTCGAAATTCAGGGGATTTATTAATCAATGCAATCTATTTTTCTCTGCACATGCTTCACAATTTCCCACTGAACGATCCAAAGTGCTTACTATAATCATGTTGCTTACCAATAAGGCTTTGATGTGGGCAAACCCTCTGATTGAGACTGAGGATGATTGTTTGAATCACCTTGATGCTTTTATTTCAGCCATGGGGCAGGTGTTTGATGACCCCAATCGAGGTGCAACAGCTGAAGCAGCCATGTTAACTTTGCGCCAAGGTAAGCGTTCAGTAGCCGAATATGCCTTGGATTTCAGGAGATGGGCTCTTGATACCACTTGGGACACTTCGGCCAAAAAATCTATTTTTCGGAAAGGGTTGTCTCCACTGATTAAGGATGAACTTGCTCGTGCCGACCCTCCCACTGCGTTAGGTGACTTTATTAACTATTGTATCCGTATTGATGCTCGTCTGACTGAACGCAGACAAGAGAGATGGTTCGAAAATAATCGCACTAACCTTTTCCTACCTCCCTCCTCAGCTAAGGAACCTTTGAGTAGGATCACAAGGGAACCAGAACCTGAACCCATGCAGGTGGACTCTTTACAAAGACGGGTTAGTGATGCACGCAAAGAACATCGTATAAAGGAAAATCTATGTTTTTACTGTGGTAAGTCAGGGCACTTCATTATAAACTGCCCCAGCCGTTCTCGTAAGACTACTGCAGCAGTCATTCACTGTGAGTGTTGCGAGAGGAGCTCTGTCATGTCCGAGCCTCAGACTCCAGAGAGATCTGCTGCAAGAGATCTTGATTTTTCGGACTTAAACTCTGTTAGTTCTGGGACAATGACGGTATAAACGCTGCAATTTTTCAAGTTTCCTCAGCGGTGTCCCAGCTGAGTTGTAAAAGAAATAATTCTCATTGCTTCCTTTCCATCAAACTCTGGGTGGACTCAGTCTGGGTGTCTAGCTCTGCTATGATCGACTCAGGAGCAAGTGGAAATTTTATGGATATCTCCTTTGCTCTGAAACAGGGGATACGTTCAGTGAAGAAGGCTACTCCAGTACAGATGGAGACTGTGGATGGCTCCCTGCTGACCTCTGGACCAGTGGATGAGGAAACAGAGCCTTTGAGGGTCCTTATGGGTAAAGATCATCAGGAGAAAATGTCTTTTATGCTTACCTCTTCTCCCCACTTTCCCATTATTCTAGGGCTACCATGGCTGCAGGCGCAGAATCCTACGATTAACTGGGAGACCAAGGAATTACACTTTCCGGAGAAACAGATGAGTCAAGGAGTTTCAGCTTGCTCTGTTCCTAAAGGAACCATGTCAGTCCCTGAACTACCAGCTGTATACCAGGACTATGTGGATTTATGTGACAAGAAGAACGCTGATCAGCTTCCTCCTCACCGTCCATATGATTGTCCAATCGAATTATTGCCTGGAGTGGAGATACCTTTTGGTAAGATCTACCCCCTAGCGGAGCCCGAGCTAAAAGCTTTGAAGGACTACATAGATGAAAATCTAGCCAAAGGCTTCATACGCCCCTCTTCATCTCCCGCAGGTGCACCCATCTTCTTTGTGAAGAAGAAAGATGGATCTCTGAGACCCTGCATAGACTATAGGGAACTCAATAAGGTTACTATTAGAAACCGTTATCCATTGCCTTTAATCGATGAGTTGTTGGAGAGAGTGCGGCACGCCAAAATTTTCTCTAAACTGGATCTCCGTGGGGCCTATAACTTGGTCCGTATTAGACCTGGGGATGAATGGAAGACTGCATTCAGGTCACGCTATGGACACTTCGAATATCTAGTTATGCCTTTTGGTCTGAGTACCGCCCCAGCCACTTTCCAACACTTGGTGAATGACATCTTCAGGGATCTCCTAGATACATTTGTGGTGATTTATCTGGATGATATTCTAATTTTTTCTAACTCCACGGAGGAACATCATGGACATGTGAGAATGGTCTTAGAACGCCTAAGACAAAACCATCTCTACATCAAACTTGAAAAGTGTGAATTCCATAGGACCGAAATTCAATTTCTGGGGTATGTACTATCTACGCAAGGGATTAGTATGGATGGAAGCAAGACCCAAGCCATCAAGGATTGGCCAATTCCTAGAAATGTGAAGGAGGTGCAGCGCTTCATCGGGTTTGCCAACTTCTATAGACGTTTCATTAGGAATTTCTCTGAGGTAGTGTCACCTATCACCCAACTTACCCGGAAACAGTCTAGGTTCTCCTGGACCCCGCAAGCTCAGGAAGCATTTTCCTGTTTAAAGGATAAATTTACCACCGCACCTATCTTAGTACATCCCAACCCCGAGCTTGCCTTCATAATAGAGGTGGATGCTTCAGACTGTGCCGTTGGAGCTATACTCTCTCAGAGAACAGGTGAGAAGAATGTCTTGCATCCCTGTGCCTTCTTTTCCCAGCAGTTGTCTTCGACTGAGAGGAACTACGATGTGGGCAATAGAGAATTGTTGGCCATTATTGCCGCCTTCAAGGAATGGAGACACCTTCTTCAGGGAGCTGCACAGCAAATAGTCGTCCTGACAGACCATCGTAATCTTGAACTTATCAGGTCGGCTAAGTGCCTGACTCCTCGCCAGGCTCGCTGGAATCTTTTCCTAAACCAATTAATTTTGTAATTTCTTATAGACCAGGATTGTGCAATGGAAAGGCTGATGCACTCTCTAGGATTCATTCAGCAGAGACACGTCCACTTACTCCTCCTAAGACTATTCTTCCTGACTCTAGATTCCTGGGAGTGATTCATAATCAAGACCTACTTAAGGACATCAAGGAAGCATACCATGCGGATTCTTTGTTGGCTCAACCCCAAGGGACGTAAGTCTTGTCTTTAAGAATGGTGTGTGGATTCAGGGACAACGTCTGTATATACCTGAAACAGTCAGATTGAGAGTATTGAACTCATCCACGATTCCAAGATAGCCGGGCATAGGGGAATTCTAAAGACACAAGAATTTCTTTCTCGTTTCTTTTGGTGGCCCACTTACAGGAAAGATGTTTTAAACTATGTCACTTCATGTGAAGTCTGTGCAAGATGCAAAACACATCGCTCCTCACCAACTGGTCTGTTACAACCTCTTCCCACCCCGTCCCGCCCGTGGGGATCCATTTCTATGGACTTCATTGTGGAGTTACCAACCTCTCAAGGGAAGAACACCATTCTAGTGGTGGTTGATCGTCTAACAAAGGCAGCTCATTTTATCCCTTGTGTCGGCTTACCCACTGCAAAACAGACATCAGACTTGATGATTAAGAATGTGTTTCGCTTACATGGAGTACCGGATGAGGTCATTTCGGATCGAGGGGTGCAATTCACTTCAAGGTTTTGGCAAAATTTCTGTGCCGCATTGGACATTAAAGTAAACCTTTCTTCTGCTTTTCATCCCCAGACTAATGACAGACAGAACGAACCAATCAGACCCTGGAGCAGTATCTCCGCTGCTTTATCTGCCACCTACAAGATGATTGGGTGGATCTACTTCCACTGGCTGAGTTCTCTTATAATAACTCTCAGAGCGCCTCCACTAAGCAGTCTCCTTTTTACTCCAATCTAGGTTATCATCCTAACATTCTTCCTTGATTTCCCATAGATACGCCCTTGCCGGCAGTGGCTGAAAGAATCACTTCTTTACAAAAGAATATGGATCTTCTAAAGGAAAATCTAGAATTGGCTCAGGAAAGGTACAAGAAAGCAGCAGATAAATTTCGTAAACCTGCACCAGCTTTCAAGGTAGGAGATTTGGTCTGGCTGTCAACCAGAAATCTTAAAATAAAGATTCCATCGTCTAAATTGGGACATAAGTACATTGGACCTTATAAGATCAGTAAGATTATAAGTGCTGTTGCTTGTCATCTTTAACTGCCCAGAACTATGAGAATCCACCCTGTCTTTCATGTATCCCTACTAAAGGCTGCAACACCCAATACGTTTCCTGGACGCTCTTATCCTTGCCCTGACCCAGTGCTGGTCGATGGTCAGGAAGAATTTTTGGTGGAAAGGATTCTAGATTCCAGGTTGTACAGAAATCAGTTGCAATATTTGATTAAATGGCAGGGCTACCCAGTGGAGGACAACTCATGGGAACCAGTCAATAATGTAAATGCTCCTCGCCTGCTCCGCCAGTTTCATCAGAGGTACCCTGACAAGCCTGGTCTGAGGTCAACCGTAGGTTGTCCTTAAGGGGGGAGTAATGTAAGGTTCTTTGTCTCTTTTGACATGTTCCTTGAAACTCAGTTTTCCGTCGGCCATTTTGATTTCTGTCTTTCTGCAGCTCTTGCCCTCAGTTAATATGGAGTTTCCAGTTTTCATGTTCCCGCCCTGATTCTCTCCCTCTTGCTTCTTAAGCAGCCTCAGCTGAACAATCAGTGCTCCTGAATCAAGCCTCAGTCAGCCTGTGACCTGACTCCTGGAAACCTAGGATTTTGGACTCCATCTATTTCCTACTGAGGAACTTTGGAACACTTTTGGACTTTGGAAACCTGCTGTCTGGTGAATCCATGTTTGCAGAGGAATTACGGTACAGAGAAGAGATCCTGAACCTGCTTGGAGAGTTATTGTAGAGCTTGAAGTTACTCTGGCCTGCTGTGTTCTCCTGCCTCTGTTCCTGCAAACTGTGTGACCTTTTCTGCATGCTTGTATGAAGTAATA